>OZ023316.1:52320106-52827606 GCA_964007375.1 Ophion obscuratus | reverse complement strand
GTGTCCGCCGTTGATTTTATTGAAGCTTATGTGTGAGGAGCTGGCGAACAATGTCGAACTTACGTCCACAATATGGAATATTGAATTGTTATTAAAACGTTATCTATTGTTGTGCCTAAAAACTGCAATTTCGCTCGAAAAGGCATTTTTTAACAAATGTTGACGTACTTACAGTCGGATTTGATTCAAAATATTTCGGAAGCTAATCAACGTGTACTTGAAAAACACGATTTTTTTTTTTTAATTGACTTAGTGGAGAAAAGTCGGGTTTTGTTCGCCAGTTCCTCAAATGTGAAAAAGCATTAAAAACTATTAGACACGTACTTTTTTGATCAGCGGAAAAACAGTTTTAAGGGAGGACACCACCCCTCAAAGAAAGTCGTTTCACCCTTTAATGGAATTCTTTTTTCAATACTCCTATAGTGGATTTTCCATCGCTTTGCATTCGAAGAACTTTGGTTTTCGTTTCAGATTGGTGAACTGCCTGTGGATGAAACTGCAAAATCATCCTTCGACACGCCTATCTTTGAGGGGTGGTTTTCCACCTAAAACTATTTTTCCACTGATGAAAAAAAATACCTGTCGAATGGCTAATGCTTCATCATACATATGAGTTTAAAGAAAATCGAAGGCTGACGACTCAAGCGATGTTCCTTGCGAGCAAAGTGTTCCTAAGTTTAAAGAAAAAAAAAAAAAAAAAAAAAAACATCGCGGCGATTGGCGTCGATTGACATTCGGTCAAACGTCATAAAAAATTGTTTGGACGTGGTGAAAAATCTTTTTTTTACTATGTATATATATACATAGATTTATAATCCAAAGATGCAGCAAATATTGCGAATAAATATATATATATATATATATATATTATTCGCAATATTTGCTGCATCTTTGGATTATAAATCTCTTATGTAGAGAAGGAACATTCGCGTAATAATAGTAGCCCAGAAGTGCTATCAAGAAATTCAAGCAATGAAAAACAAAAATCATTCATATCGAATTCCAACGATGCAAATTTCGGCATCGTCGAGCAACGGGGTTACGATTTATTTTACGCGAGGAACAAAAAAAAACGTGATTTTTTCGCAAAACTTTTCGAACGAGGAAGAAACGACGATAAAAATGACAATCGTTATCCGGGGTTTCGATCAATCGTCATTACCGCGTGCGACGAGTTCAGGTGAGAAAAAGTTTACGAACTTTGGAGCTCTCCGCTGGCTCGTCTGGGAATTACGTATTTTTGCGAAACTCGTGAGAATAAAGGCTCGATTGTAGCCTCCCTCTCGAAGTCCCACGTATCGCCCACGAGACAGCCAAGGGGTATTCTAAAAACGAGCGTCTCGTTGTGGTAATACCTAAATGTTATTGGCGCTGATCCTCGGGCAGACCTCGTGATCGTTGATTTCTCGCGGTGAAATATATGCCCGAGTGACGTTACGCGCGTACGTCGTTCACATGCGCGTCAACTCATTACGACTCTACTACAACTTTTATTTTGATTTCACGAACGCGCAAACACTCGGGTTTCTCGTTTGTCCGCGAGTTCCTGTTTTTTGGCAGGGCAGCGAACGAGCCGAATCGCTCGAAATACATGCCGAGGGTGGGGGAGAAATTATTTCGTAAAGCTTCGAGTGAAATATGGAATTTTATAGCGCGTTGATTGGGAAGGGCAAAAAAAATTATTATATTGAACGCCTGAGTGCTTCCTCGTAGGATATCGGATTTAATGGAAATGACATTTATTTTATCTGATTTTATTACATGTGGAAATAATTTTTATTTTATTTTTTATATTTTATTCTATTTTTATTCAAAATAAAAATTTGATTTGATTTTATTTTATTTTAAAATAAAATCTTGCCAAAAAGTTCGATTTGTTTTTATTTTATTTTATTTTAAAATTAAATTGTTTCAAAAAGTTCGATTTGTTTTTATTTTATTTTATTTTAAAATTAAATTGTTTCAAAAAGTTCGATTTGTTTTGATTTTATTTTATTTTTCGAATAGATTTTCTCGTTTTTTTTTTCCCCCTCGTAGCCACGATGTTTTTCTTTTCTTCGGTGCAATTTGTAATTATTCGAAGATTGATTGAAATGTTTGGACGTGGGATTCGTTGGAGGAACGATTTCGCGTCAGAGCGTTGCAAAATCCACGTCACGCTCTGCTTTTCCCGCGTCCACTCTCACCTCTCACAAATATAATTTGCGGTCGTTCTCGTCCCCGCTCTCTTTCTCCTTCGCCGCTGTCGATACTTCGACAATCATTTTTCGAACGAGACGTGACGAACGTCATGTGAAATGTGCCTTGCTTCGCGCGAAAAAGTCGGCCACGGCGGATAAGAAGGAGCGCGATATGAATTTTTGAAAACAATAACGAGTATTTTCAAAACAGGCTTTAGCGGAATGTGGCCAGGATTCTCTTTTTCGCGACAAAGTTAATTGTCGCTTTAATTGTGTGCGCGACGCAAAGGGGATCACATTTTTGGGGGACTTTTACCATAGGGAATTTTTAGCGCAGGGTTTTTTTTACCGTATGGAATTTACGCCGTGGAGCGCTTTTTGGATTTTGGGATTTTTCATCACAAAGAATATTTACCGTAGGGAATTTTGAGCGCGTTTAATTTTAATCATGGGAAATTTTCACCACGTTGTATTTTTGTCATAGGGACTTTTGATAAAACGGAATTTCCACTATCGACAATATTTATAAAAATAGTTTTTCAATTGTAGGGAATTCTGATATAGTGGCATTTTTTTGGCCGGGCAATTTTTACCTCAAGGAATTTTTACAATAGCAACTTTTTACAATACTGAAATTTTATTTTATAGAATATTTGTCATGAGGTATTTTTACAAGATTTTTTTATTGCGTGAAGTTTTATTATAGGGATTTTTAACGAAACGACATTTGTACTATTGGAAATTTCCTTGGTGTGAAATTTCAACTATGGAGAACTTTTACGGTGGAGAATATTGACCCCACGGACCATAATATCATGGCGAGTTTTGACTATGGAAAATATGGAAAACAGAATTCCTAGCCCATAGAATTTCAATCATCGGTAATTTTTATTGAACGGAATTCTCACTACATGGAAATTTTAACACAAAAGACCTTGACCAAAGGGAATTTCCACTACGTGAGATTTATACCCTGTGGAATTTAAACCGCAGTGAATTTTTACCCCAAGGAATTCCAGCAGCATGAAATTTCCACTACATAAACATTTGAATACAAGAAAACTTTACCATAGGGAATTTCCTCCACGTGGAATTTATGTGATCCACGTGAATTGTCACCCTAAAGAATTTCAACTACCTGGAATTTTTAACTACATGAACATCTGAACACCGAAACTTCCACCATAGGGAATTTCCTCCACGTGGAATAACTACATCGTAACCTTTTAACCGCACCGAATTTCACCTTCCTGGATTTTTTACTACACGGACCTTTAAATATAAGAAACCTCCACGTGGAATTTCCACCTTGGGAAAATGTAACCCCAGTGAATTTTCTCTCATGGAATTTCACCAATCACAGATGGAATTTCGTCTGCATAGAAATTTAAAAACAAGAAGCTTCCACCCTAGGGAATTTCCAAATCGTGAAATTGAAACCGCAGTGAATTTTCTCAAGGAATTTCACCCGCCTGGAATTTTCACCACATGGGCTTCGAATTCCATGGAATGTGTATCCCAAACAAAACGAATCACGAGAATTTTCCCTATTCGGTATCGGGACCACCAGCTAGAAATTCTACCACCTGAAGGTAGGCCTGCTGAGCTTTCAACAGCAGTAGATTTTCTCCCTAGGGACTTTTCATCCCGAGTGTTTTCCAAAAGTCCCCAGACCCCAACAAAAGTCGCCTGCCCCCGTTAAAATGGCGAAGAAAATTTTCAAAAATCTTTACCTGGTCGTTGTACAACGTGTATTGTGGCGGTGGCGTATGTGGTGGATAAGGAGGTGGAAACTGCCAGATGAACTGATCACCGTTGTCGTTCGCGTACGCGAGATTGCCCTCGGGAATCCCGTTGACGACGTCGATGGTATTGACGGTGCATGTGGTCGTCGTGGCGGTATTGATGCTCGGATTGCATCGAAAATCCGCATTGTTGGTATTGGCATTGGTGATGACGGTCTGTTGGGCGGTCGTGACGACCGAGGTGACCGGCGTTGCCGTTTGCACGACCGAAGGCTCCGTGTGGGCCTCGTTGCCACCGTGATCCTCCCGCTTTCGCAATTTGCTGCGAACGAGACGTATCGCGATCATCGTACCGTTGCTCCCGACCATCTTGTATTTCAGATAAAGCCGGGTTAGCTTCTTTGCTACGGTGGAAGGAATTTTCAGGCCGTTTGCCTCGCGAGGCCCCGAGAATTCTCGACGCGAGAATTCAACGGTGCTACGCGCTCTCGTCCGCCTCCGGCGAGAAGAAAGAGAGAAGCGCGGCGACTGCGCGTGCGCGATGGATCGCGAGTGAAAGGGCGGCAAACGGAGATAGATTCAAATATCGAAAGCGTGGGAAAAGCGTTTTTGTGCGCTAGTCTCTAAATATTTTTCCGCCTGAGGCTCGAATCCTCGAGCTCACGATGCCTCGCTATAATTCTCTCTTATTATTCTATCACGTCGATATTTATTCGAGTAGGAACGAACACTCGGTCACGAGGAATGTCGCTTGATTATTATTATATTTTTTTTTCTTTAATTTCACAACACTCGTCGATACCCTAGAGCACCGCTTGTTTTTTTTTAACTATTTAATTTCCGTTTAAATATTCGGTTATGTCTATGTGTAGTGCGTATGCACGCGCCGTTTAATTCGACTAAGAGTTACGTATACACGCGGGGGGACGCGGGCACAAATCACCGAAGCACACACACACAAACCTTGACTAGTTTTATATATCCTTGGTTGTTTTTTTTTGTTTGTTTCGGTTTAGAATTTTCTCAACAAGAGTCTCGTAGCGGCGAAATTTCGTTTATTCGCTTCTCGACCAACTTCGAAACTCTTCGTCCTCTTCGATGTTTTTGATTTTTCGTTGACTTTTTTTTTTTGTTTACTCAACGCTCTGTACCGAAACCGCTTTCAACTACCGATCGATCCCTCGCACTCGAACGAATGCGAGCTGCGATGGATGTTGTTTTTTTTTTTTGGTAGGACCAAAATGATCGAGAGACTTCTAAGAGAAGTTTGACGACGACGACGAGGACGACGAAGACCACGACGACGACCGCAACGCTCTCGTCCTCCCGATGCTCATCTCTTGCCAAGAGCAACCGCACTTTACGTCTGAGCTCGCCTACACGGCCCGCGACACTTTTATACGCAGGGCTCGTGACGTCACGCAAGTGGCGATCGCCCATTGGACGGGGGAATTCCCCACCGAGCGCTCGATGTTCGAGCCCCGTCTGCTCTCACGCTGCATCGGCCTATATATATATACATATATATTTCCCCCTATTTTATATATATATTTGTATACCGTATACCCGATATATATATATATATGTGTGTGTGTGTGTGTGTGTGTGTGTATCACATAAGCTTGTGAGCGTTCGCTTCGTTTTCAACACGCTCGGGTCAAAACTTTTCTCACTCGCCGAGAAGTTCCCCCAGATACGAGACAGGAAATTATAAAAACGAGATTTCGTCGAGGAAAAAAAAAACTTGAATATAAGGCGCGATTTAATATTTTTTTTCCGACACCTTCACGTATTTTTGTTAAATTTCTCCTCAATTCGCGGACACGTTTTTAGGATAAAAAAACGCTTTTGCGGATGTAAATTAATTCGTAGTTGATTTGCTACTGTGCCGCGATCGGAGGTGGTGGATGCCTATACTTGATCGATAGTGAAGAACTTTTGGTATTTGTTGAGTGTTTTATTTCGATTTGAAAAAAAAAATACTTTTTTAATATTATATTTGCATTTAAAAAAATAGATGTTTTAATGTTACATTTTAATTTTACAATATAGATGTTTCAATGTCAATTTGAATTTGGAAAAAATGCACTTCGTAAGTGTTACATTTTTATTAATAAAAATCGATTTTTTAAATGTTATATTTGAATTGTCAAAAAATGGATTCAGTAATATTTATATTCCAATTTGAAAGTATACGTTTTTCATATTTCAATGATTAAAAATAATTGCTTTCTCAAATGCTATACAGTTTTTATATGTTATATTTAAATTGACAAAATATGGATTTAACAAATTTTTGCATTCGAAGTCGAAAGTATACATTTTTCATATTACATTTGAAGTGAAAAAAAATATTGTTTCCTCAAATGCTATATTCGAATTTTTTAAGGTAGATTAAAAAATGTGAAATGAATTGAGAGAAATGGATTTTCCAAGGAAAACTATCGTTTTTATTTGATCGCAGAGGAACTATCAAATCTTTTAATTGAATTGAAGATCAACCGCGTCCAACCGCCCAGACAATGAATGCATTTGAATTTCATTCGTATCCGCATGGGTGGGTCTCATTTCCGTGAAACTGACGAGCGTAATAAGTCGACGTTCCGTCGCCCGGAATTGAGCGGTTATCGATACGGCGAAACTTGTGATCGATACGAATCTCTCAATATCTGTGCACGGCTTCGAACACCTGACAAACACTTGCAGAGCTTTTTGAGTACAGCTGAACGTCGATTGAGCAGAGAATTTCGGTCGCCCGCATTATTGAGGGTTGAAGACTGAAGAGGGTTGCAAAAAATAAAGCACCCAAGGCCGAAGGGTTGAACTTTAAGCAAAGATCAGAAAATAACTAGTAGGACGTGCCCGGATCCAAAAATAAGAGAATAAAAATTCCCATTTCGCTCGTGCAGAATCGTTAAAACTCAAATTCCTGCACAAAATGTTCAAGTTTTAGATAGCAGCAAATCTACTATTATCGTGAAAATGCTCGTCTCACACGTCGAAGGTGAACTTTTCGGATTTTTATTCCTCTCTTTTTTAAACAGTCGTTACTTAACTGTTCGAAAGGAGCAGTAAAAAAACGCACGTTCGATGTGTCCTTCGGACGAGTATCGGTTTGGACGGATGCACTGCTCGAGTAGCTCTTTTTTACTGATTTTTTTTTTTCAGAACAGCCTTCTTCTGTTAATGACTCAGAAGTCGTGGAATTTTCCCGGCGAATATTTTGAAAATGAAATGCCGAAAAAAACAATCAAATTTCTATCTTCGAAGATTGTACCTACTCGATTGTAATGGCACGTGAATATTTCACTGACGTCGAATATCCATAAGTACGAAATCCATAAGTATGAATATCCGTAAGTGCGAATATCCATAAGTATGAATATCCATAAGTTGAATATCCATAAGTCGAATATCCAAAAGTGAGTATAGAGTGGAAATGAGTGCCAGCAATAGGAGTAAGTACAGCTAAGTGAGTTTGTTTGGGTTTGTTTGGGTTCTCTCTATACTGACTTTTCCTCTACCTCCCGCCATTTCTGGCACTCATTTCTACTCTATACTCACTTATGGATATTCGTACTTATGGATATTCGACTTATAGATATTCACTTATGGATATTGGCACTTATGGATATTCTACCCCAACTGAATATTTGGGGATTGTCGAATTTGCGAAAGTTCGGGTTTTTCGTTGCCTAGTTTTATAGCCTGAGGTCTTAAGGGGTTAGGGTCGATCAGCAACTTAAAAAAACGATTTTTTTCTTCAAATTTCGAAAGTACGACATTTTGAAAGTATTCTCTGTAAATTTCATAAAGATGCGACCGTAGTTTATGGAGATATACGATTTCAAGTGAAGCTGGCTCGAGCAGGTATAAAAACGGCAGACGGCGCTCGACGCCGAAAGTTATTATAAGGGTCTTTCGGCCTACCTAAGGTGAATCTATTGTTAAATACTTACACATACATGTATGTTATTGTACTCTATCCTTGTTTTAAAGTTGTGACTATGTAAGTACAAGAGAACATTTTATTATCTACATGTAAAATCTACTTGAGGGGTCTTCTCACTTTAGACGCTAAAAAAGGCTATTTTCGTGATTTTTTCGATAGGTTTATATTGTAGATATTGATATAAAAGTTGTTACACTTAATAAATGCACTTGCGAAATGCATTAAACAATTTTTTTATGTATTTATGTAACCCAAACAAACGTTAAACACGTTTTTCTCGAAACAACGTTTTTCGACGGCGTCTTGATAAAATCTTCGAAACTACTAAACCGATCTTTATGAAATTTTAACCACATATTCTTTACAACTATAGCTATACTGAATATAAAGATTTTTTTTTATTTGGACTTTTTTCCATTTTTTGCGAAAAATGGTGAAAAAACCCGTTTTTTGGTTTTTTCAAAAAATGTCCGCGATTTTGTTATTTTTGCATATGTGAAAAATTTGATCTTTCGGAGTTTTGAGCGTTCTGATCATTCAAAGTTCGGAATTTCAACCCGGCCCCATCTTGAATTTCGAAATATGTAAATTCGAAATTTTAAACCGTCGGAGCATTCAAAGTTCGGAATTTCAACCCAACCCCGATGCAAGCATTAGCGTTATACAGGAGGCTACTATGGGGTCAGTCTTCGAAGTTTAATGTTTTAAAAATCACCTTTCCTCGTACACACACATGGCTCATAAGCTTTCAATTGAAACAGCAATAGTAAGTTTGTACCCCAGGTATACATATACATTTTATGTGCTACGTCCACATATATATGTATGTACGTATAAATATATATAGAACGTATAATAAGTCGGATGAATACCAGTTGTTCATAAAAACAGTCGCAATGCGGAGCGAACAATAAGAAGAGAGAGAAGAAAAAGAAGAATATCCTCTTTCTCGAGGTTAACGTAATTCCAGGCAATTTTGTTGAATATCGGCTACACGTACACGCGTTTCGTTGCCTCCTCCCTCGTGCGGAATTGCACGTACATTTCCAGCCACGGAACAGTGATGAGGTATTTCGAGCCCAAAGAAAAGGGTTTTAGTTTTTTTTTTCCTAAAAAGGCCGTTCGTCTGCAAATTTGTCCCTAGTATAATTAGAAAAAATATTGTTTTGTCGAAAAAAGTCATAAGTCTGCGTATTGTGTCCCTAGTATAAAAATAACGGTAGAACTTGCTTTCGCAGCTGATGCAAAAATGCGACGAGCACCAAAACATTTTGGAAAGTGACGATGCTTTGAATATCACGAAGTTCTCTTTTGTGCATTGAATATCATTGGATTGTATTTTTTTAGCTTATTTTTAAGGCCTGGATGTTTACCTTGTTGCGAGAGGCAAAAGGAGACGTGATATTCGCTACTGTAAGGTAGAACATTTCAAAATTTGAGAGGCATTGGATGGAGAGGCTCGACTGGACGGTTAAATTAAGTGAATTCAATTTCTTGGTTCGAAAATGGAATTTCGCAGGTTCGGTGCAAATATTTGGAATGGGACACCCTGTAAGTATATGATCCTGTGGATACTCCGTCTCACTCACTCACTCACTCACTCACTCACTCACTCACTCACTCACTCACTCACTCACTCACTCACTCACTCACTCACTCACTCACTCACTCACTCACTCACTCACTCACTCACTCACTCACTCACTCACTCACTCACTCACTCACTCACTCACTCACTCACTCACTCACTCACTCACTCACTCACTCACTCACTCACTCACTCACTCACTCACTCACTCACTCACTCACTCACTCACTCACTCACTCACTCACTCACTCACTCACTCACTCACTCACTCACTCACTCACTCACTCACTCACTCACTCACTCACTCACTCACTCACTCACTCACTCACTCACTCACTCACTCACTCACTCACTCACTCACTCACTCACTCACTCACTCACTCACTCACTCACTCACTCACTCACTCACTCACTCACTCACTCACTCACTCACTCACTCACTCACTCACTCACTCACTCACTCACTCACTCACTCACTCACTCACTCACTCACTCACTCACTCACTCACTCACTCACTCACTCACTCACTCACTCACTCACTCACTCACTCACTCACTCACTCACTCACTCACTCACTCACTCACTCACTCACTCACTCACTCACTCACTCACTCACTCACTCACTCACTCACTCACTCACTCACTCACTCACTCACTCACTCACTCACTCACTCACTCACTCACTCACTCACTCACTCACTCACTCACTCACTCACTCACTCACTCACTCACTCACTCACTCACTCACTCACTCACTCACTCACTCACTCACTCACTCACTCACTCACTCACTCACTCACTCACTCACTCACTCACTCACTCACTCACTCACTCACTCACTCACTCACTCACTCACTCACTCACTCACTCACTCACTCACTCACTCACTCACTCACTCACTCACTCACTCACTCACTCACTCACTCACTCACTCACTCACTCACTCACTCACTCACTCACTCACTCACTCACTCACTCACTCACTCACTCACTCACTCACTCACTCCTCTCTCTCTCTCTCTCTCTCTCTCTCTCTCTCTCTCTCTCTCTCTCTCTCTCTCTCTCTCTCTCTCTCTCTCTCTCTCTCTCTCTCTCTCTCTCTCTCTCTCTCTCTCTCTCTCTCTCTCTCTCTCTCTCTCTCTCTCTCTCTCTCTCTCTCTCTCTCTCTCTCTTTTCATGAGCCAGTGGGCGCCCTCTCTCTATCACTCTGTCGTAATAATCATAATATGACATATATACGGCGACGGACGTTCTCGCCGCTCATTCCAAGACTCTCGTAATATAATTTCCCTAATGAACTAATAATGCCCGAGTTGCACTAACGCAAATTGCACACAGCGCGAGTGTAGATGGAGCACACCGGAAGGGCACCTACTGCGGGGAGGGGGTTGTCCACGGTAATGGCCGGACGCGTACACACGTTCGTACACGGCATTGCTCGATTTTCCATACCTCATTCCCTCAAAGCCACATAAAAGATTATCCAGCGTTGCACTCGATGGAATTTCCTGCGCGCATAATATGCTACACCGCCTCTTCCTGTAACCTACTCCTCCGTTCTCCTTTTTGCATATATATGGATATACCGAGAACGAATATCCAGCCAATATGAAGATCATGCAGTGAATGGTTGAAAAAAAATTCGTATTTTTAACAGTGTGCGAAATTGTTTATGGTTTTTTTTTCGACCTTTTGGGGATGCGCGATACTAGTCTGCGAAGAAGGGCAATGCGAGAGGTGAAAAAAGTTTGAAGGCGGTGGCCGAGCACGCGTTGGACTAGAGCTAGGGATAGCTCGTTAGGTACTAACTCGATTCTAATGCTGAATAAAAAATGTATTTTTCTTTGAAAATAATAATTTAGTATTCATTCGAACTTTATTGTCACTTAAAATTAATAGCAAAGTTTTCATTCAAACTGTATTTTTTTTAAAATAATGATAAAATTGGCTTTCCAACTCTTTTATTATTTAAAAAAATCTAGGCTTCGTTGTTTATTTAATATCATACAACCACCGATAATTATCAATATTTGACATGTAAAGTTTTGCGAACAGGGTTGAAAGTATGGAGGCCAGAAGCTCGACAAATGAAAAAAACGCTTTTTCCTGTTTCCTTTCCGAAAGCAATGACTGCAGTAGCCACAGGGATTTTATTTGATAGTCCTCGCTGTCAATATAATAATATAATAATATGAAAAGGTTTACGAACATCGACCTTCATTAATCATTAGTATGAAACAATTTATGAATGTGAAATATTTGTTTGTTTGGGTTATATTTTGTTTGGGTATATATATATATATATATATATATATATATATATATATATATATATATATATATATATATTATTCCATATTTATTATTTACAAATATTTGACGTTCATAAATTATTTCGTACTGATGATTAATGAAGC
This sequence comes from Ophion obscuratus, assembly GCA_964007375.1. Taxonomy (NCBI): domain Eukaryota; kingdom Metazoa; phylum Arthropoda; class Insecta; order Hymenoptera; family Ichneumonidae; genus Ophion; species Ophion obscuratus. Next base: position 52,815,723 of record OZ023316.1, on the reverse strand, counting down.
TCCATGTTCATCAATTATTTCATATTATTATTTGTATGGAAGGCTCACAAAAATAAAGGGTTCGGTAAGGGCAGGCACCCTGCAATGACAGATGTATCGACATGAAGGATTATAAGGACCCCTAATGGACTTTCAACCCTCAAAACGCATCAATGATACAAAATGTCCCGCTGTCTGAAAAATTCCGTAAAAGTTTCGATCCTTCGCGAACAAATCACCGGCCGAATATCGCGAACGGCGCTGCGATCGGTCGTACATAACCTCTGTGCGCCGCTGTGGCTCATCCTCGTTCTAGTTCGCCGGATGCACCGTAAGGCGCCGCGCATGTCGCGCGTCTTGAATACAATTCGTTCCTCTGGTACGGTTCAGTCCGACCACGCCTCGAGTCGACTAGTAGCAACTTTTACGGGCTTCTGTATTTTTAGGCAAGGCCTCCGAGGCTCTCAATCAGCCATGTGTCCGCGACTATTTCACACCGATAAAGATAAATCTTTGTAAATATTTTCGGAGGCCCAACAACTGGGGGGAAACGTTACAGATGCGTAAGCGCGGGTCCAGAATACAGACGATTTGGGTTTCAGGTTACTCGTAATCAAATTTTCAATATGAACTTTGGAACTTGAAGTAGGTATACACTTTTGGGGTATTCGACATTAATATGACATTTATTTTTCCCTGAAGCCGTTTATCGAAAATTTTATGCAAGTAATTTTGAAATGTCATTAGTGGGGTCGAACAAAATAATATATTGAATGAATTCAATTATATTTGTGGCATTGCGCTTGTTCTATATTTTGGATATATTGATAGTGTTTCAACAAATCAAAAGTGAACGCAGAACTTTTTATTATTCATTTTCAATAAAAATAAATAAATATTTGGATAAATGAATAAATATTGATTTAAATAGATATATGAGTAATTCTGCGAATGTATTATATCAATCAAATTGCGAACGTTGAGTATATTAAAAGTATTTCACTAACTTTTTTCGTAAAAGTGATCGCAGTAGCAGAAATAGTTTCTTCAACTTAATAATGAACAAATAAACGACTAAAAAATATTTATTTACATATTTATATCAATAATTCCATAGATATATTATATCATTCGAATTGTGAATATTAGATATATTAAAATTATTCAATTAAGTTTTTTTTTTTAAAGTCATCGCAAGAGCAGAAATCATTTTTATAATTAAATAACGAATAAACAGACAATTAAATCAACATTCATTTATACAGATATACCAACAATTGCATAGATATATTATATCAATCGAATTGCGAATACTGAATACATTAAGGGGGTCTTCTAGTGTCTCAGACCAAAAGAAGAGAAAACGGCCTTGCATGACTTCTTTCAAGAAGAGGAAGGTGTACTCTATGGTCCAAGCATAGCAGATTGATGGTGAGACCATTTTTTTATTTATTATGAATTATATACAAAAACTTTCAAACGCGTTTTTTCTCAAAACACGATTTTTTCAAACTGCCGCCATGATATTTCAAAAACTATTTGATTGACTCTGCTCAAATTTATACAGCATCTTTAGTACATGTATACCTACAAGTTGAACTAAAATAATTAAGATTGCTTCGTTAGTTTTCTTTTTATCAGCTATATAGACCCCCCAAAAAATACGAAAAATTGAATTTTTTTTCTAAAGCGTAAAAAAAAATTCTGGAATTCTAACTTTATTTTAGTCCCATCTGGAGCCTCAAGTCTCACGATTAAAATTGCGTTTGGTTTTTTTATTTTAGATAAGCAGAACAGCCGGAATCATGACAGCAGTGGAGCACCTCTTTTTATATATGTGTTCCTGTTGGACAGTGTATCTCCGGCTACATTCTATATAATGACTTCAAAAAATTCACAAAGTTTGTTTAAATATTAATAAAAATGATGTACAATTTATAATTTATTTTATTTTAATGGTTTATCAAAAAAAAAATCCCCAAAAAGCATTAAAAAACGGCTTTCACACTAGACGAGCCCGTTAAATATATTCAATTCGTTTTTCTTTAAGTGATCGCAATAGCAGGAATAATTATGATAATATAATAACGAATAAATAAACAACTTCTGAATCAATAAATAAATAATGAATAAATATTTATTCAAAAATGAATAAATATTTATTCGGATACATACATCAATGATTCCATAGATATCTTCTATCACTCCAATTACGAATATGGAATATATTAAATATACTTTACTGGTTTTGTTGTAAATAAAAGTCACCATGTGTGTGTGTGTGTATATATATACATATACAGGGTGTCCTGTTATTAATGGATGATCTTACAACTGTCGATAAGTCACATCCATTCCCTGCTATATGCTGGAATTTCAGTTAAGTCCCACGGTTTTCGAGATTTTGGGTTTTATGTTATTTTTTGAAAAAAATCATCTGCTTTTGGTTTTTGACATGCCGTTTCTACAAATGATATGAATCGATAATAACTAAGCACATTTTTTTCTATACCGCTGTGTACACACACACAGTGTGTGTGTGTGTGTGTGTGTGTGTGTGTGTGTGTGTGTGTGTGTGTGTGTGTGTGTGTGTGTGTGTGTGTGTGTGTGTGTGTGTCAAGCTCACAACGGTACATTTTTTTTCTCGAGAAAACAGTTCGAATTTTTTTCCCATCCATTTGAAACACAAGGCTCAACCCGTCTCCACAATTTCGGAAAAAAAATTCTCGCGTGTCGTTCGCGATGCCGTCTAAAGCCTCGGGGGCCCCCGTGCCAACAGGGAAACAAGTAATGTATAGCTCACGGAAATTCCATGTGACGAGAGTGAGAGTCGAGACACGATACGATTACAGAGGGTCAGGGCTGTCGCGCGCCTCGTCATCGGGGATAAACTTGGGCGCGTCATTTTATTATTACACTCAAATATCGCGCGACCCCGGGGTCGCGAAGGAAACGGCCGACTCATACTGAAATACGAATATAAATGGACTTCCAGGACTAAATCGCCGATGGTCTACGACAATCGTCCTTTTTTTTTTTATATACGAATGCCGATTCGACCGTTCGATTTCTCAACAAAGAAGAAAACGCAATATGGATTGTTGAATTTTGTCGATTTTTTCGAGTTAAGTTGCAATTTTTCTTCAATTACTTTGTCGAACTTTTCTCAATTCGCTAAATTAAAAAATTGAAACTTTTCTCAATTTTATAAATAGAAAAAGTGAAACGTTTCATAATTTTTTAAAAACGAACATACTTTTTCAATTTTATAAATAGAAAAGTGAAACGTTTCTTAATTTTCTTATTTCTTTTAAATGTCACTTAAGAATGGAAATTATTTTTTTAAATAAAAGAAAACCCTATAAATTCCCCATTGTTTTCTATACTTTCGAAAGTTTAGTCGTTCGCTTGAATTTTTAAAAACTGTTCTTAATTTTTAAACAAACAATGAAACTTTTCGTATTTTTCTAACAGACAAAAAGCTGAAACTTTTCTCAGTTTTATAAGTTGAAAAAGTGAAACTTTTCTTAATTTTGTAATAAAGTATTTTTTTCAATGTGACTTAAAAATCCAAATTATTTCTAATATTAATAAAAGCCATATGAATTCTCAATTATTTCCATACTGTCGAAAGTTGAGCCGTTCGATTGTAGAATTGTTTGAAAAATTCATTACCGAAAAGAGGACGAGTAAAAATAAGGGAACGAGTGAGTGTCATTGGCATGGAGAGCGGTATAATTTTAAGGGCGGGGTAAAGTATTTAATTTTTTTTTTCATTTTTAAAAAAAAATTTAAATGAATGCATAATACATCAAGAATATTGTGTTAAAATTTCAAGTCGATCGGAGTAAAATTGACGAAGGTATGGGTATTTGAGCGTCTATTGCTCCATGCCGACCAAACTCTTCTGCGTTTTTCAAACCGTTTTTCTGAGACTTGTCATATTTGAAGTCCGTGTGCACGATAACTCAAAATCTACTGGACCAATCGCTTTGACATTTTGCACAGTACTTCTTCACATAATTCACCAGGTATTGTCGAGAGCTTTTTTGTTTTTTTTTTAAATAATTACTAATTTTTCAACAACAAATTAGCCGATTTTTTTAGCGAAAATCGGGTTTTTGGCTCCCAAGTGCTACGAAAAATCGAAAAATCGAAAAAAAAAATCCTCCCATCATTACCTCGAGAAACATCTCCTTTAACAAATACATTTTGATTTTTTTTGTTTCAGATGATTCTGTTGCGAGTTATGGTGCACACCGCAAACCAACTTTTTTTCGAGGCGCCTCCGGGGTTTAATTTTCACTCGCTCAATTTTGAATATTTTGCAATGCAAATTTAGGAGAATGTTGTTCAAATGTTACTTTATTATATGTACATTTTTCAATAAACGAACACTATTCGTTACGCCAAAAAAAAATCTTAAAAACATGCCTTTTTTTCGCCGAATTAACTTTACCCCGCCCTTAATGCTCGAATCCTCGTGATATTTCGAGGTGGAACGCCCCGTGTTCTTTTATATACATATATACAGACCTGTATTTAGACACGGAACATTCGCGTTACGTGCACCATATCCCTAATTGGAGCTTATTTTATCCGTCCAGGGCTCGGGAACGTCCCCAACAATGGCCACCGTGTATAATGCCATAAATGTTTCATCCCCCCACAGGTAGACACGGGCATGTATGGTCGGGACAGTGATATAATTGCTAATGACGAGAAAGGATGCGGAAAATCTGCTAATGTGGTCCCTTTTACGATAGACCCTTTTACGATATTGGCTGAACAATATTGCAACCGGACACAAGCTTTACGGCCTTTCAAGCTCCGTAAAAACATATCAAACAATGAAATCCCTCTCTGGACTTTACTTTGGAAATATAACAGCCGTGTCCGTACCAGCTTGCCATTCTCGATACAATGGGGCTTCGCCATTTAGGATTTATTTCATTTTACCGGGAGGGGACGCCAAAAATATCCTCGGCGAATAATATTGACGGGTCGAGAACTGCGTAGTGTAATTACAGTTTTTAAATATGAATAATAACATTTTTAACAATAATATGAAAAATAGTAATGATGTAACAAATAGTAATAATAATCGCAGAAGTAATGATGAGAATAATAATAATTAACATTATTTATTCATTGATAATAGTATTCTGTATTGTTATATATAATAATATGATTAGTACGCGTACATTATTATTATTATTATTAATAAATAACAATATAAAAGTATTGATAAATATTATTATTTTGTTATTATTGTAACAAGAAGCATAAAAAAAACTCCGTCACGAGATGACGGTTTTCTTGTCACGAATTTTTTCAGTCGTGGTAGTAGGAATTCCCTAATTGTAGAAATAATAATAATAAATACAAAAATGATAAAATAAGTGCTTGGCCCGGAGCAAGAAATCTAATATTAAAAAAATAATAATAATAGAAATAATAATAACACAAATTATTATACCTAGAATTATAGAAATAGAAATAGACTAGAAATATAAATAGGAAGAATATAAATAATAATAATAAATTGAATAGTAAAAATCATAATAGCAGCCATAATTATAATTAGAATCATCATTATCGATATTTTTTTTTATCATTGTCATAATTATTGCCACAAAATAAGGCGATATTTCTTCTTAAATTGCATGCAATGTAATTTGTAAGTAAAGTTTTGAATGAGACAATAAAATATAACAATTCTCATGTTTTTTCCTCATTATGTTGCTCGATTTTTGCAATTAGCGTACCGAATGACCCATTAACATTAAATTTGTGCAGCTTATGAAATAACGAATAAGGAGATTAATGAAGTTCTCGAAAAATTCCTCTACTCTTCACAAACATGTTTTCGTCCGATCCATTTATAATTGGACATTTATTGTAGGTTCGCTATCGCGTAAAGAGAAACGAGGCGCCGTTACTCGAATTGATTTTCGCAATGCCAAATGAATACGCGTACAGGGGAACGCCAGTTTTGCGCGAAGTCAGCAAGAATTGAACTTGATTTTTGACAAATAACGGACAGGACTTTTTTTTAATCTCGATTACGCTAGTCGATTAAATTGAAGCACAGTTCCTTTTTTATTGAAAAAAAAAAATTGTTTTTTTTATATCTTATTCCGGCTGCTTGTATTTCGCGACAATTCGAGATAAGTTGTCTGGGTAATTCCATACGGCGCGAGCGTGATAGGGGAGACCAGGATGCGTGGGGAAAAGTATATTGGAATAAATTTATCTACGAGAAGAATAATTCATTTTGAGATAAATCAGAAATTTTCTCGTGCTGCATCATCGAGAATAAAATATACGAGGAGGTGGTCGATCGTTTCCGGTTTCCGCGATATCGATGAGACAACGCGACTTGATATAGAGACGACTTGATGCATTTTGATAAGACGCCGATTCGAAGGAATTGATCGCGAAGTTATCGCGATACGATTGCACACGTTCGAGTGACGTGAAACGTACGCGAGCTCGCGATGTGACAAATCCATCGTAGAGGAAATGGACACGGATGGTTCTCACGACTTGGGCGTTCGCCGATACGCGCGGACGTTTGTGATACACCGTGAAATCGAAGTCACCATGAATCCTCATGTGCGCGCAAAATAATAAATACCGAAAAAGAAAAATTAACAACGATTGACATTTTTTCTCATTGCTCGAAATAATTTAATTACATTACCTATCAATGATTATAACGAATGTCTCTTTTTCGTAATGTAATTGATTTTTAAAATCAATGAACGCCTAATGAAGGAAAAATATTTAAAAATAGTGAAAATTATAAATAGAATTATTTTAATTAATTTAATTTGAAAAATACGGTTTGTAATTATTTCAATTATATTTCGGAAAAAGGGGATTCGTTAGAATCGTTCGGAGGCCGTGTAATACATTTTCTTTCGAGTAATGAGGGAAAATGTTATATTCAAAAGAAATGTAATGAAATATTTCATGAATTCAATTGTAAATAAATTTCAATAAAGAATATCGCTGTTCATTATATTACAATAATTATTAATGGGGTAGTGTATAAATTAATTCCAACATCAGACTTGGAAAAAAAATTACGAATCACGTGGAGGAAAATTTCGGCAAGTATTTATTGCGTAATTGATTCGATAAAAAGCGAACTCATTACATTCATTTTTCATTAATTTCAATGATACTAGCTGAATTGGTCGATTAAATTAAACTTGATTCACTTCAATTTGTTGGTTTAAGTAAACTTAAGGGGGCCTTCTCACTTTAGACGCTAAAAAAGGCTATTTTTATGAATGTTTTGATAGGTTTATGTTATAGATATTGACATAAAAGTTGTTACACTTAATAAATACACTTTCGAAATGCATTTTTTTTAATTATTTTTTTCAGTCACTATTTACAGACGAAAGTGGTAGATAAAAAAATTTCCTAAAAAAATGTAGGTCTGCGCTCTTGACGAAATTTCGGAGTTAGGTCATTCGAAACAAAAAAAAAATCCAACGGTTTCAGATTCAGTATGTTAATGGCTATAGCGGATATCATACGATTTTTTATATATGCAAAAATAACAAAATGGCGGATATTTTTCGAAAAAAAACGTGTTTTTTCATCGTTTTTGGCAAAAGAAATAGTAAATATCAAAATTTTTTAAATCCTCGATATGCGCTACAGCTATAGTTGTAAAGAATATGTGATTAAAATTTCACAAGGGTCGAAGATTTTTTCAACAAGCCGTCGAAAAACGTTGTTTTGAGAAAAACGCATTTAAAGTTTCTTTGGGTTACATAAATACTTTTGAAAAAATGTTAATGTATTTTAGGTGTATTTATTAAGTGTAACAACTTTTATATCAATATCTATAATATAAACATATCCAAAAAATGCATGATAATAGCCTTTTTTAGGGTCTAAACTGAGAAGGCCGCTTAAATTATGTTCAAATAATTGAATCGATATGAACTTAAATGATCAATTGAATTAACAAGAATTGTAGTAGTGTAAAATTTCCTCGTATCTCATCGCGTGATAACGGATTTTCTTTTCAATGAAGTGAAAGAAAAATTGTACAAATATTATACAGAATCAATGAAATGAGAGATCATCCAGGGTTTCTCGTTTACTTTATCTCGCAAAGTATTCATAGTACAGTCGTGCTGTCGCTGAAAAAACCCGGAATCGGAGAAAATTAGAAGAAGGCTATTTTTTTGACAGGTGACTTTGTAGGTACCGCGGGTGCTAAATGCAAGTTTGCCTAAAAATTGGGGTGTAGGGTTCTTTTTTAGGGGATGAAAGGAGATGGGGGTGGATTAATGCCAAACTACAACCCCTACGAGGTCGGCGCCGTGAGACAAAATGTTCAGAAAAATCCGGGCTTTGGTTTTGTCCACAGCGCCGAAGTCGTGGAAGTTCATTTTGAGGGTGAAAAAGTGGGGTGAAATTTTGAAAAATCGGTTTTAATTCAATAACTCTTCAGAAAAAAATCGTACGTTTTTTGGTCAAACGGGAACGTTGTAGCCCTTGAAAAGACGCGTCGATCGAGTATTCGATCATCACTCTCCGATAATATATTCACCCCCAAAAAATGGTTGAAAAACAAAAAAAAAATAGTTTTTTGAATAACTAAAAAACAATCGGTTTTTCGAGTATGGGTCAAATGTACGAAATGTAGAGAATAATTTTCTCCATGTTTTCGTTGCTATGGACCACCCTTGAATTTTGATTTTCCAACCCCTCTCGGGGGTTGAACATTCAAAATGAAATTCTGGGAAAACTTTTGACGGCACGAATTCGCCGGCGTGGAAGAATTTGTAGCTTGAACCCTCAGCTACATTTTTGTCCACAGCGCCAAACTCGTATCTCTTTAGTTTCGGTCAATAGTTTTCCCAGAATTTCATTTTGAATTTTCAACCGCTGAGAGGGGTTCGAAAAAGCAAAATTCAAAAGTTGTGCATAGGAACGTAAATATAGAGAAAATTATTCTCTACATTTCGTACATTTCATCCATCCCCGAAAAATCGATTGTTTTTCAGTTATTCAATAAACAATTTTTTTTGTTAATTCTTCAACAATTCTTTTGGGGGTGAAGATATTATTGGAGAGGGTTGATCGAATACTCGATCGACGCGTCTTTTTAAGGGCTACAACGTTTCCATTTGAACAAAAATTGTATGAATTTGTCCTGAAGAGTTATCGAATGAAAACTGATTTTTCAAAATTTCACCCCACTTTTTCACCCCCAAAATGAACGTCCACGACTTCGGCGCTATGGACAAAAATAAAACCCGGATTTTTCTGAACATTTTGTCTCCCGGCGCCGACCTCGTGGGGGTTGTAGTTTGGCATTAATCCACCCTCATCCACTAAAAAAAAAACCCTACGCCCCGAGTTTTAGGCAAAACTAGCCTTCTTCTATTTTTTTCCGATTCCAATATACAGCACGACTGTACTATCAGCTGATAATAATTTACCGAATGAGCCAATAAATTCTTAATAAACTTCCAGAAATACAGCGATCGATAAACTAGCATTAATTATCCAAAAAATGGGGACCACCTTGAAAATTCGTCAGCTTTCGTTCGATCTTTGACAAGCGCGAATATCGTTGAACGAATTTGTCCGTGTATGAAGTGCACGCGTATCACAGAAATGCCGAAATCGCATTACGCTCGGCGGAAAAATGATTTAAAAAATTGAAAGACAAAAAATGCGGTAATCGGAGAAGCGCCACGTGAAGAACGAGGAACGACGCGTTAGAAGTTTTGTATCGAGCATGCTATGTTTGCCGTTCGTAGTGGTGGCGGAAAAAAACTGACGCGTGTCTCGAAATCGGAAGGCCAGAAATAAAATTTGGAAAAAAAAAGAAGAAACAAAAAACGCGAGACGGTCTCGACGTGCAGTTTGGGCGATCCGTAGACGATGTTGCTCTCTTCCCGGCGCTTTTTTTCTGACAGCTCACGCGCGCTGTATCGGTTTTCTCTATATCCGAATTCACGAGATCCACATGGACCAGACAGCTGGGCAATCTTTTCGATGAGATCTTTTTTTTTTACTTCGAGCGAAAAATAAAAGAAAATAAGAAAAACAAACAGTCGCGTGTATTCTTCGATGCTTTCACGCGGGAGCGAAGAAACAATATTTACTCGATACCACATGGTAAATTGTTCTCGCTACATTTTCGTTGTTGGATTAACCACAAATCTTGGAACGGCACTGAATCGATGCCGTGCATTATTGATCCGTGATCCGACGACGCTAAATCAATCGGCAAATACGTTTGATTGCAACGCCGATAAATTTTGCCTCGCTCTTCTTCCGTATCATATGATTTATCTGATCAGTTTTTTTCAAACTCTACAAAAACATGAGTTATTCTTTTTTAATTTTTCAACCTTTTGTCTGAAAATAAAGAAATTTTTATTTCAATTTTAAGCTTTAGATAGTTAAAAAAATAGTAAGCAAGACATTTTAATTTTTTTAATTTTCATACATTCGAAATCTTACAAATAATATATTAATTATAATAATAATACAATAATAATTTAAACATTTTTATTTAAACCTTCCAATTTTAAATGCGCAAAAATTGTTGTTTTCCGTTATTGTATTTTTAAACGTTCCAAAGTTGATAATACAAAAATTACTATTTTGTATTTTTCTAATTTTTAACCTTCTGAAGTCTTAAAATACAGAAACAATTAGGTTTTATTTTTATATTTTTAAACATTCGAAAATTCAAGAATATGCTTATTCATTTCTATTCAGACCTTGAAAACTTGAAAATACAAACATCTTTTTTTGTCTTCGTACTTTTAAACCTTTAAAAGTTGAAATATACAAAAAATTATAATTCTTTAATTTTTAAACTTATACTTATTTGCGTGTACAACTTTTATTTCTGAATCGATATCACCAGGATAAAAATATTTACGAAATTTCATCTGTTTCCGTCTCTAGTGATAATTTTTCCCACACGTGCATATCGATTTATTGCGAAAGAAGAAACATTGATATCGACTGCAAGGCACACGCTCGATTGATGAAAAATATTTTTAAATCGATTAAGACCGGAGACCTCGATAGTGTTGTGAACATTTTTTGCCAAAGTTTCGAAAACCAATAAAACGAGGGAAATAAAAACTTTGCGATGACTCGCACCGTCGTTTTCGTTAAAATGTCTATACGTGTGTGCGTTTCACGATGTTTATCATTTTCGGAACATATATTTTACACACGTATACGAAGGATTTCGTGCGAGCTACACGCGCAAAATAAATTTTTACGTCCCCGAATCCGTGCATAAAAAAATATCACTTAGCCCCTAAATCCCAAATCAAAAACTCGATATTTCAATTCGGAAAAAATCAGACCAATCATTCTTCCAAATATAGTGCCATTTTCGGATCGCTCCGAAAAGTATTTATATTCCGTCAAGAAGTAAATACGACGTGACAGGACCAAGAATAAATTTGAATTTTGGGGCAATCATTGAACCCGAATGACCTGAGTTTTATTACATTTCCAAAAAATAAAAACACTCCGAACGGTTGAACTCGACTGGAAGGTCCCATACGAAAATCCATAAAAATTTCGTCCGCTTTATTAGCCGCCCGGTCGATCCGGAAGATTTATGATGCAAGGCCATTAAAGCGTACGACAGATCCAGCTTTTCGGCACTTTTTTTTTGTGTCATACACACCTGTTGGTGAAGCTCCAAAAAAAAAAATACTAAAAAGTGACAATGGAACGTACGTAGGTGTACGTAGGTGACACGTACAATACACGGAAAAAAAGAAACAGCGAAAATCACAGCATAAACCGCATGAAAAACAGGGTGCCATACTTCATTTTACAGTAAAACAGAGTAATGTAAATCCTGTCCTGCAAAAATGATGAATTTTCCTGTCCGCACTGAGATTTTTACAGTTACACTGGCTTATTTACAGTTCGGTATTGTGAATACATCAGTGTCTTCAGTAAAAATATTCAACTGTAAAATTTACATGAGATCACTGATTTTTATACTGTACGAAAACTGCAAGGGTTACAGTGTAAACTGTATTGAGTACAGAGTGATTCATTAAATTGTACAGTGTGGCACCGTACTTTCACTCTTCTTTCGACAGTTCGTGATGTAATCTGTGCACTCTGAGATTTTTACAGTTATACTGATTTATTTACAGTTTAGTATTGTGAATAAATCAGTGATTTCAGTAAAAATATTCAACTGTAAAATTTACATGAGATCACTGATTTTTATACTGTACGCAAACTGCAAGGGTTACACTGTACATTGTATTGAGTACAGAGTGATTCGTTAAATTTCACAGTGTGGTACGGTAGTTTTACTCTTCTTTCGACAGTTCGTGACGTTATCTGTGCACTCTGAGATTTTTACAGTTACACTGGTTTATTTGCAGTTTGATATTGTGAATACATCAGTGATTTCAGTAAAAAAAATTCAACTGTAAAATTTAAATGCGATCACTGTTTTTTATACTGTCTGCACATGAGGCACGAGGCCAGGACACAAAGGATTGCCAGTTAGTAGTGCGTGGTTGATGGGACGCGGACATCGAAATTTGTGCGACAGAATTCAAGAAATTATAAAGAAAGAGAGAATTTTTTAAAAAAGGCACGTTCTTGTCTAATTAGGACTTGTCTCGCGCGTGGGGTGAGGCACGTGGTCAGGACACAAAGGATTGCCAGTGAGTAGTGCGTTGTCGATAGGATGCGAACGTTGAAATTTGTGCAACATAATTCAAGAAATTATTAAAAAGAGAGAATTATTTACAAGAAGAAGATAGTGTAATATTTTCTACACATTTTTCTCAAACTTCTTTTATGGCTAAACTTGTTTTGTGTGCTCATTCACTTTATTATATTCTTGATATATATATATATATATATATATATATATATATATATGTATGTATATATTGCATTGCTTACAATATACATTGTAAGCAAAGGTTTCGTCGAATTTGTTTACTTCATTTTTATAATCAAATTTACAGTGTGACGTTGTGAACGGTATTCAGTGGTTAGGACTTGTCTCGAGCGTGGCGCGACCAGGACACAAAGGACTGGCAGTTCTTTCAATGCTTCAATTCTTCTTTCAGCGCTATCTAATGTTATTTTTACCCCTAATTTTGTATAATATACGAGTTGTGGCACTATTAAATTACGGGGTTTATCAAGTTTGAATTACAGGATTAAAACAAGAACGTTTCCTGTGTTCACATTGTAAAAAGCAACGGTTCAAAACTGAAACTATATCTGTTGCTAACCAGTTTCTAGAACAGAGGACTTCACTGTTAAAACACCTACATAAACTCTGTCGATATAACTGGCGCATTCAGTGTACATAATACAGATTAACCAACTGTCAAATTACAAGTTTTGTTAAATTTATATTACAGTGTTGAACTGTCAAAATTTACTTTTGACTACACTGTATTTTGGACTGTGTGTTCCAGTAAAAGATACAGTAGAGCGGTTCGAGTCCAAAGAGGACAGTATAGGAGCTGTAATAATTTACTTTGAGCACACTGTATTTTGAGCACTGTGTTTCAGGTAATATCGCTGTGCAATCGCTCGAGTCCAATGCGAACTGTGAAGCCCCTGTATTTTGTACTATTTCTTTTTTTCCGTGTATCTCCCACAAGACTCTGCACAACAGCAAATTCCACTGCGCAGGAGTTAAAATACAAAAGCAGAAACAAATGCTGTTCCATGAGGTGAAAAACACTTTTTTTTAATAACCAATTCATCAAAGACCCGTCTCGTGCACCGAGTAACTTATGGTTTTCCATTTATAACGATCGTATTTTAAAACTCAAGGGGTACTCCGTTCGGCGAAAAAAAAAATCCGTGATAGCATGAAAATGCATTTGCCAATGCGTCAAGACGTCGGCGTCACTTTTTGAATTATCCTTCGTACATACTCGTGCATATATTTAAAAAAAAGTTATTACGATCGACGCAGTTTTCTTTCTCCATTGTTATTTCAAGGGAACGTCCCACTTTATCAGCTTCGAAAAATCGATTTTTTTATGGATTTCGAAAATAGGCGACTTCAAAAATATTGTGCGAAAATTTCATAAAGTTCGGGGCGGTCTGAGTATTATTTTTCGAGTTTATTTGAGCGCGCTTTCCGGCGTGCTTTTAATCGAGCGCGAACTTTAAGGGGGTAAGTGGGTTTGAAAATTTAAAAATCATTTTTTTTAAATTTTATTATCTGATAGCACAATATGTCTGGAATATTCTCCCAAAGTTTTAAGTCAATCGCAGTAAAAGTCTAGGAGAGAGAGCCTTCGGAAATTCCCCCCGTTGGGAAAGACCGGCCGGGAGCGAGGCAGGTTATCGCATTTTTCTCATAATACTATTTTGGAAGTCCGTGTCCACGATTTCTCAAAAACTGATGCACCGATCTTGTTGAAATTTTGTGAACTTCTTCAAAATAGCATTGACTAGTGATTGAACGAAGGTTTTCTTTTCGTTTCCAACTAATTATACGAGTCTATACGTAGTATAAATTGTACCAAAAATTGAACTATTTTGCATACACCTCTGCCAAAAATTGAAATTTCAATTTTTTTTTAAATCCTTCGTTCAATCACGAGCTATACTTATCTAATAACAGAAAAAAATTGCTTTTTTCATTTCAGATAAAGCTATCATGACTTATCCTGACCACCAGGAGGACACTTTTTTTAGGGGTCTCCGGAAACGAGGTCCCACCGGCTGAATTGCCAAAATTTTTGGATCAATTTTTTTTTCAAATATTGTTAAAATATTGCTATTTTATATGCTTAATATTTTCAATAAAATAATTTAGATCTTATATTTTTTCAAAAAGTAGAGAAAATATTTTCATCACAACCACTTTTTCTTGCTCCGTTGATTTTTTCTCCGGAACTACTGAACCGATCCTTACGAAATTTTCACTACATATTCGTCACACGTGAGGCTACTGCTGGAACTAGAATTATTAGAAAATTTCGATTTTAAGCACTTTTTAAATCGAAATATCACTCAGAAAAGTCTTGTTTATGGAGACTTCGTTTTTCAACAGCCGCCATTTTGTTATTTTTGCATGAAAATTAATAATTCTCGTTCGGACAGTAGCCACAGCCATACTGAACGCATTTTTTTTTGGTTTTGGTGTTTCAAATAAATCTACTAAAAAATAACATCAACGAAGCTGACATCACGTTTTTTCGAGGGCCTATGCGGATGCTGCTACCAAGGATAGATAAATGATGTAAAATAAATTTAAAAAAATTTCATATATTTCAAGAGTTATTTTATCGAGCCCAAAATTAATTTTATCGATATCTTTTATAGGAACCATACAAAAGATTCCCAAAAATACCTAATTTTTCAGCCATCTAAAGTGGGATGATCCCTTAATTGTAAAATATCACGGAGTTGAATATATTTAATCGACGATATTTCGCATACGTGTAAATGCATACGTGTTTTTTCTATTTATTATTACAAAAATTGCAAGTTCCAGGAAATTGTAAAAAAATATTGTGTATTTGTTCGCAGTTTTTTGACGTATGTGTATATAGTAGTAGTAGTAATTTTATTGCACGCTACCGTTTTTAAGGGTGTTTACATAAGTGCCCCTTCCTTCTCATTTACAACAATTATTTGACATTGGTTTTCTTGCACCTATCCTAGTTTCCAGTTTCTCAAATTGTCCTGCGTAATTACGTAGTTGCTTTGCCGGTTACATTTTCAGTTGCGCTTCTATTTTCGAAAACTCAAAAATTGAGTTTTTACTTTAAATGCTTGACAATTACACAAAAATTCATATTTTCAAAATCCCCTACGTATTTCTCTAGCCATACTCATGTAAATTAAAATAATCTTAAATTTTTTTTTCCGAATTCAAAATTGCATCAGTGCATCTCTGCGTGTCACAGAGCGTCTCAAATTCCACATGCCTCGCGAGAATGGCTCCAACGTCACCATTTCGTATAATTTTTTAATATCATTTTTTTTTGGTTTATTTGAAGATATGACTAATAACATCCTTGAATACTATTATCCTCTTACTTGTCCTTCCACCAAAAAAAAAAAATCGCGGAAAATCACTTATTTTTAGACGTTTACAGTGGTGTGCGCCCTTAAGCTGATATATTGTAGCCCTTTTCCATACTTCGACTTTCATTCCCTTGCACCCCGCTTCCGTTTGCCAAATATAATTTGGCGTGTCTCTACTAATTCCCATGGCCATTTAAACACGTATGTGTATATGTTTTTCTGTTTCTTGTTTTTGAACTTGAACCATGGAACGTACATATTTTGTAATATTAATCGTATAATAATTATCGTAGTAATAATATTCATGTTTTATGAACTATCATTGTCATAAGCGATAGCAAGCGTTCTCAAGGTGACCTTTAAAATTATTCTGCGTACATGCGCGTGCATATTAATTTTTCACAATGACATTATTGACAATAGACGCTGTTTTTTTCTCTATTGTTATTTTAATTGTAAAATACCACGGAGTTGAATATATTTTTCAACCCCGCATACGTGATTTTCTACGTGCATGCATTTTCTACATTTTCTATTTATTATTTTTAAAATCGAAAATACCGGGAAATTAAAAAAAAAATTATTTTGGGTTTGTCGAAATTTGTTTAACGTATATGCATGTATTTTTCTGTCTGTTGTTTTCAGGATGAATTTTGTTTACGACCTTGAAAAAAAAAATTGCCGGTCGAATTTTCATATTTTGAAATAATAATCGTATGATAATCATCGTAATGTTATTAATAATAATAATAATAACAATAATGATATTCATGTTTCGTGAACAATCATCGTCATAAGCGGTACCGGGCTTTGTTGAAAAATAAGAAATTACCCGAGTTCGAGTCTCACGTCATTGTCAAGTTTTTTTTTGTCACTCGGAAAAAAACGAACGAAGAATTATTTCGTTAGATAAAATGTTGTTAGAACTTCCGGGTAAAAGCGTCGGTTTCTGTCTTGAAAAAAATACCCGAACAGAGTATACAAATCGCGCGATATTTCACGTGTACCATTCGGTGCTCAGGTTTCCTCGTGGATGACGTACGTGTTCATTAAATTCACGATTGCCTCGAGCCTCTCGTGGCGCACATAAATAAACATAATATAGATATAGGCGAGTGCATAATGGACTTTTCATGCCAAGTGCGACTTGCGAATGCACCAGATCGATTCAGATCCACTTATTATTTCGAATGATTGCACTCAATCTCCAATTCTACACGACGAGCCGGAATGAAAATAACTTCTTCATGATGCCTTTCAACGTTTTCGAAGAAAAAAACCATTTTGGAACACTGTTAGAAAAAAAGGTTGTTGAACAACTGTTACGCACGAGAAATCTTGATGTTTTGGGCGAAAAATATATTCTTCAAATTTCTACATACGAAAGATAAGTTTTGCGTTTTGTTTGCTGATTTTTTTACGGAAAAGTATTTTGGTAGAAACAAAAAAAAATATACGTCTCGCTCACGTTTTAGTACTCAGTTTTTTTGCAATATTTTAAAGTATCAAAGTTGTATATAAAAAGCAATAAAAAAATTAATTCGCGCTTTGAAAAAAAAAATAGTGAACATTTTTTTACCACGTTTTAAGCTTGAACATTTTTGGGTTTGAACGTCGGTTAATAAATGTCAAAAATCTTGAGATAATTCAATCTGCAAAGTGGATTAAATTAAATAAATTTCAACGAGCGCAATTTTAATTAAGTTTGAAAAATATTTATGACAATTGACTCTCGAAAACTATTATTGTTTTGAAAAAAAAAAACCTTTGGCAGGGTATTGAAAAATTCAAATAAATTATCAGCAATAGCCGAAAATTCGAGTATTTTGATATTTCGACGAAGAAAAAACATTGAATAGCTGTAGCAACGTTGGTGAATTTAAAACTGCAATGGGAATCGATCATGGTCACAAGGCACTACAGTTGGCACGGCCACAAATACGCCTATCAGTATTCACATTAGCTGTGTCTGAGAAATCCCGGAAAAACAAGTTTCGCCAGTACCGAGTGTGTTTTATTGTTGCGTGTCACAGATACGCGACGGAAATGTCCCCATGTAGTGAGAACTTTGGTCTTTCGTTGTTGTCTCGATTAATTCAATTATTGATTGTTTACCAAGAGTTTAGCACGTTTACGCGCGATAACAAGGATTATTCAAGAGTCGACAGGTCTACCACGCTCTTGATTTATAATTTGCACGCAGTCCGAAGAAATACGTGTATTGATAAATCCACTTTATAATACGACGAGAAACCAGGAGAGGCTGTTGGAAAAATCCGATGGAAATCGATAAACGGATTGTTTTTTGTTTTGTTTTAATGTCCCAAAGCCGTCAACGTTTTTCATTATCACGATTTTTCAATATTGAATCCTTAACACGTGCACGTAATGTCTATTATATCCGTTGATCCTTGTACGGACGAGATGACAGCGAATAATTTTTTCTTTTTTTTTGTATACAACGCCCAACGACTACTCTTTCAATTATATATTTTTTTTTCGTAATAAATAAATCATAAATCGTCGTCGAAAATTTGGGAACCAAAAAAATCGTTCGTCGCTCTCGGAGTTTCCGAGTTTTCGGGAAATGTATTTTTGTATTTGAAACGGGGGGTACGTCGCTTTTTTCTTTTCATCTCGAGCCTTTTTTCCTCGATCCATTTTCTCGCGGACATCTTTTACCTTAGAATCTTTCGGCAATAATAAATTATAGTTAAATTCTTACAAGCAGCGCAGTTGACGAGAAAATATAAGTTGCAAATTCCTGGAAAAGGAGCTTGCGAAAAAAAAAATGTATTCGCCAAATTCCGCGTAAATTAGGATCGGTAAGATTTGAAGGAATTTTTCGTTAGCTTTGTTGGGGCCCTGGCCCCGAGGAAAAAATGGTACGCGATTTTTGAGGCTCGACGAAATCGTCTCCGGCTTGGCGACGACGGATTAATCGGATAAATTTACGATAGTGTATCGTGAGAGAGAAGATATATTGGATCATCGCATTCCTCGTGTAACGTCACGCCAATCTGCCACGTGACGATTCAATAATTTTAGATAACGATCTCTAATGCCGGACTGGAGTTGAGCGATCGACGCGTGCGATTATAATGATCAAGGAAGGCTTACCGACCTGATTTTGCTCCCTCAGTTTTTTTAATTCCGAAATTGCTTCGTTTCCAAAATAATTGCAATCGTAGCAAAATCTTTGCTCAAATGTATTGTTATTTTTGACGTCACAGTTTGCATCGTTGGAATGCAACAAATTTTGTTTTTAATGTCTCCGAAATTTTATTTGACAGATTGAAGCTCTTAAAATCACGCGATCATTTTTTGGGCTCCTCGTTTATCGATTTACAGCCCAAATCTACAGAATAGGACTTTCAATAACAGTAAAAAAACAAGGAATAAAAAAATTGTTGCCTTTCAACGATGCAAACTTCAAGCCCATTATTATTTTGATGATCCTGGTATACTTTGGAGACAGAAAATATTGCAGAATACCAAAAAATATAAGAACTCCAGAGGAATTAGAATAAAGGCAAAAATCGACGGGAAACAGCGATGAACGAATCGGATTTTCCATCAATCAAAAATTAATTAAATTCCATAAAAATAAAATTAATTAATTAATTCCATCAATCAAAAATCAATCAAAAAAAAATTTTTTAAATGATTTATTAATCAAAAATGAATTAATTAAATTATATATATATATATATATATATATATATATATATATATATATATATATATATATATATATATATATATATATATATGACAGCTGAGCATTACTCGGCCAAGAACTCGTCGAGGATATTCTTCCAATATTTATTCGACCTTCGACTACACGTGATCGGTTGGTCAAGTTTTGTCTCGTGTTTACAACATTCATCGATTTTCCTCGTGACACTGAACATAGTTCGTATGATTGAATGTCCTACGAAAGACCGGCAATAATGTGATATTAGCCTGACGGATTTGATTTGGGACGATTTATTTATATAACGTTGGAAAAGGAATATAGTGAATGATAATTGACTCAACCAAAATAGAGTGAATTATGATTCCTTATTATTCACCATTTATTTAAATAAATGACAATTTACCGGACTACAATATAGGGAATTGTATCATTCTGTAGGGAATAAGCATTTATTTCATGTTCCAGTAAACTATTGTTTTCAATGAGAATTTACGAGATTCAAGTCTGGTGAATTGAAAAGGACGAAAAAAAAATTATTTGCAGCAAAATTTTTGCTCGGGGCAATATTTATTCATGATGAAAATCGAGCTGATTCGAATGGACAACTATTTTTACAATTTCAATCAAGCACGTGTTAGTCATTTCGAAGACTCATCGATTGCTTCGAATTTGATAAAATTCACGTAGCAGAGAAGTGAAAGCATTCACGATAGGATTTATTTCGTCATTGCGATGAATGATACTGAAAGGTAAATTAAATTTTGTTTGCATAAAATTATTAGACAACAGTAATATTGTTTTTCTCGACTAAACCAATTTTTTACCGTTCAAGTAAGATTTCCTATGATTATTTTTCCCATTTTTCTCTTTTTTAAATCTCTATTTCGTTTGCTTTGATTCAAATCGTTTTTATTTTCGATTTGATTCGTTTGCTCTAATCTAATTTTATTTATAATCGATTCAATTTGATTTTAGCGCGAGATCCACTTTTATTAGGTTTAAATTAATTTCACTTATCGACGATTTACGACATTTTATATTCCATTAAATTAGCCTTCGCTCCACACTTAATTTATTCCTCTCTCGTTCGATTAATTATCGTTCATTATTGATGCAGTGGATGGGGATTTTATTCACTTCGATTTATTTCGATCATCTTTAATGATGCTCGTTTGATTGTATTTATCGTGGCGAGTGTTCGTTTCCGCCGGATTTTCTTTTCTTTTTTTCTTTCGCTAGTTCTACGACGAAAATTCGCTAGCTCGAGGTTCACAGTCTTGGCTTACGTATAGCAACATGAATCAGTCTCCGTACATAGTTCATTAGTCATAGAGACCACTGTCGTATCGGGCCCAATGTGAAAAACAATGTACAGTTTTGAAAATTCCTTCCAATTTCCGATCAGCAAATGTTGCGACGGGTCGAGAATTATTCACGAGATACTTCCAGGCTATATCTAGCCCTCGTGGAAAAGGTGAGAAAAAAAAACATAAGTATCGGACGTAGATAAGGATTGAAGCTTACCTGATGGTCACTGCCAACAATACGATTATCACGCCGACCAAGACCATGGCAATGAGAACACCGCATATCATGTATACGCTGTCAACCGGCGGATCTGCAACAGTCGAGAAAAAAAACAACCGTTTTATTGTCCGTCCTTTACGACCAAGATAAATGGATAATGTCGTAAATCGAATTCCCAATCGATCGACGATCGTTCGTCGAAGCCAAAATAATGTGTTTGCAAATCCATGCTGTTTATGAACAAAATAAAAATCCTAAGTTCTAGGACAAAACGAATAATAAATTAATTAAACTGCAAATGAGACAAAATATATAGATACCGAGTGTTTACCGAATGAGGGCATTTTTTAAATTCAAAAAGCAAGAAATAAAGTCCCACATGTAGCATAATACAAAAAATAAATCTTTTAAATATAAAAAAAATATTTTTTTTATCTAAAAAAATAAAAAAGATGCCCCGAATGCTCAATATTATAATTCTAATCCTAAAGGAGCATTTTCTAAATTAATTCGAGCCCGTTGAAAAATAGCGTTGTCACCATTGACAGGAATTAAAATACGAAAATAATCATTTTTGCAGTTTTGAGTTTAGAAAAATGAAACCTCGTATTCCCGCACAATAAAAGTAATAAATAAATGAACCTGCAAATGATAAAAATATAGAGATACGACGTAATTAGCAGCTATCGACATTGAGAAAACAAATTTGAACAAACAAGAGCATCCAATGCTCAACACAATAATTCCCACAATCGACAGGCGTTAAAATACGAATATGATCATTTTCGCATTTTCACATAAAAAAATGTCGTATTCTAGCACAACACAAATAATAAATAAATAAAACTACAAATAAGTACAAATATACAGATACTACATATTTTTCAGGTATGGGAATTTCTAAATGTAAACAACAAAAAATACGCATGAAATGCTCAAAAGTATAATTTTAATCCTATTCAAAATTAATTCAAGCCTATTTCAAAATTGCATTGCCAAGATCAACAGCAATTAAAATACGATCTTAATCATTTTCGAATGTGCTAACAGCAAATTCGATCCATATCTAATTGTTATGCTTTTTTCCTAAGAATTTTTCAACATTCGAATATAAAATCATTATGGTATGAACCCAGACAGACTTCGTCTTCAAATACTCGAGATCGAGATGCATCTCTTAAGGGGTTACGTGGATTGAAAAATTTCAAAAATACATTTTTTAAATTTCATTATCTAATAGTACAATATGTCTAGAATATTCTCCCAAAGTTTTTAAGTCTGTCGGAGTAAAAGTCTAGGTGAGAGAGCCTTTGGGAATTCCCCTCGTTGGGAAAGACCGGCCGGGAGCGACGCAGGTAATTGCATTTACCTCAAAACACTATTTTTGAAGTCAGTAGACTCGATTTCTGAAAAACGCACCGTATCACCGATCTTATTGAAATTTTGCACACTTTTCAAAATAGCATTGACTAGTTATTGAACGGTTTCTTCAATGAACTTCAATGAAAAAAAAATCCTTCATTTAATCACGAGCTATGCTTATCTATTAACAGAAAAAAAAATCGGTTTTTCAATTTCAGATAAAGCTATCATGAGTTATCCTGACCACCATGAGGACACTTTTTTGAAGGATCTTTTTTTCGGACCAAGAATTTCCCAAATTTTTGGATGATTTTTTTTTTTAATATTGACGAAATGTTGCTCTTTCATGTGCTTAACATTTTGAATAGTATAATTAATATATTATATTTTTTTAATAAAAGAAAATATGCTTTTTTGCCCTCGAAACCCACGTAACCCCTTAATGCACCTCATTAACCCCAACACAACAGTCAAAGTGATTTGTTATTTTATCAATATTTATTTCGTCATTCATATAACTTTTGTCTTCCTGCAATAATCACGTTCTTCATCTATCCACGATGTCGAGGATGCAAAGCTCAGCGCGCTTATATCGGCATCCACATTATCATCATTCTTATTCCGTCTGCTGAATTGTACGTCGGTACAAATCGTATGTATGTGGTACAAGATGCATATGCATCTGTGCATGAGGTTGTACTA
This sequence comes from Ophion obscuratus, assembly GCA_964007375.1. Taxonomy (NCBI): domain Eukaryota; kingdom Metazoa; phylum Arthropoda; class Insecta; order Hymenoptera; family Ichneumonidae; genus Ophion; species Ophion obscuratus. The sequence goes on along the minus strand of OZ023316.1, from coordinate 52,792,391 downwards.
CATACGTATAGAATATCCGACCACTTTCCTTCCTCACCTCGAGGACCCCATTCAGCCTCTCATAACATTGGAATCGTGATTCAGGCGTCCGTGTCCCACATAGAAGAATATCGTTTGGTTGCCCACCGGCCGCTGTTTCTCGCCGCATATCATTGCTGCGGCTGAAGTGAACGTTTCTCGTCGCCCGGCACTGTACAAGAAAGTTACGTAGCAGAGTTCGCGAGGTGAGAAAGATGCTGGAAGAGATGTATATACAAAAGTTGCAAGGATCCACGTATAGTCACTTCGCCGCAATTGCCATTCTCCAATACGATAACTTCTGCGATTATTGCTGATCGAAAGGGCCGTAAGCAGCTAATTTCCAATTGCAAACGTACATTCAACTTTATGCATATTTTTATATATTTTTTATTCCAGCCTCCAGCGACGATTTCGCGCTTTTCAGCTGCGCGCGCCGAGTGCTTAGTAGGGGGGGGGGGAGGCCACGCCTTCTGCCCCCACTCCGCTGCAGCTCGGTCCTCGCAGCGTTCGGTCAGAGGGGTTCGACTGTAGGTGTACACGTCAGGAGCGAAACGCTCGTGCATGAACGAAACTCCGTCATTAGCATTGGCCACAAAGAGAAATGCCTGCTGCCTCTGAATGGCTTATTCTCAAACATCGCTTATCAAGTTTCGAGATCCGTGTCAAGAGTTCGACGACGAGTATAGATGTATAAGTGGTTGACTCTAGACCGGGTTCGATCTTCTCGAATTAGTTTCTCATGGTCTTTCAGTCTGTGAAAAAGAAGTAAAAAATCTAGCATTCTTAGATCGCGGTTCCTTTGTACCGTGGCAAATCTTTCGTCGATAATGCTCGTTCTTGTGAAGCTTATTGGCAATTGATCTTGATGCTGTTGTAACCATTGTAAGCACTATTAACTGTTTGGGGTCGCTATGGGTTCCATTTTTTCCGGTTCTCGAAAAATCGTTTTTATAATGAAATTGTCATCAACGTATATTGGTGATGGAATATATTGAGGCGTGAGAAAAAATAAGATCAGCGACTTCAACTGCGCGTCAGATGTTTGGACATCCTCGGTTGCTTACTGCACGAAAGCGCAGAGACATGTATCCGAGAAGGTGCAACGTCCGCGAACGTATCGAGAGGAGAACGGGCCAAGCGCTCCAGACATATATACATTTTTCAACTGCCTGTAGTACCAGACCATTTTTTTTTCGCTTCTTTTTCATTTTGTCGCGAGCCAACGACGCAGGCACGTCACGTCACGTGCTATTTGGCTGTCTAATTATATCACTTACGTTCACTGAACATTGCGCTTTTGCGCGGAGAATAGGAGCCGATCGACCCCATAGGTCATCGTCCGTATTTTTGTAATTAAAAAAAAAACGATTGTAGAAACGACAATACACATTCAATCGAAAGAGTTTTATGATTTATGTCAATTTGTCTTCAGTGCTTTTTATCGAATGGATTATTGGCCGACGTCGTAAAAATCGCATTGGGTTCATTGGGATTTGAATTCCGATGTGAATGTTCATCCGATTGGATTTATTATTTGGAGTCCGAGTGCGACGAACGAGATGGAAAAAAATCAATCTGAAGTTATCAGGGCAGAATGCGAGTTTCGATGTATTCCGCCCACGTGTAGCTACGACTTTTATCTGACCCAGTCAATAAAGCTGCCCGTTCGATCGGCAGCGATCAGCTAGCGGTCCGTAACTTGTTGATAACGTGTTACGAATGAATTGTATAACCGTTAAAACGAGTATTCAGAGGGTCGAGAAAAAAAAATAAGCAGAAAAAAACCTGTACAGGGGCGATAGAACGAGATTATTTCCATAACCTCGTTGACAAGCAGGTAAGGCATGCTGCAACCATTAAATAACTTCCCGCGTAAGGCAGTTTCAGTTCGAAGAGCTGAAGAAAGTTAAAAAATATCATCAACAAACAAAGCAAACATGTCACCATCCGATCTTACAGATTGGGTGGCGCTCAGGTTGAATTTCTGATTTTCTGTCATGGATCAATTCTCCGAATAGGATGGAGAAACGTTTATTGTTCTGGATACAGTGGAACTCTTATTTTTCGCGTCTACAGTGTTTCAACACCCCCCACCGCGCCAATATAGCCAGCATATCAAGGGTCATGATTGGTAAGAGTCACTAGTAAAGGCGCAGGTACAATTCGCGCGTGGTGGGGACAGTGGTGCGCCCCACCACTGAATTCCACCAATCGTGCCGCGTTGGCGTCTCCCACCACTGACTCCGACCAATCGCGGCGCGTAGTTTCGAGCAACCGATCACGAGGCCACTGCGCAGTACTCTGCCGGCGGGGCATGCGACTTTTTTTCAGTAGCGTGAACACACAATTGTGTAAATCTTATTCCTCGTCATTTCATTCACTTTTGAGCATGGCGAAGTCAACGAAATCGGAGAAAAAAGTGCTCCGTGTCAAAGCTTTGTCCACAACGACGCATAAAACCCGAGTCTCCAACTGATTTCGAGATCCACGGTGCAATAAATGTTCGACGGCGATAGAAGTAGGTGAGTAACGCTAATGCAATAATAAAAGTGATCATACGTAATAAATTCGATCAAAATCGCATAAAAGAAAGTCGACAAAAGAGCGAGTATTTAATGGAACAAACTCCACCGACCGATAAACGTTTGAAATAATAAAAAAGAAAGATTTTCTTGGTATGTTTCGCGGTGTGTTCTCTCTGACGCAAAAACTTCATCGGAACATTAAGAAAAGTACACATAAGCGAGTTTGTATACGGCATACGAGACGCGCATGAATCTCCTCGGGCTCTCTCGGCTAGTAAATCTTGGGAACGATTGCCCGTGGCGAAGTTTTCAGCCAAGGGGGAAGTCAAAGTATTCCTGGAACGGAGCGTACGCACGTCCGAATAATCGTCTAGAAATCACGCGTATAGTGCGCACGCGGATTAAACGCCTCCGCCACGAAAAGCGGTCATGAATTTGAGTCCATTTTATGCCGACTGCGCGAAATTTCGCCAAATATCTACAGTCGAATGTTTTGACAGTAATTGTTATCGCCTCACGCGAATTATCATAAATTTGCGCTGGCGAAAAAATCCAACCACTACCCAGGTAAGTCTTGGAAAATGGCCGAATCATTGTCGTCTTCCGATTAACGAAAGAGATGTGCAAGTGGTCTGTTTTCTTTTCTTCCGCAATTGTTGGACATTTTGATCATAAAAGGACAATAAATGTGTCATCGGATGCGAGATCTTCGCTATCTGGAACTGTCGCGGATGATCGTAATTTTGAAGAATGCATAAAAAGTCTAACGGAGTCAGGCAGAAGCAAGAAGTAATCCGATGATGAAAATTCAGATCTTCACCCAAACCCTGTGCTCTTGCTCGACCGTATTGATTGCGTCAAATTCGAAAGTATCGATGATCGATCGTTCCGATTTTTTGATAACCGAAACGAGATTCCAATCGGGTGGGGCATTTGTGCGTCGCAATCAGTGGTTCAATCTCCTTGCGGCAATTTTGGAGCATTGGTCGTTCTTCAGGCCTGATGTCAACCCGAGTATGTAATGTGCACGAAACTAATACCAGCTGAAATATTTGTGAGCATTAACAAGATGAGGATGAAACAGATGAAGATTAGCATCAATAAGCTGAGGATGAAGTAAAAGCTGAAGACGTAAATAAAGAAAATGAAAATGGAAGAGGAAAATAAAGTGAAAACAAAATATCTAGCTGATGAGGAAGGAGCAGAGTATAACGATGAATAAGAAGATAGCGAAGGTGAGGGTGAAACCGAAGATGATGACAAAGATAATAAGCATCAAGAACATGAGGATGAAGCAGATGGAAATGAGCATCAAGAAGATTAGCACAAAACAGACGAAGATTTCCGACAGGCCCATGAGGCTGCTGCAGGTGAAAGTTGGTATTAGGAAGATGAGGATGAAGTAGAACATAAAGACGGAAATCAAGAAAATAAAGATGAAACAGGAAAATAGAAACAAAAAAGATCACGATGATGAAGATGGAACCGAAGTTGATGATGAATATAATAAACATCAATGCCATGAGGATGAAGCAAATGGAGATGAGCATCAAGAAGCCCATGAAGGAGATGATGTAAACGAGTATGGCCATCAAGAAGATGAGGATACAACAGATGAAGATGAAGACCATGAGGCGGAAATCAAGAAAATAAGGATGAAACAGGAAAATAGAAACAAAGAAGATCACGATGGTGAAGATGGGACCGAAGATGATGACAAATACAATGAACATCAACGACATGAGAATGAAGCAAATGGAGATGAGCATCAAGAACATGCGCATGAAGCAATAGAAGATGACCATTGCGCCCATGAAGGAGATGATGTAAGCGAGTATGGCCATCAAGAAGACGAGGATACAACAGATGAAGATGTCCATCAAGCCCACGAGGCTGCTTCAGACGAAGATAAGCATCAAAATGATGACAATAAAGCAGAACATAAAGACGAAGATCAAGAAAATGAGGATAAAGCCGGGAATTAAGATAAACATAAAAAACATTATGGAGATGACGAGGCTGAATCAGGACACGAAGAAGAACAAGAATAAGAATCAACAACGAAAAAAATAAAGAAGATGGCGACGCACGGTTCGTTTCCTCTCCGATGTGGCGAAAGTACATTGCGATGAATTAACGAGGTCGCTTGATGATCTCGGCCACGATTAAAGTAGGGTCAACTAAGCGAATACGCGTTCGTGACGTATTAAAAGCCAGCCAGGAGGAATAAGAAGCAAAGCAGCTAACGGGACGAGCACTCATCGGTGGTGCTCGCAACTTCGTTGGAGAGAGATCTATTCCTCGATGCGCCGCAACGTTTCAATCTTTCGAAACAAAGACATACTTGCGCTAGATCGCGGATGATTGTTGGTACGAAGCATGAAGGCACCGACGATAATATTGATGCTTGTCCATCAATATACGATGCGTTTAAAAAATAGGTACGTATCGAAGCTGTATAATCGTTGGGAGTTCATTGGGCACTCGATTATTAAACCACATTGTGGTGTTTTGTACAAAGATATCGCTGCATCAAACTCAAAGTCTTGGGGGGCTTCAAAGCAATTGATTGGATCTTTTGGTATCTTTGGACAAACTCCCTGGGTCTGCTGAAAACTAAAATCGATCAGGTGAATTTGATCTTGAAGTTTGCATCGTTAGAATGCAACGAAGGTTCGTAAAACATCTTTATATCTCTTTTGTTCAATTACCATCGAAAAGAATCATCAGCAAAACCAGAATGCAGATCTTCAATGACGCTCCTAAAAACCGTTCCAGGCATTTGCGTAGCCTAAGCAACAAAATTGGTCGATCTGAGGAACAACCAAACGTGTGCAAACTTCAACGTGATCAGTAAAGACTTTAAAATGGTTAATCAAATTGAAAACTTGACTGGTATAGTTGCTCTAAAATCTTACGAATTTTTTTTTCTTATTCGACAGTTTATACTTTCAACAATATCATTATCATTTATATAATTTATATCAATATCATTTTATCTTGCAAAAATCGATAGTTACATCTTTAAACGCATTTATCTCGAAGTGAGATTTTTCAAATTTGCTGACATTGTAACTCAAAGAGCAATTATCCGATTGACTTGAAATTTGAACTGAGTACTCTTGAATATATTTACTCTACAATGACGTAGGATTTTTTTGATTGGATGAAAATTGACGATTTGGCATTGAAAAAAACGACCATTTTATAGGCAACAAAATATACTTTTTTTATAACTATGCCGTTTTGTTACATTTTGATATTTTTCGAAAATCCTACGTCATTGTGCAGGAAAGACCTTCCAGTTTAACGACATTTTTTTCTTTTTCGGTTTGAGCTACTCAATCGGCCGGAATCATGTCAGCAGTGGAGGAACGTTTTTTTTGGCGCCTGCCAAGGCAGCGCATAAGTCGCTTGGATCTCAATATTTTGATATGAAAAAATTATGTAATATAGGTCAAATATAGCCAAATATATTCTTCATTTTCCGAAAAAATTAATTGAGTACTTTTCTTCCAAAAAATTCCCGAAAATCACCCAAACTTTCAGCGTTCACACTGGTATAGCCCCTTGAGCTTTTTGCCTCTACTTTTGGTATTTCGCATCTAGTTGCCTCTACTTTTGTATCTAGGCCCTAAGAAAATAATTTCTCATTTCTGTCAGGAGCACAGTGGCGCGATTACCTTCATTATTAATCAGGACGGTCTCCAGCACACACTCCGTATAAAACAGTTTCATCAGCTCTGATCATTGTCCGATAAAATCTTTTAAAAAAACATTCTGGTGACGTGATCACAAGCATCTATCAAACTAAATAAAAAAAGGGTTTTTTGCAACTATGTAAAAAAATAGTTTTTTTACAACAACCTTGGTATATAGCTCTCAATACGTGTACGTCCCTAAAATCCATTCCCAACATAGACATGAACCAAATTCCCGAAATACGCGCGAGCGGAGCCGCGGCCAAAAGTTCACATATATCTTTATACAGCGGAGGTTACACAGCTCGGCTGAACTACTCATCCCCGGACCCAAACAGACCCAAACGAATTCCTCTCCGTCGAAGATAATGGATACGCAGAGTCGATTTTTCCGACTGACGATAACCAATGGCGTCGAACTGTATAAAGATTCTACCCATCAACGCTACAAAGAAAAGTTCTTGACGGAATTATTTTATCGTCGAACGTAGGAGCAAAGGCAGACGATACCAAGTGCAGTGTCGGGATGAGAACAAAATTGATTTTTCCCCATGAGTTTGATTGAAAAAGGAATTTAATTTTGGACAAATCACACAAATAATCTAGAAACTCCACTCTTGGATAGGCTGCGATTTTGATTTTACTGCGAGTTGAAATACGTGAAGAATACTTGGAAAGAGTAATCTCGGCAATTTCAGTGCACGAATGAATAATAAAATAATAAAAAAAAAGTCAGCATAAAACGATAATTTTCCTCTATTGACAGCAGCGAGAATTATTCATACTTCGTTTGTACAGTGAGAGAGGGAAAAAAAATAAGGGGAACGACAATTATAGATGATTCGTCGCCGAGAATGGGACGAGCAGTCGATGCCAACGGGAAAGTTCAACGTACCGGTTATCAAGCACAATCAATTCCCTCTTCCGTGTGAACTTGTATATATATATATTTACATATACGTTTCGTTACCGCGCATTTGCGTCACGGAAGTTTAACCTTTTATTTGCCGACCGAAACAAAACGCTCAACTCTTCCTTCGATCAACAATCATGTGTGGCGATCACCGCGATCAATTCGTCATATATACTGATCAATTTATCGATCGATCTTTCCCAGCACTCGCTCGAAATAGACTTCCAAGATTTGCGGACTAGATTCTGCTTACTCTTCGAATGATGAAAAAGAATAGACGAAACGCAAAACATGCGTGACACAGCTGTTTAGCCTGGCCCATGCCCGATGTTCCATCTGTGAGAAAGTATTTTTCGAAAATAATCTGTGAAATATAGTACTGTCGTGCTGAATATTGAAATCGGAAAAAGTTAAAAGGCTAGTTTTTTGACAAGTGATTTTCTAGGTGCTGTGGGTGCTAAATCCAAGTTTGCCTAAAAAACGGGGTGTAGGGTTTTTTTAGGGGTTGAAGGGGGAAGGGGGTGGATTAATGCCAAATTACAACCCCTACGAGGTCGGCGCCGGGAGACGAAATATTCAGAAAAATCCTGGCTTTGTGTTTGTCCACAGGGCCGAAGTCGTGGAAGTTCATTTGGGGGTGCAAAAGTGAGGTGAGATTTTGAAAAATCAGTTTTAATTCGATAACTCTTTGGGAAAATTTCATAACATTTTTGTTCAAATAGGAACGTTGTAGTCCTTGAAAAGATGCATCGATCGAGTATTTCATCTTCCTTCTCTAATAACAACTGCAACTCCAAAAAAAATTGTTGAAATATAAAAAAAAATTGTTTATTGAATAACGAAAAAACAATCGATTTTTCGGGGATGGTTTATATGTACGAAGTGTAGAGAATAATTTTCTCTATGTTTTCGTTTCTATGGACTACCCTTGAATTTTGCTTTTTCCAACCCCTTTCGAGGATTGAAAATTCAAAATGAAATTCTGGGAAAACTATTGACCGCACGAATTCGATGCTGTGGAACAATTTGCAGCTTGAACCCTCGGCTGCATTTTGGTATTACAGCCGCGACTGTACTAATATACTTTCAGCAGACTTATTCTTGCCACAAATCAACGAAAAGAAAGGTCAGGTAAATTGGTGACGAATGGAAGTAGAATTTATCAAAAAAATCAAGATATTGTTACGGATATTCTAAAGCATACGTATAGGATATTCTGAAAGATACAATTGTAAGTATACGTTTAATAAATTATAATGCGAATAAAGTCAAATTAATAATAACATTAACAATGCGATCAGAATGTATTACTATTATTTATTATTATTATGATTAGTAATAATACGATGATATTATAACCTTGAAAATGTAATTACTATAATTACGTTCAATATTAGCCATTATGATTATTGTTATTGTTCCTATCATAATTTGAATAAAATCATTAACAATAATAAAAATATTAAACTGTTACGATCAGTTATTCGAGTTTGTTTGTGTTTGTTCGGGTCACAATATTACATCTGCAATCATTGGAATTATTTTGTCCGACAATTCTATTTATAGGAATAGTTTGTAATAAATTGCATGAAATGTTTCGTAATAACACAAAGTTGTTGAATTAAAGAAAACGACTGGAAATGTATATGTAAATTGTTCCTAAATTTTCGGAAAATTATAAAAACGTACCCGTTATTATTATTCTATAATACAAATTTATAAAAGCCTATAAAACGTGTATTGTTGCTGTTCTTATCATAATCGTTATGATTACTAATGATATGATTATATCATAATCATGATAATGTAATTATTATAATTATATTCAATTCTAGTAATTATCATTATTGTTAATGTTCTTATCAAAGTCTGAATAAAATAATAAATAATGCTAAAAATGTAAAACTGTCACCTGAAGTTATTCGGGTTTGTTTCGGTGATACTATTGCATCTGGAATGACCATAATTATCGTGTCTAACAATGGTATTTATAGAAAGAGCTCGTACAAAATGTTTTACAATTAAATGAAATGTTTTATAATAAAACGAAACGTTTTACAATTCGAAAAAAAAACACGAATGGCAAACTATATGTAAATTGTTTATAAATTTTTGGAAAATTCTTTTTAAAAGTGCTTGCTTGTATCTTGTCCAAATTTTATTTTTGTTAAATTTTTCAGGATATTTATCTACAAAAAAAATGTTTAAAAAACTGCCAGACGGAAAGTGTGGAATATGTACCCCTTTGCGGTGAAAAAAATTCCCTCGTCTGGACAGAAAAAGAGAGAGAGAGAGAGAGAGAGAGAGAGAGAGGCAGTACCTGCCATACCGGTGTGCTCTTACATAAAAGCTTACAAAAGCCCTCGGTCTCCGCCGCTGCTGCATTGTAGTAATAAAGAAACTGCGAACCGGTTGACCTGGACCTAGGAGAACTCAAACGTGTAACCGATCTTTGCCGGATCAATTTGCGCTCTCAGTCGCAGACGAGACACGAACACACACACACACACGCACGCACACACACACACACACACACACACACACACACACACACACACACACACACACACACACACACACACACACACTCCTTGTTGTTCGCCCGTAAAAAATTCATCAAGTTTCACTCACACTCGAGCGTCGTGTAACAGCGACAGCAAAAAAAAAGTTGACAATAAAATATGAGTGTCATCGAATACGCGCGTCGTATTGCTGAAGAGGCATAAGAACGAGGACTAGGATGGAACTGCCTCGAAAAAGTGGAACTACCTTTGTGTCCATCGGTATACGGCAGACGATAGACCGTTACGAATGACATCAAACTCGACGAAGACCTCAACCATGAACAAATCGCGTCTAACAAAACGAGGGGAAACAATAACCATTGAATATACGAGGAAAAAAATGGCCACTAAAGTGAAATAGTTAATTCACTGCGAGATACGAATATTCAGATTGTCCAATTGAGAAAATTCACAATTTTTGTGAATTTTTAAATCATTTTTTATTTCGTGCATTATTGTTCGAAAAATACGATTCCAAATGGACAAGTATTCATTTCGTCCAATTGAAAAGGCCCACAATTTGTTGTGCTTTTTTTTAATGATGAGAATAATAGAGGTAAAATTTTGGAGCTGTTCGAAATTGTTTTTTGAATTTTGGGAGCGAGGGTCGAAAGATAGAGAGAGAAGAAGAAACATAAAAAATTTGTTTACCTACTCAAAAAAAAAGTCATTTTGTGCACTATTGTTCAATATATACGAATATTCATTTCGTCCGATTGAGAAAATTCCTGATTTTTGTGCATTTTTTGTGATGAGGACAATTGGAGGTAAAATTCCTCAGCTGTGCGGATTTGTATTTCGAATTTCAGGAGCGAGGTCCGAAAGCTAGAGAGAACGAAAAGGAGAAACACTTATAGAGAGAAAAAAAAGAGAGAGAGCGAGGTTTCATTAACTACTCAAAACGCATTTTTTTATTTCGTAGATTTTTGTTGCGAAGATACGATCCAAGATATATGAAAATTCATTTATCCGATTGGAAAAATCCACAGCTATTTGTACATTTTTTATGGACGTGAATGATGACGGGTAAAATTCCAAAGCTGTTCGAATTTGTTTTTCGAATTTCAGGAGCGAGGGTCGAAAGTTACAGAGAGAGAGAAAAAAACAGAGAGAGATTCTATACCTATTAAAAATGTATTTTTCATTTCCTCCAATAAATGTTCAACACTCAAAAAATTCAATCATGTGACCAACTATTCCAAATTTTGTTGTTTCGTTCGGGTTTTACAACCCTATCCCTTTCACTTTACCTCGACATTTTTAACTTCGAAATTTCCAGTTGCTCGGCGGCTCCTACAGAAAGTTGGCCCCACCCTCAGCCAATGCACTACTGTGCACTTCCATTATTTATTTCGGTAAAATTCATTTCAGGAAAATGAATTTTTCCCAAATTTTCTCTTCCAGATTTGACCTACGAAAATTACGTAAACATTGTTTAGCATTTTTATTTAGCGATCTACAACCAAAATCTGCAAAATGTTATTTTGGATAATTAAGAAAATATAAAATTGGAATCTGCATAATATGATTTTTAATAATTAAGGAAAAAAGAAATTGAAATTTGCAAAACATAATTTTGGATATTTAAGAAAATAAGAAATTGAAATGAATTTTCGTCGCATTCCAGCGATGCAAACTTCGACTCCATTGCATTTGCAAGAGGGCACAGGGAAACTGGAGAGAACCTGTGACATTACAGTCGACTATTCTCCACTTACTTTCGATTGCGTTACCATCGTTCGATAAAAACGGGTCCCACTCAGTTATCGACGCGACTCAACGGTCACCCATCCAAGTATCGGTCCATACGATCGTCACCACAGTTCGTTTAATACCACTCAAATGATTCAAATTCAAATAATAGTAGTATAATAAAAGACGAACTGGTAATCAGCCATGCAACGCGGTGAGAATCGTCAGGGAAAATCATGACACAGATGCCTGCCATTTTTGAAAAAAAGTGTTTTTTTTTACGCAAAAGTAGCACGACCGAATGTAATATTTATTTGCTCTCGTTATAAGACTTTTACGCTTTTATTGCGATTGTCACGAGTGTTATACGTCGGACACGAAGGGCTTCATTGTGTATTGGACAATCGGAGCACAGCTGTTCTCTCCCAGTGATCACATTGTGTCGCACGTCTGTCAAGTATTTGTTGTCAATGTGTCGCGGAGAGCTTGGAATTACTTATGACATTTGCAACCTTGTGGAAATTCCAATTACCAGCCCGTCGACTCGGATTTTAGGTGAGAACGAAACCGGATGAGGTCGTAACCCGGACCTAGGAGAAACGACCTTACCGAGTGGTATCACTTGAGGGGCTATACCAGTGTGACACTTTCCAAAAAATCGATATTTTTTGCCTTTTTCGACAGTTTATACTTTCAAGAATATGAGATGGGATTTTTCTACTTTCAAGACTTATACTTTCACGATTTTTATACTTTCAAGAATTGAAATGAGATTTTTCAAATTTGAACCGAGTACTCTTGAATATATTTACTCTACAATGACGTCGGATGTTTTTGATTGGATGAAAATTGGTGATTTGGCATTGACAAAAACGACCATTTTATACGCAAGAAAACAGACTTTTTATTCATAACTACGCCATTTTGTTAGATTTTGATATTTTTCGAAAATCCTACGTCATTGTACCGGAAATACCTTCAAGTTTATGGACATTTTTTCAACACTCAATCGGCCGAAATCATGCCAGCAATGGAGGAACTTTTGTTTTTGGCGCCTCTGAAGGCAGCACATAAGTCGCTTGGATCTCAATATTTTTCTATGAAAAAATGATGTAGGTAAAAAAATAGCCAAATGTAATCTTAATTTTCCGAAACATTTAATTGAGTACTTTTCTTCCAAAAAAATTCCCGAAAATCACCTAAATTTTCAGCGTTCACACTGGTTTAGCCCATTAAGGTAGAACGAGCGCGGGCTCGTGACTTCTATAGTTTTTGTTCAAATTTTAACCAGACATTGTTCATATCATTATTCATGTTTGAGTGAAATTTCAGAACAGTCGATTATTTAGATTGGGAGATAATGAGTTTTTAAATTGCAATTTTTATCCCTGCAGGGTCTGCATCGACCGAAAGTCAGGCCACATAATTCATCGTGCCATTCTATTGTGTTTATAAATTTAGAACAAAATTATGTTTAAATAGCAAACTAGTTAGGGAAAGCGTGAAAAAAGTTTGGATTGCCTTTACTGTTCAGTTTTGCTGAAAACGTTCAGCTAAGAGAGAATAATTATCCGTAAGAAATATTCGTGCCCTATAATAAGAAAACATATGGTATCATCGCATAACAGTATTGTTCAATATGTCGAAATAAAAAATTATCGTGTTCCCAAATGATTTATTTATTTTCCTTTCAGATTACATTTGAGCCTGGTAGAGATGCCGCCGTTTCGGACTTCGCCGCTGGAGATTTTCTTCCGAAAAAATTACATTGTAACCACAAACATGTATACAACATGCTGGGAAAAAAACTAATTTATTCCAACCAACGTGTTACCAGAAAAAAATCATCATTCTGACCCTTCAAATTGGGCTTCCAGAGAGGGATACCCCGTTAAACTATTTTTTATCTCTGGTGTCTTGTGGTGAAAAAGTTTAAAAAAAATCGTAATGCCTGACTATAGTCTAGACAATAACATATATATATATATATATATATATATATATATATATATATATATATATATATATATATATATATATATATATATGCATTCTTCTATTGTGCCTAACGCTCCAATCTCCTGAAACAACTGGGTCGCAAAAACTCATTCAACAATTCCAAAAAATGATTTCAGAATTCCTACGAAGGTAACTGCATGATTAAAAAAAGTCACAATTTCCGCGATGGAGAAAAAACAACACAAACAATTATTTCGCAAATCTTAATGCTAACTCAATTAAAAGCTACTCCGAGAGCTGCGAGGGAAATATAAACAAAAAATTCTTCATCAAACCGCGACATCTCGAGGAAGCGAAAAACGAAAAAAAATAAACTCGACGATATTAGCGAAATTCGTCTTTTTCTGTCTGGACGTGGTCGTGCATTTTTATTTGCGAATCCAAGTGGGCTGGGCGTCTTTTGTAGCCTTCGACGTGTGGTCGTTTTACTTTTTCGCTTTTGTTTTAAGCTCTGCTTTGAGTACGCTCGCGATGCCTTCCTCAGGGTTGGCGAGGGACTCGAGTTTCATGGGAAAGAATGAATGGAAAATAAAATAAATCAAGGGTGACAGGAGGAACGTTCTTTTTGGGGTCTGTACGGATCTCATTCAGATCATGGATAGAAAAACATGAATATGTGTGCAGATAATGTGTGCATATGCGTAGACGAATAATGTTGAACACATACCACTTCAAGGACCGTCTTCATAATAACCTATTGTCCCCATACTCAATGAATCCGGTTCTAGAAAAATATGCTCATGTTTATATTAAGTCGGGAGCCTGAATTAGAAGGTCCCAAAAATTGTTTTTTTTTATTGCTTAAATTGATAGATAAACTATCCAAGAACATATTCACAAAGTTGCAGAGGCCAATTGTAAATATTTTCGAAGATACAAGCGGCCGGAAGCAGAAAAGCGATTGATATTTGATATTGATATTTCCTCCTATTGAAAACTTTGAAGCGCGTTTTCTCCAGTTTCCATTTTCACGATTTTTCCAAATCGGCGGGCGTGATGGCAAAAAAACTAAACGACCTATTCAATCAAACCAAAGTTTATTTTCTTCAGTATGAAAATCTCTTCTAAGTGAATTAAAAAAGTTATTGAAAAATTCTTTTTAAATAATTTTTATAGCATGTTAAACTGTTTTTTTAACACATTTTTTTCAACCTGAGAAAGGTTGTAATTTCACGATTTTTCACCTTCTTCTTAATTTACCCAGAAGAAAAATATATGACAATTGAAAATTTCATTGGTTTATTTGGTTCAGTCAAGAATTACGAGCTGCATCTTTCTCGCCGATTGGAAACTGCAGTGGCAAGACGCACATGGAATAGGCTGATAAAACTGCAGTCATTTACTGTTTCATGTTGAAACATTTTTTTTTTATACATTTCAAATATCCATAAACATATACCTTAATGTTTACTGGGCTCACTTGTATTTTTTCCCGCCTAAATAAATACCCGAAAAAACGCTTCTTTTTATCTTTTAATTCAGGCTGCCGCCTTAAGGCGTTACAGCCGGTTCGTGGCCGGAAAAAAAGGAATTTTCGTAAACTTTTTTCTAGGAAAACGTGTGCAACTTTTCTTTTTTTTTCCATTTAATAGTATAGTTGTAAGTATCTCTTACAATTTTAGTATTGAAAGATATTTATAAATGCTGCTCGAAAACAAACCATTCGAAATGAAAAAGATCAAACGGATTGAGTTTTTGCATGCAATTATCTAGTGCTTGGACAAAGGATTTAATGAAATATTGATTTTTGAAAAAATGGCTGCACTTCAAACTGAAGGTATCGGTTTTCGATGGAAAAAAAACCCTCTACTTTCGTTGATAAAAAAAACTGAGCATCGAAAGAAAAATGCCTCCGCTTAAGCACTGCTTAAGCGGAGGCATTTCAATAAGTAAAATAAGCTCGTAAAATTTCAAGTTAATTGGTGCAGTGATTTTTGAGATATCGCGTGAACAAATCTTGAAAAAAGTAATTTTTAGAAAAAGACTTTTGAAGTTCGTCGGTTCGCGGAACCTCCCTATAAACGTCTATAACTTCCTCAATTTTGATCGGCTCGACTAGAAATTTTCGGAGAACATTTTTGAAATGTTATATTTTGAGAATTAGTCGAAAGCCAAAAAACGATATTTTCAAAAATTTCAGTTAGCTGTGAGCCCTCAGAGCACCAAACTATTTAGAATAAGATATTGCCATGGAAATTTATTCTAATTTGATGTTGCCAATAGACCTTTGTATTCCCATAACAATGAATTTCAGAAGAACCTAAAATTTCGTAAAAACTGAATGAAATAATACAACCCCGTGATTCACGCATTCACTCACTTTCGGAATGATCCACTTATTTACCGTACACTTCGAAATCCCAATGCGATATTAATGACTCAACGACAATATTTGCTTTCCTGCACGTTCAGCCACACGCGAGGCGTTATCTCAATGTAAATATTTTCCCGAATGGTCAATCAATCTTCCCTCTCTCCCCTACACGTCGCTGATTGCGATACGGGTTTTTCTAAATTATTCTTCATCGGGGTCGATGGTCCAATGGCAAGATCGGGCCTAGCCTGCGATGAGGAATCGTCTCTGATGGGCCAGAAGCATCACAATTATTTTTCGTACCTTCAATCTGCGATTGAAGGTACACAAAATAATTGTGATTTTATCTCAAGCAAGTAGACCATACACCAAGACACTTTCTTACAATTCAATTTTTCAAACAACAATTGGGACGAAATTGTTAGCACGTCATAGATAGAAATTTGAAATAAAAGATGTTCAATTTTTTTTTCCAGCTCCATTAGTAATGGAGATATAAGCGACGAAAATTAATCGCATCACCTCTCACTCATCGTTTTGTCCCTTTTACTCATCGTTCCGTTTCTCTCAAAAAAATGTCCCTTGTTCGTATCTCCATTGCTAATGGAGCTAGCAAAAAAAAATGGAAGAGACATTTTTTATTGTCAATTCAAAAAGAAACATAATTTATTTCAAATTTTTTTTCTCCAAAATGCACTTTTTCGTCACAATCGTCATTATAACAATTAAATTTTTGATATTGGAAAAATACGATTCTAGAACAAAATAAAAATGATCTATTCGTATTGCCCGTACCCGAAACCATAAAGAATCATCGAAGATATTGGGCACACCCAAACATTTGTACGAAAATTGTATACGGAAAAAGTGGCTTTAGTACGTTTTCTTCTCTTGCGTTTATCTCGAAAGTATATTTTGCAATTTGTCGTACGTCATATCTCAAAATCTAATCGTCCCATTTACTTCAACTTTGGACTGAACATATTTTGTAACATATTCAATCGACAGACCGGATGATTTTTTCATATGTTCCTCCGTCTGTCAATAACAAACGTTTAATGTCGTTATTTTTCGTCGAAAATCGACATTTTTTTCAAAATAGTGCAATTTATGCGAATTTTGAAATTTCGAAAAAAGTATCCGATGGGTTTGTAGCTTCACCATTGTATTAAAAGTATATTTCTCTTTTTCACTCATTTTTTTAGTGTAGATGAATGTAGGTACCGGAATCATGTACGCGACCGAGCCGTGCGGATGATACAGTCCTGAGATTAAGGCGGGATATACATTTAGACAGGAAAAAAATAAGCAATATTAAGGAATTTTTTAAACTAAGAAATAATTATTCTACAATTATCAAACTTTAGTTATCTTTTAATAGTATATTTAAGTATACGAAACAATTTTTAAAAATTAATTTATCATAAAAATGGCGGAACTTTTGGGGCACAGCGTTGACGGGCTGTAACGTTTGAAGTTTTTTCGAATTTCACTTTGAAACTTTGGGGAAATTTTCTACATATATAGTTCTATCGTTTAAAGAAAAAAAAAAGAAACCGATATTTTGAGCGTTGTGAATGTATATCCCGTCTTACATAACAATGATTTCGTTGTTCATATATATTTTGCAATACAAAAAAAACGGCGACAAGTCAAGACTATGTGCTGTCTGTGTGCGAAAGATCGACCTAATCATCCCAATACCTGAGACGAAAACAATTATTGAAAATCCATCTGGCTTTTTAACTTCAAGGTTATGCATACCCCTTAAGGGGTCAGACCACAGTAACGGGTATAAAATCATGTGCGAATTTAACAATTTTTTTCGTATGAAAAAGTAAATCACTCATAAAATTAATTACACATCTATTTAGTATAAATATCAAGCTGTTGAAATTTTTTTTTTTTCGATATACAAAATGGCCGACTACTAATATTTTGTTTCGTTATTTTTTTAGGCGCTCCGCGGCGTGAAATTTAGCATCCACAATTTTTTACCTAGAACAAAAAACAAAAATTCTCGTCAATCTACATTAGAATACCTAGAGACGTACGTACGGAATTTAAAAAATATTGTTTTATTCAAAAGTTGTAGGTATTTGAGTGAATTTTCAGTGAAAAATTTCGTATAAAACTGCTCATAAAATGAAAAGTTTTCGATTAATCAGAAATTCCGTACGTACTTCTCTGCGAAATGCAATTAGGAGCATAAATTTGAAATTTGAAGTACATCGAGTGAAAATTGTCGAAGTTATTTGTCACGCCAATTGGAAAAAAGCTGTCTCGAGAAAAAAGCGTTTAAAATTTAGGTAAGTTTAAAGCTCCATTAGAAACATTAGAAATTAGAAATTAGAAATTAGAAAAAAGAAATTAGAAATTAGAAATTAGAAAAAAGAAATTAGAAATTAGAAATAGAAATTAGAATTTAGAAAAAAGCGTTTAAAGTTGAGGTAAGTTTAAAGCTCCATTAGTTACTCTATGGGCGTGCCATAGGTGGGCTTACGTTACACGCTCAGAGTCGACAAAAAAAAGTCCTTGCTATAAATCGAATACTAACTCATTCTTACGACGATTAAGCAGCGTTTTGGCAAGAAAAAAAATTGATTTTTTTTTCAAAATTCTACTGTTGCCTTACCCCTTAAGCGAAGAACAAATGCCAGTCCACGTAATCCAAAAGACAAGTAATTACAGAACACTTAAGTCAGCAGCATCGATGGGTTTCGCGTCGAGCTTATCTGTGTCGTGCGTCATTGGTGAATCTTGTATAACGAGAGGATTATACAGTGATTATTCTCAGTCGATTTCATCCCGAAGCGGAACGAATGGGCATCGTAAGACCGGCTGTTTGGGAGGGTTGCTAAGTTATCAGCTCGTCGAGGGGATGACGCGGATGGGGCATTATCGTGCCTGACTGAGAGTATCGCAAATGCCATTGAAGCTTCGCCAAAGAGTGTCGTCACTATGAGCCTCCACCGTGACGTCATGTCTCCATGACGTAGCGCGACGATAAGAAGCGAAAGAACGCCAGGTTCGGTAAAGCAAAAGGAGCGTTCGCGTTGGTCGACCCTCGACTCATCGTAGGGGGATGATTTTATCGGAATTGCGTTAGCATCAACCGAGTAGGCCGAAGCTTGGCTCCATTCATTGGAATCACGTCAGACACAGCGATCAATTGACCCGCGAATAATTCAATCGCGACATAATTGATAGCCGCGACCTTGGCGGAATGGCGACAAGGCAGGCTCTGCCGTACGTCACGACGGTGGAGAACAAACGGTGAGCAAGATGTTCGACAAGCCTGTCTCAGAGACTGCGATGCTTTTCCTGATCTGTCAAGACTGCCTCGCAAGGCCGATCAAAATAATTGGCTATGCGACGTCATTCTATGGCACCATGGGGCACTCAATAACGTCGATACACAATGGACCCCCCCCCCCCGCATATCGATCATCTTCCGCATTGATCGAAGGCCTTATGGGCCTCGCGTCATTTCCTGGCAATTCGCGTTTCGAGAGTTGGCTTTGGGTACTCTCCGAGAAAGGAAGAATCTTACCATTTTTGATCATGGTTTCGGCTCTGGGCAATTGGATCCTACCATTTGGTCATGTGCGTCCATCTGTCACAGCAGAGTGCAACTCTCTCGATTCTTGCACATCTGTTGCTTTCAGGGGCTATACCAGTGCGAACGCTGAAAATTTGAGCGATTTTCGGGCATTTTTTGGAAGAAAAGTACTCAATTAAATGCTCGGAAAATTAAGAATATATTTTGCTATATTTGACCTATATTACATAATTTTTTCATAGAAAAATATTTTGAGGTCCAAGCGACTTGTGCGCTGCCTTCGGAGACGCCAAAAAAAGTTCCTCCACTGTTGACGTGATTCCGGCGGATTGAGTAGCTGAAACCGAAAAAGGAAAAAATGTCGCTAAACTGGAAGGTATTTCCTGTACAATGACGTAGGATTTTCGAAAAATATCAAAATCTAACAAAATGACGTAGTTGTGAAAAAAGTCTGTTTTCTTGCTTATAAAATGGTCGTTTTTTTCAATGCCAAATCGTTAATTTTCATCCAATCGAAAATATCCTACGTCATTGTAGAGTAAATATATTCAAGAGTACTAAGTTCAAATTTCAAGTCAATCGGATAATTGCTCTTTGAGTTACAATGTCAGCAAATTTGAAAAATCTCATTTCGAGAAAAACGCGTTTTAACATTTAACTATCGATTTTTGCAAGATAAAATGATATTGATATAAATGACATAAATGATAATGATATTCTTGAAAGTAAACTGTCGAAAAAGGCAAAAAAAATCGATTTTTTTAAGTGTCATACTGGTATAGCCCCTTAAAGCTCTGAAATAGTTAGTGAATACATCATTCAGCGAGTACTTTCGACTAGGATTATTGCAGTTTACGTAAAATAACTACTCTTGGAATAATACAGGAATGAGGGTATTGAATTTGATGAGGTTAGTCACATATTAGTCATTCTCAGTTTTCACAAAGTTGTTCGATAGCCAATTCGAAAACGTTGTCAAAATTCTTGCGTTTTTATTCATCACGAGTCGAAATCTCGTGTACGCACAGTAGAATCTTGTGCTAGTGAGATTGCAATGATGTGCGTTCCTCACAAGCCAATAAGGAACTCCACTTTGATGACTAGTCCGCCACTTGATCGTTTCACTTCGCAACTGCGTGCGTTCGGCTTGTGGCGAATTATATCGTCAGTTCGCAACCAATAGAACAGTTGTTGCGAAGATGCAAGCTCCTGAAAGGAAAGTTTTTCAGCGGGGTCGAGAACCCGAACAGACTATTTCGGTTCCTCCCGAGGGTTGGGAAGACGAGACGCCAAGCCTGGCAGAGAGAGGATTGATCTGTGTAGCTGGCTTGTGGTGGAGCAGAGAAAGAGAGAGAGAGAGAGAGAGAGAGAGAGAGAGAGAGAGAGAGCATGTAAGGCATGAGGGTTTCAGTGTTCACTGCCTGCTCACGTGTTCTCCATAGACATCGTGTGGAATCCGTCCCACCTCTTAGGATCCCAGCCATACCTGCCATGTGGGCTGCGACTGGCTATGATGAAACGGCTCCATCCTGAGCTCGACGAGCTACAGCTTCTTTCTCACGGACCACAGGCTTCTTTTTTTCCATCCGCCCAAGTCATCGGGAATGTCCAGGATATGGCTTTCCGCTCTCAGGTCCCTAAGATTCCTATCCTAAACTCTGCTATACGATCAAGAGAAGAGAAATCTAGCTGACAATTATACGGTCTAAGTTTCTTCGTAACTTCGTCCAATGTTTTCGTGAAATAAGAGGGTCACCCCTAATGTTTGGTGAAGAAACATTATTTTGCAACTTGCTTCCTGTTTTTGCAGTCTGAAGCCTGTTGAGATCGTGAGCGCGGGTTTTTGAAGGCAATCATCCTGATCTTGAGTCTTAAAAATACGATAGGGTAGAAATGGCAAGTGCACAACGTTGGATATGAGAAAGCTGCTCGTAGAATTCAGAATTGCGCTGCAAAATGTACCAATAGTGAATGTTCACTAAAGATCATCATGATTTCATCACCACACACGGTCAATTGTCAATCCCAAAGAACGGATACCACATGAGCACTATTTGGCGAGACTCGGTGGAACTTCCGGCGTTGATTCCTGATCGGTAGGCTTATTGGGTGACCGTTTTGATCATAGATTAGCAGGTAATATCACTAATGGACTTTCTTTACCCGATACCAATGGACAGTCGAGGAAGTTCCATCATACACATTGTAATTTCCGTCCAATGGGCCCTTGAGCGTGTTGGACCATCAACGAGGCTATTTCATAACGATTGACGTAAAACGATGAGATACGCAACGTTTTTTTGCGACCATGGTAATCTGTCTTCCTGGCTTTTATTCCAAGACTGACGTCAGTCGAGCTATCGTTACCTATATCGAGCCACGAACCACGTGTCGGAAATGAGGCACAGCAGAGAACGCTACTTGACGAATGGTCTCGACTAATGCGTTCAACAGAGTTTCCCAAGTGTTTTCCGGGCCTCGATCCACTCTGCGGGTCCCTCCGTATGGCGCTCTATGACCGGATGATTTATGTGGCCGACAATCGTCCGACGAAAAAACAAATGTCCTCTCGATTAATAGGCAGTTCGTGGTATCTTTCCAGGTGAGTTTCGCGGGTGATGAAATGGACATCAACATCCCAGGGTAATGTCACGTCTCACCGTATATGCTGTGAGAATCTTTCGTGGTATGTTGCAACGCGGAAGAGACGGACAGAGTGAGAGGGATTCTTCGACTCGTAGGGGTGAATTTCCAGGATGGAAAATTTCAAGCCCGTTTCGAAGCCTCCGGTGGTGGCGGAGCCGAGAGTATGCATGTGTCGTTTAGGATTGAGAAGACAGTGAGCTGGAAAAGAACTGAATGCGCCGTGGAACTTTCTCATTGGCAACTGGCGGCCCCAACGGCGCCTAGATCGACCAATAAAGAGACAAAGTGAGCGCAAGCCACTTTGAAGGTGAAGTTTGCCTTCCTTTTGCGTCTCGGTAGGTGATATCACGCGCTACACCTATGCTCGATACAGTGAAGCAGCTCGTAAGTTCACTCGATCCTGGGTCACGTTTGAGCGCAGCGCCGATCACATATAGTCCAGTAAAAGAGACGAAAACCCAGCACTTTTTAGCGTAGAATATGAATTTTTGACTGACGGTAAATGGATGCATAATGAAAGTAACCGCAATGAAATGTTGTCCCTCAACTCGCCTCAATCCTAAGAAATAGGGGTTGAAAATTTAGAAATCGCCGTATCTCGCTAATTAGTAGCCAGATCAAAAAATGTTTCAAACAAATGTTGTTTGAAGTAATAAAATTCGTATGAAGTTATCTGACGTCTAACCCCCTATCTTTGAAAATAACGGCACAAAAACGATTCGAAAATTCGGGGCTATTTTCAAAGATAGGGGATTGGCCGTCGGATAACTTTATATGTATTTTATTATTCCAAGCAACTCTTGTTTGAAACATTTTTTGATTGGGCTATTAATTATCGAGTAACAGCGATTTTTAAGTTTTCAATCCCTATTTCTTAGGGTTGGGGTGAGTTGAGGGGCAAACTTTTATTGGAGTTACTTTCAGTATTCTCTTTCAGTTACCTTCAGTCAAAAATTCATACTCTACGCTAAAAAGTGCTGGGTTTTCGTCTCTTTTACTGGACTAGAGCGACCACTTTGTCGATTCCCCCTCTCTCGCGACCGCGACGAATCGCCGCGCCCGTGCGATCCCCACCACCCGCGACGAGCCACTCACGCTCGGCCGGGGCCGCGCGGTGGGGGAACCTCAGTGTGGCTCGTACGTAAAATAGGAAGTGGGCAATGTTTACACGGGGGAATCACGTGGACACGGTTTGTGTTGTTATAGCGAACCGACGGAGAACACGAAGGCGCGCGAGGTCGATATCGGTTACGAAATTCCCATTGTATTGTCGGCGATCGAGCGAAGCCTCGTTATTTCCATGTCGTTTCCACTCCCCATCCGGGATGATAAATAGCGACGAGGTTACACAGTCGCAAAAACGGGAGAACGACGAAATTAACGATTGATGAAACAATTTTTAACATTGCTCACCGATTACTCCGGGCTTTTTCCTCATCATGGATGAATGCTCCGGCGGATTATTATTTTTTTTGTAACTGGACGTCTTGATTCTCCTAGTCGCGTGGAACTCTGCACGTCATACGCGCTTGCGGACAGGTGCATCCATAAATTAAATAATGAAACACAAAAGCGTCCGAGGCTGGTCCGCTCGTAAATAACTGGCCTTTTTGGAAAGGTCCGTTCGAAAAACATTAATAATTAGCGTAGTTTACGATGTTGAGGAGATGTAGGATATTCATCTGCCTCCGTGTCGAGAGTTTATTTTTGTCTGCTTCTCCTTTGTTCGTTCGTATACATGAGGGATTATGCATTGGGCCACATCGTGAGTAATTCAGTGGTCCATGCCTCTCGGAAGTTGTCATTTTTTAATGGCATAATTAATTGTGTTAAAAACACATAAAAATGAATTAAAAACAACAAAAATACAGATAAATCGGTCAATCGTTAAATTTACAATGAACGTTAAGAATTATGGATATAAATTCAAAATAAAATGAGTTAACATCGATATAGCATCAGGGACGTTGGAATTTACCTCGAGGATTTTTCTTACTCTTGTTAAGGGGCTATACTAGTGTGACACTTAAAAAAATCAATTTTTTTGCCTCTTTCGACAGTTTATACTTTATACTTTACGTTTATACTTAGCAGTTTTTATGGCAAATGTCATTTTATCTTGAAAAAATCGATAGTTAAATCTTTAAACGCATTTTTCGCGAAATGAGATTTTTAAAATATGCTGATTGTAACTCAAAGAGCAATTATCCGATTGACTTGAAATTTGAACTGAGTACTCTTGAACATATTTGCTCTACAATGACGTAGGATATTTTTGATTGGATGAAAATTGACGATTTGGCATTGAAAAAAAAAACGACCATTTTATTAGGCAAGAAAGCAGACTTTTTCATAACTACGCCGTTTTGTTAGGTTTTGATATTTTTCGAAAATTCTACGTCATTGTACAGAATATACCTTCCAGTTTAACGACATTTTTTCCTTTTTCGGTTTCAAGTACTCAATCGGCCGGAATCATGTCAGCAGTGGAGGAACTTTTTTTTGGCGCCTCCGAAGGCAGCGCATAAGTCGCTTGGATCTCGATATTCTTCTATGAAAAAATTATGTCATATCAGTATTAGCCTTCAACTAATTAGGAACACAATGACAAAAAATTGCTATCCGATTTCTTTCACAGAAAAAATAATAAAACAAAGACTTGCTACAATCAACAATCAAAATAACAAAAATAAAAACTTTGACTCCTCTAGACTAATAAATCTACCATACACAAAAAACATCCATCACCAACTAATTCGTCTTTTCAAACAATATAATATAACACTAGTCACAAACAACAAACACAACATCTTATCGATCACAGGCTCCACCAAAGACAAAATTGATAACAGCAAAAAATCTAACATAGTATACAAAATTGATTGTAATGATTGTAACTCTACTTACATAGGCCAAACAAAACGATACCTTAAAAACAGAATCAACGAACACAAAAATAGCCTAAAACACACCAACACAATACATACAGCTCTAGCACAGCACGCAATAGAACAAAAACATGATTTCAAATTTGACGATGTAAAGATTTTAAACAATGAACAATGGCTCAAAAAAAGATTGATCCTAGAAATAATTCGAATCAAAGCGCATCCCAATGCCATCAATTTTAGAACTGACATAAATAAGCTAAGCTCAATATATAATTCAATAATATAATCATAACAATATTTTATCACCATAACTACACACATAAATTTTTAAACTCGTAACTAAATTTTAAAATTCTTGACATAACACTTTAACCTCTTATAACATGACACGGACACCCTCAAACTCTTGACACGGCATTGACAAAGGATCATTCTACCTCTCTCCAGAAACATTAAATTCGCCACTTAGTCTTTCTCGAACTCTCTTAGACGTCACTACTCGACATGTAGAGCAGAGAAAATTTTTTTCTAATTTTCTTCTTTGTGCTTGCGGGGATATATTTAGTTTATTTCAATAGGTAATTACCACTTTCACACAACATCTCATTAATCTCATTAATCAAGACAATAGATCGAACTAAAGTTTCTTTCACCATACCAATTTTTCACAGATAATACAATCGCCAAAAAACAATTAAACCTATCAATTGAATTAAAAAAAAAAAAAAAACGGTTCCGAATCAATCCTCCGATTCAACCTCACGAGACAGTATTTCATCACCACAAATACCGTCTACACCAACCATCCTCCAAGCACAAACCAAAGAAAACTAGAAATTATCGACAATATTCAGGTTCGTTATCTAACATAATTCATATCTGTCTTACAATATCACACTCTCACACACCACCCTTGTTACTCAACAAAAAGAATAAATTAACTTGTTATAAATAATCACTCATACAATATCACCATGATTGAAAAATTATGAGCAACAACTAACACAAAATTTACACAAATCATTATAATACATCTAAAACTTATTCATAACATAAAGCACAATTATAAAAAAATCTGTACACTCTATTAATATAATTTGTATCGCGAAATTTGTAGAACAAATAAAGTTTCTGAAGAGGATCCGAAACAAGGATCGAAACGTAAACGAGTGAAAAAAACTCCTTTTTTCTTTCCACCACGACCTTGGAAATCTCACGGGCCGAATCGAAGACGATTCCTCAACACCTCGTATTATATAATAAAGGTCAAATATAGCCAAATATATTCTTAATTTTCCGAAACATTTAATTGAGTACTTTTCTTTAAAAAAAACAAACCTCAAAAATCACTCAAATTTTCAGCGTTCACACTGGTATAGCCCAGCAGAGATGCACTTGTCTCTTTGCCATTTGGGAATACCAGCTTGTATTTTTAGTAGCCGGAGTCTCCCACGTTACAACTAAGAATATTCGCGCTATTACGAAATTTCCTTGGATCACTTAGTTCCTGGTGTCTTCGCATCAGCTTCAGTTCAACAATAAACGACCTCCCGTTGCAAGTTCACCGAGATAATAAACGGTCTATTTCTGTCGTATCAAGAGCAATCGCAAATTGAGCTGCTATACGGAACAATAATGATTGATCGTAAAACGATCGATTATTTTTTTCCGTGATAACTCAACGTTGAATAACGCCGAAATAACGACGACCGTCAATAGCGAAAGGAACGTATTTGCTTTGCCAGTGCACACTGGCACGGGTTTGCCACCGAATGTTTATAATCGACCACGTATTTTTCCTCGCAGCGATAATAAATCATTGATTGCAATTCCGCAAGTTATTTCGAGGAAAAACTCCGCTCGGGGAAGACACGAGTCGTCTGGACTTCACCAACTATTCGAGGGCACCAATAAGAGCGTCCGTGAATCCCGAGACGTTCTTGCCAACGAGTCGTAATATTGATTCATTAAATCTGGCACGATGAAGCTTTACGTGAGCAGGCACGAGACGCTGAGGCTTTTGACGGTTAAAGGGCTATACCAGTGTGACACTTTCGAAAAATCGATTTTTTTTCCTTTTTCGACAGTTTGTACTCTCAAGAATATCCTGTAAAAGTGTCATGGCCGTATCTCTAATCATTTTATCTTGCAAAAATCGATAGTTAAATCTTTAAACGCGTTTTTCTCGAAATGAGAGTTTTCAAATTTGCTGACATTGTAACTCAAAGAGCAATTATCCGATTGACTTGAAATTTGAACTGAGTAGTTTTGAATATATTTACTCTACAATGACGTAGGATATTTTTGATTGGATGAAAATTGACGATTTGGCATTGAAAAAACGACCATTTTATAAGCAAGAAAACAGACTTTTTTTTCATAACTACGCCATTTTGTTAGATTTTGATATTTTTCGAAAATCCTACGTCATTGTACAGGAAATACCTTCCAGTTTAACGACATTCTCTCCTTTTTCAGTTTCATCTACTCAATCGGCCGAAATCACGTCAGCAGTGGAGGAACTTTTTTTTTGGCGCCTCCGAAGTCAGCGCACAAGTCGCTCGGATCTCAATATTTTTCTACGAAAAAATTATGTAATATAGATCAAATATAGCCGCATATAATCTTAATTTTCCGAAACATTCAATTGAGTACTTTTCTTCCAAAAAATTCCCGAAAATCACCCAAATTTTCTGCGTTCACACTGGTATAGTCCCTCAAGTTATTTTCAGAGCGTACTCTTCGATCTCCATATCACTTTTTGAATTCCTGCCCCTCTTCTCTTCCCTCTCGCCTTCCCGTTTATCATGTCTGTCACGCCGATGGAGCAACTGCGATGATCGGATCGTGCCAATTAGGTATTTTTAACTTTGCATTTCGCATTGTGTGGGAAGACCTATATATATCGAAAGAGGATTGTCTTGGGTCGTGAGATCACGACACACGTGGCAATGAAGGGGGAGAGTAAATACCGAAATGAAATCCTTCGCGGTGCGTTCGGTGAAAAAAAAAGCATTGCAAAAGTCTGCCGAGAAATTCCGCAGGTTGTTGCACCTGTTGAGAATAATATTTACATCCGAAGATAGAGTATCCGTCAGTCTGCGTGTCTACTTCGTCGTTGCTGGTGACCATTTCTATTTTTACACACACACACACGCACACACACACACACACACACACACACACACACACACACACACACTGTGTATACAGCGGTGTACAAAAAAATGTACTACGCAAAGCGTGCCAATTACTTAAATCATCATCATTTGTAGAAATGGCATGCGAAAAACCAAAAGCGGATGATTTTTTTCAAAAAATAATATAAAGACCTAAATCTCGAGAACCGTGGGACTTTTACTCAACTGAAATTCCAGCATATAGTAGGAAATGATGACTTAACAGATGATCAACAGTTGCAAGATTATCTATTCATAACAGGACACCCTGTATATGTATATATATACGCACACATGGTGATTTTCTTTTACAACAAAATCAGTATAGTATATTTAATATATTCCATATTCGTAATTGGAGTGATAGAATATATCTGTGGAATCATTGATGTATGTATCTGAATAAATATTTATTCATTATTTATTTATTCATTCATAATTTGTTTATTCATTCGTTATTATATTATTAAAATTATTCCTGCTATTGCGATCACTTAAAAAGAAAGGAATTGAATATATTTAATGCATTCAGTATTTGCACATGTATATAAAATTCATATGATCAGGTATCTTCATACTTATATGCATCGATACATGGGTTTACATGAGTATATATGCATTTAACATTTAATCAAAGTGCTGAGGACAGAGGACAAAAGGCATATCTGAGAAGCTGTATCCAAATTGATCATCAAAGAGACCGTCAAAAGAGCTTTTAAATGTTTACTCCTTGCACATTTAATCAGAGACGATATGGGATAAGACCAAAGATACGATCATCTTTTCTGTTTCGTTCTAATTGAAGGAAGAGGGCGAATTCATGATAAGACGTCATTTAATCGGACAGGAAAAGAGATAAACGTTCCATTTGGTTTTTCCTTTTTTTTCGATCCGGATAAAGGGAAATATCACTTCCTTATTGGAATTCTGGTTGAGTCAAGCCGGTTAAAATAGTTGAGAATGAAGAAACACATTTTGAGAAAAATGCTGATTAATAAAATCATTTAAAAAATTACGTTTGTTAAAACATTTTTGATCAAAACCATCTTTTCAAAAATCGTAAAAAAATGCTGGTTACAAGAATTCTTTTTGAATCGTGAAAAAGAGTCTGGATAAAAAAATGGGTGAGAGAAAAATTTTGGTTGAAAATATACATTTTTTTAAAAATCGTTAAAAAAGTTGTGGGTAAAATTTTTTTTTAATAAAACCGTGAAAGAATGTCTGGTTATTTTGAATCAGAACTTCTTTTTACGGTCTTTGAATAGAGATTTCGTTCACACAGAACTCTGCACATTTTTTTTAATGTTTGAAAGCTACGAAATATCTTTGACAAAATCTTAGAAAAATTCTCGTTAGGGGTTAAAAATCGTTTTTGAATATTTAAAAAGACAAGGTACTTTTTTTTATATAAAAAGTCTCATTAAAAAAAATTACTGCCCATCATTGTACTTATTCGTTTGCTTTTTATTTTGATTCTGCGGTTTCATCGATAACCGCGAATCTGCAAAGATATGAAATTCAGAAGAATTCCAATATCGTTATTCGATTTGTTACCGGGGCTGAAGTATATGAAGCAGAGAATTCCGCGAAAAATGTGCAAAGACCATGGGAGTGCGCGCGGATGTACTGGATCTTTGTTCCCGGATGTTCACGATGATCCACGAAGAAAAAGTAATGTTCGCGGATTCCCGGGATGTGCAACTTTCTTGAGACTCTGAGAAACGTTTTTACGGCCACTTTATAACCTACGAGTATTTTAGTACGCCGACGGATATCGTGTGGTTCGTAGAGTGGAACAACGATGGACGCGTCGAATTGTTACGAGAACGAAAAAAAAAAAATATTGCATGATCCTTTACCATCCTTTTCCCAATGCACAAATACATTTTTGTTTCCACAATTGTGAAAATCCGCTAAACAGCCAAGTCCGCGTACGAAAAGTTATTACTTTTTCGAACAAAATAAAGAATAATCGTGGTCCTCGCGTAATTGGCCCACAAACAGTAGCCATTTTTTTTTTCAAATTACTCCCTTTTTTTGCAATTTTGATTTAACGAAAAAAAAAATATGTCATATATTTTTGAACGGGCAAAACTACAAAATGAGTACGAATAAACCGAAAAAGTGAGCTTGATGTAAAAAAAAATCGAAAACAAAATCATACTGAATTGAAGGAAGTAACTCAATTGGTCTGCCAAAATCATTTGCATGAATTTGACTATAAAAACACCAAGAAAAATTTTAAAAAAAACGTAGCTTCATTATATAATAAAAAGTACTAAATTGAACAAAGTAAATTGGACTGCAAAAATCATAAATCCATTTTTCTACGGCAAAAACAGCAAAATAAAATTTGGATAAACGAACCACAAAAATTAAACTACCAAAATTGAGCACAAATCATTTTTAAAAGTCATTTAAAAATCAAATAAGACGAATTAGCATAATCGTATTGATTTGGACTAATTAAAAATAACCAGACTGCAAACGTTCATCCACCCCTTTTTAGTGGATGTACCAAAAACTCGACAGGTCTACTATCAAGCTCATCTGCATCGAAGGGACATCAAAAAGAGATCCGTTTTCCTCAATGTCCGTTTTGCTTTCTCGCCGTTTGTTTGTACGTGCATTTAAGGGGCTATACCAGTGTGACACTTTCAAAAAATCGATTTTTTTGCCTTTTTCGACAGTTTATAATTTCGAGAATATCCTGTAAAAATGTCAAGACCGTATCTCTAATCATTTTATCTTGCAAAAATCGATAGTTAAATCTTTAAACGCGTTTTTCTCGAAATGAGATTTTTCAAATTTGCTGACATTGTAACTCAAAGAGCAATTATCCGATTAACTTGAAATTTGACATGAGTACTCTTCAATATATTTACTCTACAATGACCTAGGATATTTTCGATTGGATGAAAATTGACCATTTGGCATTGAAAAAAACGACCATATTATAGGCAAGAAAACAGACTTTTTTTATAACTACGCCATTTTGTTAGATTTTGATATTTTTCGAAAATCCTACGTCATTGTACAGGAAATACCTTCCAGTTTAACGACATTTTTTCCTTTTTCGGTTTCAGCTACTCAATCGGCCGGAATCATGTCAGCAGTGGAGGAACTTTTTTTTTGCGCCTCGGAAGTCAGCGCATACGTCGCTTGGATATCAATATTTTTCTATGAAAAAATTATCTAATATAGGTCAAATATAGCCAAATATATTCTTAATTTTCCGAAACATTTAATTGAGTACTTTTCTTCGAAAAAATTCCCGAAAATCACCCAAATTTTCAGCGTTCACACTGGTATAGCCCCTTAAGCCTTGCTCGTACGTTTTCTTTGCTCTCTCGACGAGTCCCTGCAAGCCTCTTCGGTAAAGCTGGCAAGCTTGTTGGCGTGGCTGCACTTAGTTTTATATGGGACAGGCAGTAAATGAGGAGAGTGCGCGGATGATCGTTGCAGGGTGGGAGAGTCTCGACAGTCGTCTGAAAAAAGTGAACGGCGCCAGGAGTTCGTCCAGTGCATCCGGCGATGCACCGGTTGATGCACCTTTGCGAGCGCACCTAACCTCACTAAAGTACATCGGCAGAGTACCTGGCGTAAAAGGGCCATTTTGCTGCTTCCACCCCCCCCCACCCTCTCTCACTCTGTTGCCCTCCTTCATCTTTTTTTTCTCTTTTTTCCCTCCGAGTTCATTCGCGTCCATACGTACACACATATGGTATCGCTTCGTATATTATCCGTCTTTCGTGATCGACACAAACCCCCCCACCCGGCGGGTTCTATCAATAGAATCTCGTGGCCGGTGGACTGACCGCGATACTGGATTATCCGGTTCAAAAATAGCTACCGCCATCTCCAGCTGAAACGCTCGTCGCCCCATCTATCCCGAGATCGTCTATCCGCGTATGAAATGAGCTTGCTTATTAAGTAACGTTAAATCGTGCGTAAACACCTTCCCCCGAGAATTGAAATTCCACCGGGAATTTCATTTTCGTAATGTTCCTTCGTTTTCTGCTGTCCGATGACCTTGCGAGCCTGTACGATCCCTTCCACTTGTTACCCCGCACTTGTCACTCCACCTAAATGGTGGAGTGACAGTTACCTGGAGGAGGTGGATAAGCGCATCATTTCATGGAGAAGCGCAGAGTGTTGTCCAAAGCCCCGTTTTTCCAACGTACTGCCACATGGCATTTGCACGAGGGCACAGGGAAACTGAGGAAAACTTGCGTCGATGCGGAGAATGGGGATCGGAAATTCGAACAATCAATATTCAGAAGGACCGAAATTTCGAATTCAGTAATGATGAACGTTTCTATATAAATAGAGCAATCTTACGATAGTCTGTAAAATAGTTAATCGAAATTGGGAATACAAAAATCTCGAAGTTGATTTATAGCGAAAATACATATAAGATTTAACAAAATGACGAGAGATATAATATCGATTCGCTTGTATATATACACCTAACAATTCGAAGCGTCAAATCGTCGAATTGTAAATATTACGACATTTTACAATTTCGTATTCATTAAGGGGAGAGGCCGCGGTAGAATTTTCAAAAAATCAATTTTTTTCGCTACAACGGTGCTCTACCATCATGAGAATAAGATACTATTTGATTTATAGCAAGCATTTCTTTTTCACCGACTTTGGGCGTATAACGTAAGCCCACCTCTGGCACGGCCATAGAGTACCTAAAACTTTAAACGCGTTTTTCTCGAAACAGCTTTTTTGCAATTGGCGTGACGAATAACTTCAACAATTTTCACTCGATATACTTGAAATTTAAAAGTTATGTTCCTAATTGCATTTCGCGGAGAAGTATGTATGGAATTTCTGATTAAGGGGAGATATACACCTAGATGGTCGAAAAAATCGATTTAGAAGCTATGAACATTCCGCCGACCGTAGAAGACCTACACTACGGGCCTGGTATCGATGATTCCATGTAAGTTGACAAATTTCATGATATATTCATTCCCAAATTTTCAAACGCGTTTTTTTTTCTCAAAACCACGTTTTTCAAATCGGTACCCACAATTTCTCGAAAACCAATGAACCCATTGCCTTGAGGTTTCTTGTGGTTATTATATACACCATTATCTAGTACTTGTCACGTGATTTCTTTTCGTTACTTAGTTTTTGTTTTATAGGCAATATAATAACTAATTTTTGGCCGAAAAATCACTATTTATGTTCAAACGTCCGCCATTTTGTCATAAATCGATATTTTCAAAATCGGATCTGACAAGTACTAGATTATAGTATTTAATTTGATAATCTTTTTGGTTTTTTAGATGATTTTTGATGAAAGGACAGTGGGTACCGTATACGCAGATTTTTTTACGACGCTCCAAGGATCATACAATATCCTTGTATATTTTTTATATTTTTAAATAAAGAAAATTAAACATATTTTTGAATGTATGTACTTTTGGATAATTAAAACCCCAATGCGAAATTTCAAATAGTTTTCCTTGAAAAAATTCACAAAAATGACCTTTTTCCGGCTCCTAGGTGTATATCTCCCCTTAATCGAAAACTTTTTATTTTATGCGCAGTTTTATATGAAATTTTTTCCTGAAAATTCATTCAAATACCTACAACTTTTGAATAAAACAATATTTTTTAAATTTTCCACGTACTTCTCCAGGTATTCTCATGTAGATTGACGAGAATTTTTGTTTTTTGTTGTAAGTGATAAATTGTGAATGCTAAATGTCACGCCCCGAAGCGGATAAAAAAAAAGATAACAAACGAACATATTAGTTCGCCATTTTGTGAATCGAAAAAAAAAATTCTAACAGCTCGATATTCATACTAAATAGCTTTGTAATTAATTTTATGAGTGGACCAGTTTTTCATACGAAAAAAATTGCTAAATTCGCACATGATTTTATACCCGTTACTGTGGCCTAACCCCCCAAAGCGAAGAACCAAAAAGTCGATCACTTAAAATAGCGATGAGCCAAAATGGCGAACGGTCCGGATAGCGAAAACTTGGGATCGAGCAATACTACTTGCGCTTCAGAATGAAGATGGCAGATGGCGTTAGTGGTCAGTCGGGTCAGGCAGCCATCTCATGTTCGCAATTTAGGTGGTCGCCATTTCGGACCATCGATCATTTTCGTTTCTAAAATCTACACATTCGACGATTGTATTCTCGATATATGGCTTTTTGCTATAGATGCTATTACAAATATCAGATATTCACGTTTTTCTATTTCGGAGATATGAATGTTGTAGATTGTTCGAATCTGCATTAGTATGACTCAAACTGCAGACTATCTGAATATGTTCTCGAACAAATGAGCTCTCGAATAAATAATCCTTTGGTGTAATATTCGATTTTGTCATCGGTTTAAGCATAAAATGTCGAATAATTTAATCCTCGTTATTTTGAGAGTTCATAATTCTGTTGTTTCAAAATCTTCGTCGTTCTATATTTGGTCTTTCGACATTTTGACACCCACCCGATTCGGCAATGTTTCTACTGTTTCCAGTTGTGCCGGCCTCAGAAAATCAGTCAGGTAGTCGCCGAGCCACTGCACCGCTGAGCGGTCACCCATCCGAGTATTGGCCCCAGCAAATACGGCTCCACGTGGGAGTTCGCTGCAGCCCCCTATCGTACGCTCGTCCACTACCGTTGGAGTGTATATTTAGCATTCAAAGCCGGCATCACATCATGTGCAGCAGGATATACATTCGTTCTATCGGAGAGCGAATGGCGGCTCGGATAAAATAAGATTAACGAGATCAAACGGATTCATCGTTAGCCACAATCGGATTGAGCAGCTTGACGCTCGTATTAATCGCTCAAGGCGGGATATTGATGAAGTTGGAAACGCGCATGCGCAGCTGATAGTGCGAATACGCGACATGGCGGAGTACGCCGCCATTTTGTGAACACGAATGGACCATTCATTTTACCCGGCACCCTCAATTTTTATTAAAAAATCATAAAAGGTGCGTGAGAAGACATTTTTGCCGTTTGGCCAGCTTGATTTTGAGCTTTCGCTGAAAACTCGATCATATTCGTAATCGACGGAAATTTTCGGAATTTTCGCCCTTTTCGGAAACTTTTTTGGAATAAAAAATAAAGAGGATTTCGATAGACTTATGTTAGAGAATGCGGTTGGAGTCATCCGGATATCTCAATTCGTTTTCCCGGAAAGTACACTTGAAAAATAGCCGAAAAAAAAACAAAGGGGGTTGTATGGGAAAATTCGAAAAAATCGACGGTCAATCTTCGAAATTCGCAAAAAATTGAAAAATCATCGGCACTCCACGATCCAAACGGCATTTTAAAGAGAAAACTATTACGAAGAAAATGCGTATAAAGCAGAGTTCCAAATTGGAGCAGAAAACAAATGAGCGACGATTCAGTAAAGCCACTCACGAGATGGGAAAAAAGTAAATCTTAAGGTAGCACGAGCGCGCAATCTTGATTTCTATAGATTTGTTCAAATTTTCACCAGACATTGTTCATATAATTATACATGTTTGAGTGAAATTTCAGAACAGTCGACTATTTAGATTGGGAGATAATGGGTTTTAAAATTGCAACTTTGACCACTGCAGGATCTGCATTGAAATTCAGACAGAATAATTTTCCGTAAAAAATATTTGTCCCCTATAATAAGAAGACATATGGCAACACCGCAGAACAGTATTGTTCAATATTTCGAGAAAAAAATAATGAACGCGTTCCTAAAGTTAAAAATGTTGTCATAAAAAATATTTGCATTATAAATATTAACATTTTATATTGTTTATGTTATCTTCATTATAAAATAAAAGTGTTGGTTCATTCATAACTAATTGAAAACTTTGTTCGATTAAAAATTACTTCCAATTAAAAATTTGTGTTGCAGTATTATTTTAAATATGCCACGCAAACTCACGTCATTGGATACGTGGAAGGATGCGGTGTTGCCATGTGTCTTCTTATTATGGGGGACAATTATTTTTACGAAAAATTATTCTGTCTACATCTACAAAATCTACTACAAAATCTAAAGAAATCAAGATTGCGCGCTCGTACTACCTTAAGGCCTTAGGCCACTCTGGAGGCCGAAAAACAATAGGCTGTGTGGGGATTTTTTTTTTCAGAAAACTACAAAATAATTCGACATTCCAAAAATGGGTTTATAATACACATCAGTGACTGTATACAATAATCTTCTTGAAGTGAATAATTTCAAAATGGCCGCTGTGCAGCGTTCATCTCAAAACTGCATTTTTTAAGTTGGCCGGAAACATAACTCGGACAATTTTCAACCGATTCGCTTGAAATGTTGAATATATTTTGAAAAATACATTGCCTATGGAAGTACGTAGGATTTTTTTTTATATTGCATAGTTCATTTGTTATTAACGATTTTTAGGCAAATTTTTGGAAGGTGAAAAATTTGCCTAAAAATCGTCAGATAATTGTTAATAACAAATGAATTATGCAATATAAAAAAAATCCCACGTACTTCCATAGATAATGCATTTTTCAAGATATATTCAACATTTCAAGTGAATCGGTTGAAAATTGTCTGAATTATGTTCCGGGCCAACTTGAAAAATGCAGTTTTGAGATAAACGCTGCACAGCCGCCATTTTGAAATCAATCGCTTCGAAAAAATTATTGTACACAGTCACTGATATGTATGATAAACACCCTTTTTTGTAACTTCGATTTGTTTTGTAGTTTTTCTGAAGAAAAAAAATCCCCCGAAAGCCTATTTCTTCGGCCTCTAGAGTGGCCTAACCCCTTAAATATGTTTTAAAAATGAATGAAAGTCCATATCGATGGATTTACATTAATTTTCACTAAATATCGTCAAAAACATATGAGAAGTGGTTTCTCTCTTGCAAAATTTTCTTTGAAATATATCTTGCGAAATTCGAAGCGAATTTATAACAAAAATTGAGCTCAAATCATGTGGTTTCCCATGTGGCTCTTTTATTCATTAATGTTATTTCTTAATAATCTTTCGATATTCGATTTTAATATTACGACACCTTAAATGAACAAAACACAGTATCTTTTATGACGAGACGGGATTTTATTCGTCTGGGCGACGCGTGGATCAATCCCGATCGAATGATCGCGTCTGCTCGTTAGACTCGTTATTGCTTACGTCGGAGACGGGCGACTCCGAAACACGTGAGCCGCAATTGTTATTGTTGGCTCCACCCAAGGGGACGTCAAAATATTGAGCACCTTGAGGTGCGCAAAGGCGAGTACGCTTTTTGCTCTGACTCTTTGCGAGATCGCGAGAGGATCGATTCGAACATACGTCGAGATCGCCCCGATATGACGAAGTACACGGTGCGTACGCTTCGTTGGACCGGACGTGCGAGCCTTCGGGACGATCGCGAACGATCGGAAAAGCAAGTGGACAATAATTCGACGAGAAAATGAAGATTGAATTAATTCGGACGTGGGATGCTGAAGCGCAATCGTAGATTGTTACAGTTTATTAGGCTTTGTGTGTCATCGGAAATTCTCCGTACTCCGGAATATTGTCTCGTATTATTTTCTCGATCCGCATGGTTGGGATAATAAATGAGGTAATTCAGAATCAAAAGGACCTTGGAACGGTGCACTGATATATATATATATATATATATATATATATATATATATATATTAGTGTTTCAAAAAAAAAAATTTTTTTTAAATTTTCTTCCAAACAGGTTTAAAAGTTTCATTTAGGTATACAAAGACGCCAGTTAAAATTTAAGATTTTAATATTGACATTAAGGGGTGGCGCATCGCACTTTTCGATTTCCCATGAGAATAACATAGGAAACATTTTCTTTGCTGCTTCTGATTTTTGTAACTAGCTAACAAAGCATTGTACCAAATATCTGAATACATATTTTTGTAGAAAATTGAACGCTCTACAAAAAAGGTCTCTTGTCAAAATTTTGTAAAACTAACTGTATCAAAGTTACAGCCTGTCAAATGTTGAGTTACCTATAATTTGACCTTTTTTTAAATATTACAGCGAATGCAGGTCTTATAAATAAAGTGGACATGAGTTTCATTGTAAAGCATGCATTTTACTATGAATAAATGATCACTTATAATTACAGCAACAATGAAACAATTTTTCAATAGAAATTTGGTCGGGAAATGTTTTTATCGTTTTATTGATTTATTTTATTGATTTATTTTATATAAAATAAATTTTTATTTTCAAAATAAATAAAATTGAAAAATTGCAGAGCAAATTTGAAAAATTTGAAAAACACTGAAATTTTGTTTCATTATTGCAAAATAGAATTATTAGTGATCATCTATTCATAGTAAAATGCATGCTTTACAACGAAACTCATGTCCACTTTATTTATAAGACCTGCATTCGCTGTAATATTTTTAAAAAAGGTCAAATTATAGGTAATTCAACTTTTGACAGGCTGTAACTTTGACACAGTTAGTTTTACGAAATTTTGACAAGAGACCTTTTTTGCAGAGCGTTCAATTTCCTATAAAAATATGTATTGAGATTTTTGGTACGATGCTTTGTTAGCTAGTTATAAAAATCAGAAGCAGCAAAGACAATGTTTCCTATGTTATTCTTATGGGAAATCGAAAAGTGCGATGCGCCACCCCTTAATGTCAATATTAAAATCTTAAATTTTAATTGGCGTCTTTGTATACCTAAATGAAACTTTTAAACCTGTTTGGAAGAAAATTTAAAAAATTTTTTTTTTTTAAACACCCTAATATATATATATATATTAGGGTGGTTCAAATTTTTTTTTTCGCGGTACTCAACGGAAAATATTACTACGTAATGAAAAAGTAAGTCATACAAAATTTGAGAGGCCTAAACATTTTTCTAGGTAGTGCTCAAACGACTTTTAATTTTTTTTCTCGTTTCCTCGTAAATTTTTTTTCTCCGCCAATAGACATCATAATAATATAATTTTCTCAACACTTTTTATGCTCTGTAGCATTTTCTAAGTTAACACAAACAGGTCCTTTTCATTTCAAGTAGTTTTAATAAAAATAAGAATTCCAAACGATGTTTAAAAAAATATGAATTCTGGATCACAGTATACGAGTGTTGAAAAACTTAAGTAATTATTCCACTTTTTCAATATTGCCTCTCAAAAAAACTATATTGGACGTCAATTAAAATTGCAAGTATTCGGGAAATATCCATTCAACCTTACGTCGATACAATCCACGTTTAATATGATTTTGACCAAGAAGAACGAGAGATGGAAATCATTTAAAAAAAAATAAAAACATGGATGACGTTCGAATGTTCCAATTGAAACAGACGTCAGACAAAAAATTGCCTCTTGCACCAAGAAAGAAAAAGGTTTACAGGCCATGCTTGACAGTGGTTTAATTCCAATCGAACGTCAGCAAGATTTTTCAAACACATTCGACGATAACCATCCGTAAGATTACAGTAAATTTGTTGAATTATATTTTCAATAACGTTATTTTTTAATAGAATGTCACAATAAATATTTCATTGTATTTACAATTGCGATATAATTTTTTTTATAAAAATCACTACTATCGATTTTAATTTATAATTATTATCACAATGTTAATAAAAGCAACGAGTATAAAATTAAAATGTCATTACGCAAGAAATTTTCATATTAAAAAAAAATACTAATGGTTTATTTTTCCAGGTTTTCACCTGAGCACGAAGTACTTTAAATTCTCACCAAAACACTTTTTGGCTAGATTGTTCGAGCGATGAGATCCCGAAGGTTTTAAAGTTACTCCATTTACACTACTTTTTACAGTGAAAATTAAACAAGCTAGTTTTCGCGACGAAGGCCGAAACATGCTGGCTTTTGCGGTGAATATGGAAACGTGCTAATTTCCATGACGAACGCATAATCATGCTAGTTTTCGTTAGAACTTTAAATTGCCCAACTTTTCGTAAGCAGCGTCGATATATAGAATATTAAGGAGTTACCCCCACTTGAGATTTTGAAAAAATCGATTTTTTTTTATTGCGTTTTTTTGAAGTATAAGTATCTGAGAATATGTTCTGAAAATTTCAAGTCGATCCGAACAAAATTGACGGAGATATGAGCGTTGAAAGAGAAGAATCCGTTCTTCGTGTAAACTGAAATTGAAATTTTAAACGCGTTTTTCTCAAAATGGCATTTCTGAAGTCGGTGACCAAGATTACTCGAACACTAATGAACCGATTTTCTTGAAATTTTGCAGGCTTATTTAATACATAAAAATGTAGTTTTTAATCGTTCGATTTTTTTTTTCGAAAAAAAAAATGGACGTTTCATAGCCAAAAAACGGCCGTTTTTTTCGTTAAAATCGAACCATTAACTTTGATTGTCCGCCATTTTGTGAAAAATGAATATTTTTTAAAATCCTTCCATTAAAGACTAGTTTATACTTATATTTGACTAAATCCATCCGCATTTTTTTTTTCAGATGATCCACTTCGCCGTAATGTTGGTCACCCCAAACCGTGTATATAAAAACATTATTTCATTGACGGCCATTTGCCACTAAACAATGTAATATTTTTCAATAAAAAAATTACTGAAAGTTCTTCAAGATGTGTTCTTTAAGGTGGTATATTGATCGATTAAAAAAGTTTTGTAGTTTTTTTTTTTTTAATTCATGAAAAAGGCCTTTTTGCGCTAGAAGTGGGGGTAAGGCCTTAAGTTATGCATTAGAGCAGGGGTGGCCAAGACGTCGACCGCCTATTTTCTATGAGAGTTGTCCCCTGCTGTACGATGTGTTGGTGCTACCATCTTTATTGTCCTCCGATTAACGAACTTCCTAAATCGTTGTCCAACGATTTGTCCCCTACGAGTAGCAAGGAACGACTCTCATCATTTTCTATGAGATTTGTTCCTTGTACACTTGCCCACTAGCACTATAGTGCTACATTGATTCAACTGCATATTCATCTGCCGACAATCGATGAATGACTTTGTCCAAATATTCATTTGGTAACTATACACGAATCTTGATTTGTGCGAATTCAAAATATCGTTCACCCCCAACTATTCTTCACATCCTGGAACGACTTTTCCACTGATCTCATTGAATAAACGCCTCAGTCATAAAAAACTATCATTTATAGTATATAAATAAAAAGCATTGGGTTAGACCAACTGTATATCTATTGGCTGTTAAAAACGGGTATGTTCTTTTGGGTCATTTTCGGGAATTTCGTGGAAGAAAAGTACTCAATTAAATGTTTCGTAAAATTAAGCATATATTTGGCTATATTTGACCTATCACATCATTTTTTTCATAGAAAAATATGGAGATCCAAGCGACTTATGCGCTGCCTTCGGAGGCGCCAAAAAAAAAAGTTTCTCCACTGCTGACATGATTCCGGTCGATTGAGTAGCTGAAACCGAAAAAGGAAAAATGTTGAACTGGAAGATATTTCCTGTACAATGACGTAGGATTTTCGAAAAATATTAAAATCTAACAAAATGGCGTAGTTATTTTTAAGTAAATCTGTTTTCTTGCCTATAAAATGATCGTTTTTTTAAATGCCAAATCGCCAATTTTACTCCAATCAAAAATATCCTACCTCATTGCAGAGTAAATATATTCAAGAGTACTCAGATCAAATTTCAAGTCAATCTGATAGTTGCTCTTTGAGTTACAATGTCAGCAAATTTGAAAAATCTCATTTTATATTTTTGAAAATATAAAAATCTTGAAAGTATAAAATCTTATCTCATATTCTTGAAAGCATAAACCGTCGAAAAATGCAAAAAAAAATCAAATTAATGATTCATCAACTGTAAGAATATATTTATTCCACCGTATCCAACTTTACCATTTGTCAATAGTTAACAAATGGTACATAGAAATATATTGTCTTCTCAGTGCAAATACGTATAGTCATGGAGGTGTCCACGATACACTACAATTGACTAAATGATCGAGTTCTTAGGTGCCGATCCAGCGAACTTAATTCGTGGCAATATTTGCCCTAAGCAACGCCTATCGCGGAGCCAAGCCCTCCGCTATTTTCGAACGCCGTTGAGAAAATTCGCTTCCGAGATGGAAATATCGGCGCTGGAGCACAATTGACGTCATCGAAGCGAGACACACGTGTCACGATTTGCCATTATGACGTATTTATTACCCCACATATAGGGGACCTCTCGTTCGAGTTTAAACGAATCACGCGTGTCGCCTTCGGTATCAATTGGCGCGAAATTGACATACTCGTTTCGCGAGCGTTCAATTTTCATTCGTGCTGCAACATCTGAAGAAACGAACGCGAGTTACGACAAATCTCGATGATTCCGCTATGGTGTCGGACCCAAAATTCTCGGGGCCCCAAAAATAAAAATATTTTCTTTTTTCTTCCGGAATAGAGCTAAAAAAGATAGTCTACAGTGAAAAAAAAAGAAAAAAAATCTCGCGAAAAGTGTGCATTATAGGAAAATTTCGAAAAGTTACGTGAGTCGTATTCAAGCATTTACCTATTTTTCGCTTTGAATCATGTGTTAAATAAATTGAAGGTGTTGAATAAAAATAATAATAATTCATTACTGTTATTTTTATATAACACCTTCAATTTATTTATTTTATTTAACCCCTTGAATTTATTTATTTTCATTTAACACTTTCAATTTATTCAAATTCTGAACACTTCAGTGTGTTCAGAATTTAATACATAGGATTTTTATTTTAAAAAATTATTTTTCAAATTCGATTGGAATGAGTTAGCTCGACTACGCAATAATACATAATGGGTAGTCACGCTCGCGCGCGTGACTATTCGTTTCCGCTCTCTGGTAAAATGAAATTTTGTTTTTTGGATCGCTCACGAGACTGGTGAGGCGGTTTTTATTTTCAACACATTTTCTGACTATTTATAAAAACTATGTTTGAATTATTTATTAATGTTCATTCAACTTATTATTTTTATTATTTATTATTATTTATTTAATGATTTATATAAGTGATTCATTTAATATTTATTGAAATTTCTATTTAAATAGTGAATACCATGGCAAAATTAGGCAAACGTTAGGAAGCAACTTAAAAATAGCTTGCGCTGTCTTTTAAAGTTGAGCTGAAGAACTTTTTCCGAAATTTTTTTATCTTCTGTACATTAGCATATTTAAAAAATAATTTGTTTTAATTTATTTTTCGGAAATTCATTAATCTTGTTACACTACCCGAATGTGTATATATATACACACTTTCTTGCGTTTTTTGAGCATTCCCCAATTGCTCTTCCTTCCTATCACTCCTTACCCGCACCTCGCTAGAATAACCTAACTTCCGTTATATATTAGTATTAAATATTATTCAACTATGTACTTGTGTGTGTAGACTAGTGATCATGAAACTCGAATGTAAAAAAGAGAACACAATTCTACATTCTCCTTAGGGGGTTTACCCCTCTGGAAACTTAAAAAAATCGTTTTTTTTTTGCATATCGTTATAGTGTGAACTTTAAAAAATATTTTGAGACCAACCGGACCCTGAATTTTTAAAAATTGACGAAGTCACACCAATTAAAAATTAGTCAAATTAAAATTTAGTCAAATAAAAAAAAATAGCGTTCAAACGATTTCTTTAATTGGATGAACCCTTTGTTAATAACAATGACTTCAGCATGCTGTTTTTTAAGAGAAAAATGATTTTTTCTATGAAGAAGCTGTCATTTCTGCTATTTTTCGAAATTTCGAAAAGTGGATCGTGAACCCATAAGCAGTTGGATATATTTGAAGACATTTTTCGTTTGTTTGTTTGTTTGGGTTACATTTGAGCCTGGTAGAGATCCCACCGTTTCGGGCCTCGTCGCTGGAGGCCTGCAACCCCAACTGCAACACCACGAACACTGAAAGTTTTTCTTCCGA
Organism: Ophion obscuratus; assembly: GCA_964007375.1. Lineage (NCBI taxonomy): Eukaryota > Metazoa > Arthropoda > Insecta > Hymenoptera > Ichneumonidae > Ophion > Ophion obscuratus. Next base: position 52,748,509 of record OZ023316.1, on the reverse strand, counting down.
AAAAATTACATTTTAACCAACAACAAGTGCAGAACATGCTGGGAAAAAAATTAATTCATTCCAACCAATGTGTTATTAGAAAAAAAAAAAATATTATTCTGACCTTTCAAATTTAATATAATTTGTCCTTCCATATTCTACTTTTTTTAAGGGGTTATATACAGTTAGAATTTTCGAAAAATCGATTTTTTATTTATTCTATTGTCGTAATGTACATATGTTTAAGTACACACAGAAAATATCTTGTCAATCCGGCGAATATTCTCGAAGTTGCACGCACATTTGTAATGACTTATCAGAGCTTCCGAAAGTGCTTTTGAAACTTTAAACGCGTTTTTCTCAAAACTGTGTTTTTAAAGTCAGTGAGCAAGATTTTTCGGAAACGGCTGAACCGATCAGTATCAAATTTTAACACAATCTTTTCAAGTATATTTTTTAGTAACTAATCGAAGGTTTTTTCTCACCGATAAATATTTTCCATTTTATGAACAATTTAAGACCTACATATTTGTCAAAACTCGATTTTTCTTTGAGAAGCCGCCATTTTTTCAAAATTTATTATTTTGCTTATTCCTTCGATTAATTACAAGGTAATCCATTATATTGACGAAATATTTTTGGTTTTTTCATTTTAGACGAGATCTAGTCGAGAGAAAAAATGTTAAAATATAGTTAAAAGTTACCATAATATGTGTACAAATTTGTACGTTGATAGATTTAAAGGTCTTCTCAAGAAAAATTATTAAAAAATCGATCTTGTTGGGCCTCCTGACGGTAATTAACCCCTTAAATTTAATTGTGCTCCTCAAAAGTACAATTCAATTTGATTTCACGATACTGCAAATTGAATTTAATAATAGAATTGCGTGGTCCAAATTGTCCCACTCGAAACAAATGTGCGACTGACAGAAATCCCCTTGACGACTTCCGCGGAAGCTGAAGCCGAGTATGAAAATGTCTTATTTCGTCAAAGCTTATATTCAAACCCTATGCGTCATTGCCTGGAAGTCACAGACATTACTTTTAAGAGAATTATTTAATTCTTTTTGTTTCGTCTTCGGGTCGATACCTTTGCTCGTTTCGACGAAGTCGCTTGAAAAAAAGTTCACGACTAGCGAACCGAAGGCCATTAGGGAATCATCATCGCGCAGTTCAACGAACGTCTCCGATTTTCGTCTCTGGCTGACTCCCAAATACGTACTTGGGATTCTAAATATCGGGTCGACCCCCCCGTTACTCGGTAAAAATCATCGATATTTACCGCGGTGCAAGAATTAATGATTTTTATTTATTTATTTTTTCTTAATTCCAGAGACCGTAATTATTAGTGAATGGGGCAGTTGATCGACATGGGCAAAAACGATTACGTTAAATCCGGTAATACAATCTTCAAACGATAAATCATTTTCGTGAAAAAAGTATGTGAGAAGCGGTATCATTTTTTTTAAGTCCAATCGGCTCTTGCGATAAATAATTTATTGATATTTATGCATACAGGGTGTCCTGTTATGAATAAATAATCCTGCAACGGTCGATAGGTCAGATCATGTCCTACCATATGCTGGAATTTCAGTTTAGTAAAAGTCCCACGGTTTTCGAGATCGTGGGCTTTATGTTATTTTTTGAAAAAATATCATCTGCTTTTGGTTTTTCGCATGCCATTTCTGCAAATGATATAAATCGACAATAACTAAGCAACTTTTTAAAGTAATTGGCACGATATGCGTAGTACATTTTTTTACTCCGCAGGCTATCCACGCCAAATGTTCGAATTGGTTTGTATGCAAATTTTACATAACATCTTTTTAAAATAAAGAAGATGACTTTTCTAGATAAAACAAATAACCAAGAGTATTTTTTTTTAAACCCGGGTCGAAAAAAGTTATCATTTGTAAAATGGCATGCGAAAAACTAAAAGCAGATGATTTTTATCTCGAAAACCGTGGGACTTTTACTAAACTGAAATTCTAACATATAGTAGTGGGACAGGATCTGACTTATCGACAGTTGTAGGAGTATCCATCCATAACTGGACACCCTGTATGTGTGTGTGTGTGTGTGTGTGTGTGTGTGTGTGTGTGTGTGTGTGTGTGTGTGTGTGTGTGTGTGTGTGTGTGTGTGTGTGTGTGTGTGTGTGTGTGTGTGTGTGTGTGTGTGTGTGTGTGTGTGTGTGTGTGTGTGTGTGTGTGTGTGTGTGTGTGTATTTTATATATATATATATATATATATATATATATATATATATATAATATATTGGGATGTTGAATAAGTTCTCGCTGTTTTGTCGTGAAAATTAATACTTTATTTTAAAAAATCTTTCCTACTGCTTTCAAACGTTTCGAAACTACTTATTGTGTGATCAACTCCTAATGATTCTGCAAGTTCAGCTAGCGTCTGACATGTGTCTTCATGAAATAACGTCTCCAACTTAACACATCAAAATCATTACTTTCGAAGCGTCTAAACCAATCTCAGCATGACACCCTGTATATATACAGATTACATATTTTAATTATATATTAATTATTTTATGCATATATTTAAATATTTATATACATCGAAAACAGTTTATTAGATAAAACTACCGTGAAAAGGGGTTAATTTGACATTAAGGTAGTAGGAGCGCGCAATCTTGATTTCTATAAATTTGGTTCAAATTTTAACCAGACCTTGTTCATATCATTATGCATGTTTGAGCGAAATTTCAGAACAGTCGACTATTTAAATTGGGAGATAATGGGTTTCGAAATTGCAACTTCGAGCACTGCAGGGTCTGCATTGAAATTTAGACAGAATAATTTCCCGTAAAAAAACATTTGTCCTCTATAATAAGAAGGCATGGCAACACCGCATCGTTCCACGTATCAAATGACGTGAGTTTGCGCGGCATATTTAAAATGATACTGCAACACAAATTTTTATTTGGAAGTAATTATTAATCGAACGAAGTTTTTAATTAATTGTGAATAAACCAACACTTTTATTGGTTAATGAACAAGTAAACAATATAAAATATTAATATTTATAATGGAAATATTTTTTATGACATTTCTAACTTTAGGAACACGATAATTAGTTGTTTTCTCGAAATATTGAACAATACTGTTCTGTGGTGTGGGCACAGTATGTGTTGGTTTATTCATAATTAAATATGAATAAACCAACACTTTTATTTCTTAATGAAGATAACATGAACAATATAAAATATTAATATTTATAATGGAAATATTTTTATGACAACATTTCTAACTTTAGGAACACGATAATTAGTTGTTCTCTCGAAATATTGAACAGTACTGTTCTGTGGTCTCCTTATTATAGGGGACAAATATTTTTTTACGGAAAATGATTCTGTCTTAATTTCAATGCAGACCCTGCAGTATTAAAAGTTGCAATTTTAAAACCCCCTATCTCCCAATCTAAATAATCGACTGTTCTGAAATTTTACTCAAACATGCATAATGACATGAACAATGTCTGGTTAACGGCGGGGTAAAGTTAATTCGGTGAAAAAAAGGCATGTTTTTAAGATTTTTTTTGGCGTAACGAATAGTATTCGTTTATTGAAAAATTTACATATAATAAAGTAACATTTGAACAATATTCTCCTAAATTTGCATTGCAAAATATTCAAAATTGAGCGAGTAAAAATTAAACCCCGGAGGCGCCTCGAAAAAAAGTTGGTTTGCGGTGTGCACCATAACTCGCAACAGAATCATTAGAAACAAAAAAATCAAAATGTATTTGTTAAAGGAGGTGTTTCTCGAGGTAATGACGGGAGGATTTTTTTTTTTCGATTTTTCGATTTTTCGTAGCACTTGGGAGCCAAAAACCCGATTTTCGCTAAAAAATCGGCTAATTTGTTGTTGAAAAATTAGTAATTATTAAAAAAAAAACAAAAAAGCTCTCGACAATACCTGGTGAATTGTGCGAAGAAGTACTGTGCAAAATTTCAAAGCGATTGGTCCAGTAGATTTTGAGTTATCGTGCACACGGACTTCAAATATGACAAGTCTCAGAAAAACGGTTTGAAAAACGCAGAAGAGAAGAGAACGGCATGGAGCAATAGACGCTCAAATACTCATAACTTCGTCAATTTTGCTCCGATCGACTTGAAATTTTAACACAATATTCTTGATATATTATGCGTTCGTTTAAAAAATTTAAAAAAAATGAAAAAAAAAATTTAATACTTTACCCCGCCCTTAAAATTTGAAAAAATCTATAGAAAATAAGATTGCGCGCTCGTACGATCTTGAGGGTAACTTTGACAGTGTTTCGGGCTACTTTAACTAAGCGCCAAAATACGGTTTAAATGTCTGCGCATTCAAATATGTTTAAATTTGTTGTTCAAGTTTATTATAAGGGTGCTAAAGTTGATTGCAATGTTGCTCAAGTTGAATTTGATCTCAATGATAATTATAAGACTGATTAAGTCCCTATAATATTACCCTAAGTACTTGACATATTTATGTGAAATGTTTCCTTAATGAAGATGACAACTTGATTGTAAAAAATCGTTGTCTTCATTTAATTCAATGTATAATGCATACAATTTTTTTTTCATCAAAGTCATGTCAAAGTAACACTTCATCTTTGACATAAGTTGCATTTCAATGCTTTGTCAAAGAGACCCCACCCTCGAGGTTACTCTGACACGTTAAAAAACATATAAAAAATTGTAGAGGAGTAGTGGGGTTTGACTTTCTTATACATTCAATAGCCAAGGACACATTGTTCTATCGGCGCAAAAAAAAGTTGGAATTTACGATGTTCAAAAAAAGTGACCTACAAAAAACTTCCAAAACATGTTCAAAGCAACCCCATTTCACGAGGTCAGCGACTAAAACTTGATTTATGCGCATCAACCTTCATGTATCAAAGCACATACCTGTATAAAATAATAAAGTACCGAATTTTCAGATTCAGCCTCTCCATTTGTTTCGTTCTATTTTTATACGCGCTCGTAAAAAAATAAACTGCGGTCACCACCTGCGTGACCAAATCAATCTTTGTAGCTTCGTGCTATAAATAGCTCGCAAGACAGTACTTATAAAAATTTCATTACAGCCCGTTCCCTCGACGGACTCGGGCAAACATGGGGCGTAGCTAATTTTTTTTTCCCCGCTGGAACAACGAAAATGGGCCGTGGAGGCAATTAATCATAAGTGCTGTCGTTTTGGCGACGACCGGCGAGCAATCGATATTTGCCGACAGGTAATAATCGAAAGGCCGGACAACGAGTGCCACGCGGAAATGACGTAGCGCGGGTAGCACACGAAGACGAGCGACACGCGACAATTATTTGGTATCCGGATCTATTTATACGTCAGAACGTCTCGGAAAATAGTACTATCTTTAGATTTAATATGTCATGGAAATGTGTGTGTCTTCCAGCGAGTGGGCAACGCGATCTCGCGCATATGGAAAAAGTTAACCGAACGCGGTCTCGAGATGAATGACATCGAATGCCAATTTTTTCATTCTCGTTGTCCGATTATGTAAATCCCGATGCATAATGCGTACTGAGATTCTCGGTGGAGTGCAGTATGCGGAATTCGGAATTTGGTCTCGTCAGTCGATGGAAAATGAGTTGACGACTGTCGATAGAAATTATAGATACGTTTCTGGACATTACTGGCATTATTATTATTACTAGTATTTTATTACTAGCATTCATTATTTTATTGACTTTATTAACTTATATTTTATAATTATTTGATTTTTTGCATTCATACGTATACTTTGTAATTATTTTATTACCATTTATTGACTTATATTTTATTACTAGCATTGAATTATTTTATTTATTGCATCAATGATTTTAAATCGGTTTTCTTATGGCTATCCTAGCTGCTAGTCTCTCAAATTGTCTGAAGTAATCGTATGGTTGCTTTGCCGGTTTCGTTTTCTGTTCGAAAATTTGTGAGGTTACGTCGACCTGGTACATCCCCTTTGAGTAAAATTACTGAGATTAGCGTAAAACATTAAAATGATTGAAAACACGTTTTTATTTATTGTAAATTATATTCAAAAATATCATTTTAATTATAATTCTCAAAATAATTGAAATTAAAAATCTGTTTTTTCATTATTTGATTATTTTACACTAACCCCAATCGTTGACATTATAATTTATTATTAACTTAAAACTACAAATCGTTGTAATTATTTAAATTAAAGGCCATAGCCGGGTAAGTAGGGAAAAATTGCCCCCGCATTTTTTCCAGCGAAATTTGGAGTACATTCTGAGGTATAAAAAAAAAAAAAAAATTCTGAAAATGCCATCCCCGTCAACGCAATGGTTTTAGAACAATGATTTTTTTTAAATATAAAAAAATTCCAGAAATGGTTCAGTGGATCGATTTGATTTTTTTTGGTACTAGTTCCAATCAAACGTGTTACGAAATAAAATTACAGAACACCTTGCGAAAGATTAAGATTTGAAAAAAAAAATAATGTTCCTTGTTTTATTATTTTTTACTATAATCCACTTGAGGTACAATAACGAAATTTTTTCATATAATCTTTGGGCACCTTATTAGATTATATAATTTTTTTTCAAAATGATCGGTTTGGTAAGCCACAGTGAAAAAAAAGAAACACACTTTATTGATATATTTTCGTTATATTGATATATAACTAAAATATATCAATAAACTCTGATATGTGACTAAATAATCGGTTTGGTACGTCACAGTGAAAAAAAGAAACACACTTTATTGATATATTTTAGTTATATAGATATATAACGAAAATATATCAATAAAGTCTGTTTCTTTTTTTTTCACTGTGGCGTACCAAACCGATCATTTTGAAAAAATTATATAATCTAATAAGGTGCCCAAAGATTGTATGAAAAAAAAAATCGTTATTCTACCCCAAGTGGATTATTTAAAAAAAAATAAAACAAGGAACATTATTTTTTTCTAACCTTAATCTTTCGCAAGATTTTCTATAATTTTATTTCGTAACACGTTTGATCGTAACAAGTACCAAAAAAAATCAAATCGATCCACTGAACCTTTTCCGGATTTTTTTTTTTGATATTTCGAAAAAAAAAATTCATTTTTCTAAAACCAATGCGTTGCCGGGGATGAAATTTTTAGAAAATTCGTTTTTTTTTTATACCTCAGAATATACCCCAAATTTCGCTGGAAAAAATGCGGGGGCAATTTTTTCCTACTTACCCGGCTATGGCCTTTAAATTAAATTTAAACCAGCTGCCATATTTTTTATCCTGTTCGGAAAATGTTACGGATCAAATATTGATAATCATCGATATCCGTAGAATCCTGTTGTTTGATCGCTAACAAAGTCGCAGCCTTGTTAACAATAATTAAATTTTCATTCAAGATCACAGTTATGTGAGTACTTGACAGACTGCAAAAGCACCAAGCCTGGCGTTGCTCTTCCGCAGACCACTAATTCGCCCTCATACGAAGCTGAACACTCAATGGCGGATCATTCGAAAACAATGAACAAGGAAATGACGAGAACAAGCGCTAAACGTCGTTCCGCATGTTCTCACAAGACGTATTCGTCGCTTCATACAAGACGTCATTTTGCCATAACCGTTTAACGAGCTCGCAATTCGCACTCGTTTTTTCTGCTGTTCGATCTTTTTTGTCAATGAGGGTCAGGTGCAAGGTCGCCCAGTGGGTAATTAGAGCATCAGGTGTGAACGATTATTTCAGCGGCAAGTGTTGCTGTTTTTCACTTTTTCCTAATTATCCTCATCATCAACGAATTTCTAGTGGGAGAGCAGAAAGTCTTTTTGTTATGTTTGCACAGTGGAGAGTCGATTGTATCAATCAGTAACCGAAATTATGATTTTTGCTAATTAATTTTCGCGATTTTCATTGGGAAGTTCAACAATTTTTATCCTTTCACTTTTCATAATCCTCCCTTTCAATAAAAACGCTAAAAAATATTGTTGATGCCAGTAATAGTATTTTCTTCATTGTATACCCTTTTTAACCCTTTACATAAATGCCCCTTCTCATTTGCATAAATTATTTTACATTGGTTTTCTCATGTCTATCCTAAGTGCTAGACTCTCAAAATGTCCCCTCACCTACGCTTTCCATTGCTCCTTTTATTTCTTCCCCCCATTTCGATGCGTTACCATTTATAATTGCATGGTCAAAGGATATGTATGTTTCTGTAAATTATTATTATTATGATTATTACGATTATTGATAACGTTTTGATTATAATTGTATTGGATTATTGAGGCAAAATTGGGTGGAGACAAAATTTAGACTGTTTTTATTAATTCGGTGAAATATTATATTATCACCAAAATGGTATACAAGGGACAAGGGATAAGCGGACAATTTTTTTTTACTCTTAGAGCCCACCTTTTGACGGCCTTCGAGTGCTCCGAAACGCGCAAAACAGCCTAGACGGGGAAAGTAGCAATTTGGAGTCGTTTAGTCATGTCGTTGTACTAAAAACATACGCCCTAACAACTACAGACCTACTATCAATATGTCTCCGTGGGTACACGCAGAACTCAAATGAGAGCTTCATTTCCGTCGTATTGACGATGGCTCCCAAATTACCCCGATTGTGAAGAATCGTGGAGGACGCATAATTCGGTCAGTTTTCATCCGATTGACTCGAAATTTGAACTGTAGTTTCTTAGATAGATTCTCTAAAAAAGTACACAAGATTTTTTCGATTCGTCGACAATTCGCGTTTTTATAAACAAATAAAGGGCAATTTTGTAGCGAAAATAAAAAATGTATTCAAAACAATGGCAATATGTGAAAAAAAACCATGTTTTTCAATAATTGTGTGTACTTCTCTAGAAAAACGAATGGAGATGACATTTTTTTCTTTTTCTTCTGGATACTGATCCATAAAAGTTTTGCGTCCTCCCGTCGAGCGCCCAAAAATCGCTATTAGTGTTAGCTTACAATTAGTTTAGCTGCGACTGAGCCACCATTTTATTTTATTTTTTCATAAATTGTTTGCTCTTGTGATTGCTCTTGCAGTAATCTCAAAGAACAATCCCAAAAAAGGTCTCATTTTTGGCGAGACACACAGATGTAAGCCATAATATCGAAGTCCAAGTTTAACATTGCCAGTGAAAAAATAGGTATTTTTCTGTACATTGTTATTATTAGTATTATTATTATCATTTTAGTTATAATTGCACTAACTTATTAATAATGAAAAAAATAGTAAACGGACACGTAGACGTACATGTATGTATGCACATCTCGTTCTTTTTTTTTCGAAATGCAATATTACATAAATGTGTTATATAACCACAATAAAAATGAAAACAATTATATACCACCATTGTCATTCTTGTTTCTCATTATCGCGATAACTATCTTCTACAATTATGACATATATTTATATTTATAATTGAAACAATAATGTATGTTACTGTACATTGTTTCGCACATTTATATATTAATCATAACCGCATCAACCTATCGCTATCAAAATGCAATAAAATACAAAATACGAAACACCGATATCCAATAGATATTTGCATAATTTTTTGCAACTGTAGCACAGAATAAGCGAGTGAACGCGATGCGAACGTAAAATATTTATGCAGCATCGTTGACATTATTACCCCTCGTTATCGTTATAGCAATATTCTATAATTACAAAATATAAGAGAATTTAAAAAAAAACACGTGTACTATAAAGCCTACCTACAAAACAGCATGCTCGAGTCCTCGGCAATATTGAACATTTGTACGATACAGGCGCTACACGTAACATACATATACGACGAACACGTGGACAATGAGTGGCGATAGATATTTGGGGAAAAAACTTGGGAACCCGAACGCTAACGTCACCGTGTACCATTTCTACGTTGAACGTATTTTTTTTTTATGTAATGCCACGAGCCAGAAAGGTGTAACGCATTCATATGCAGACGTTTCGAGACGCGGAGTGAACGATATAGCTTAGGCGCTTGCTGGCTCGCGGCAGTCACAAATGTGAGTGCTGATAAGGCACGCTCGAAAATATATATTTCCAACTACAGTACTCGCTATTTATATGTGCGTGTGTGTCTGTGTGTGTGTGCGCGCGCGTGTGTGTGTGTGTGTGTGTGTGCGTGTGTGTGCGTGTGTGCGTGCGTGCGTGCGTGCGTGCTTGCGTGCGTGCGTGCGTGCGTGCGTGCGTGCGTGTGTGTGTGTGCGTGCGTGTGCGTGTGTGTGTGTGCGTGCGTGTGCGTGTGCGTGCGTGCGTGCGTGTGTGTGTGTGTGTGTGTGTGTGTGTGTGTGTGTGTGTGTGTGTGTGTGTGTGTGTGTGTGTGTGTGTGTGTGTGTGTGTGTAGTCACAATGAAACTGCTATGTATGTGGAATACTTGGAATGTTTTTAAAATCACCTTCACCTACATTTATCATTATTTGTGAAAACATTTTATTTTTAATTTTTCATTAAATAAAATTTTCTTAACCCCGTAAGTCTCAACGTACTGAATTAAGAACAAACCCGCACATATAGTATACATATAGTATAAAAGGTTTGGCTTACGAGGTCAACATTGATTAATTTAATTTTTAAAATTCATTTGGGCTATACATTAATATTAGAATACAATTTTAAGATTACCAGTAAAAAAAGCATGAAAATTATTATTGTTATTTTTATTCTTCACCTATTTTTATGTATATGTACATGTATATGCACTTTTCATTTAGGCGGTTTATTAATATTAAAATACCATTTTAATATTCCCCTTAAAGAAATAAATATATTTCTGTACATTATTTCATGTGAGCTTGGAATGTTCGAGTTCTTATGTGGGCTTGGTTATTATTTTAATTTACTAACTCATATATATATATATATATATATATATATATATATATATATATATATTACATCAACTCATTTATATAAAAATAGTAAACAGACATGTTGATGCACATGTTCAGCACATCTCTTTCTTATTGAGGCATTTTATTAATATTGAAATACTATTTTAATATTGCCGGAAAACAATGTCCAACATTATTACTATTATTAATAGTATTATTATTTTTCCCATTATTGTCATTTTAATTATCAACTTATTTATATGCATATTACATTAACTCACCAATATCAAAATAGTAAACAGACACATAGACGTACATGTATGCGCACATTAATGTAGTTTCTAAAATTACAATATTATATGAATGTACAGTATGACTATACGAATATATAATTATAGACCACCATTGTTATTGTTGTTTGTCATTATCTTTATTACGGTCCTCCACAATTATGATATATATATGGAGAGGTTATTTCAAAGACATGTATATGTATATAGACACATCAATATAGTATATATATATATAGTCAATGTATCTCATTACCACGTGATACACCGCACACGTAATTCAATTAAAATTTCAAACCAGACCTGCGTGCAAACGCGGCCACCAAGCTAGAACATTCGTAAATTATATACACGTGTGATTAATATATCCGCCTGATATGTCGCCCCCACGACGATTATTTCAAAAGCTTCGATAAATAATCACCCTAGCCGTGGGGACACGAGTATTTTTAACGTTCTCGCGGAACAACGATTGTTTGTCCCGTACGTGATCTTTTAAAAATAATTTAATCGAACGATGAAGTCATCGTGACAGTGGGGTACTGGGCTATTTGCTGATGTTTATTGTATCGGTAGATTCATAATGGGGGTGAAAAAACTGCGTCGCGTTCTTGCAATGTCAATGACTTTTTTCTTGACAAATGCGATTTTATTTGTGTACGAACTGAGATGCTGTTTCTTGCAATTATTTCGAACTCCCAGTACCGATTGATTGGGGATGTGATTTTTTTTTCTCGTTAATTCCTTTCGTCATTTTTTTATGAAAATCCTTTCCAATGAAAAATTGAATAATTTTCTTTCTTTTGTTATTAAATTTCAAGGTTACGAAACAAAAGAAAATAATAGTAATGCAAATATAGCTAGGACAATTAATCCGTTATCTTGCTTATTTATGATTTCGTATTATTTTAGCTGGAAGCTCGCAAATGTTGACACTCGCGTGTTGCAACGTGTGGCCAAGATGTAAAGGTGCGAGACGAAAAATTGACGTCACGCATGATAAAACGGGCGAATTAATTTTCCGTCTCGCGTGCGTTCGAATCGCGAGATAAATGAGGAAAAAAAAACGCAACGTCGGGAGTGTGGAGTTGGAAGCTGGTTCGCGTAATGTCGAAACGAGAGAGGATGCGTCGACCTCGAGTAGATATCTCGTTGTCAAGAGAACTCTTGGCCACCCCACGAAGCGGATTACAGCACTGATCAATCCGACTTATTTTTTCTCACATTTTTCATTACTATTGTTATTGTCAATGTGAGGTCGCTCGGGGCGACTCGTTAATTGCTCGGGGTCTCCGATAAACATGAATTACAACGAGCTTCGCGCGATAATGTTTAATCGGTCGATTTGTCCGCGTCGCCACGTATCAGCGGAAATGAAAGGAATTATCGGCAAGCCTCTCGGTCGATTTTCCTTCATCGTGTATTTCGGAATTGGCGGGAATTTATCGATAACGGAAAACAGCTGCTTTTTGGTATGAAATTTTCGGGAACTGACTATTTTAAAGCATATTTTCATTTGGCTGTCAGAGCAGCCCCGCTTCCTGTATTTTTGTAATGCTGTGGTTTCAAAATCAAAAATAATTTATGGAAACTCCAAGAGCACTTTAAGGGGCTATACCCGTGTGACACTTTCGAAAAATCGATTTTTTTCTGCCTTTTTCAACAGTTTATACTTTGAGGAATATGAGATGAGATTTTTACACGTTCAAGATTTATACTTTTGAAGATTTTTATACTTTCAAGAATATGAAATGAGGTTTTTCAAATTTGCTGACATTGTAACTCGAAGAGCAATTATCCGATTGACTTGAAATTTTAACTGAGTACTCTTGAATATATTTACTCTGCAATGACGTAGGATATTTTCGATTGGATGAAAATTGACGATTTGGCATTGAAAAAAAAAACGACCATTTTTTAGGCAAGAAAACAGACTTTTTTTCATAACTACGCCATTTTGTTAGATTCTGATATTTTTCGAAAATTCTACGTCATTGTACAGGAAATACCCTCCAGTTTAACGACATTTTTCCTTTTTTCAGTTTGAGCTACTCAATCGGCCGGAATCGTGTCAGCAGTGGAGGAACTTTTTTTGGCGCCTCCGAAGGCAGCGCACAAGTCGCTTGGATCTCAATATTGTTTTATGAGAAAATTATGTAATATAGGTCAAATATAGCCAAATATATTCATTTTCCGCAAAATTTAATTGACTACTTTTTTCCAAAAAAAATTCCGAAAATTACCCAAATTTTCAGCGGTCACACTGGTATAGCCCCTTAAGGCGGAGTAGAAACGGTACCACGTGACACATGAGTCTGAGCGAGATGGCTGGAATTTTCGAACGAAGATTTCTCAGGGCTGAGCAGTATTTAGGGAAAGAAAAAATATTGAAGCTCAGCGTCAATTCTAATAAACCTGATGCTTTGTTGTTTAAAAAAAAAAACTTAACCATGTGTGAGAAAAATCTGTTCGAAAATCTGTGAGGTTATGTCGACCTGGCACATCCCCTTTGAGGAAAATTACTCAGATTAGTATAAAATATTGAAATGATTGAAAACACTTTTTTCTTTATTGTAAATAATATTCAAAATTATCATTTTAATTATAATGCTAAAAATAATTTAAATTAAAAATCAGTTCTTTCATTATTTGATTATTTCACACTAACCTCAATCATTGAAATTATAATTAATGATTAACTTTAAATTATAGATCGTTGTAATTATTTAAATTAAATTAAAATTAAATTTAAACCAGCTGCCATATTTTTTATCCTGTTCGAAAAATGTTATGGATCAAATATTGATAATCGTCGATATCCGTAGAATCTTGTTGCTTCATAGCTAACAAAGTTGCAGCCTTGTTAACAATAATTATATTTCCATTCGAAATCACAATTATGTGCGTACTTGACAGTCTGCAAAAGCACCAAGCCTGGCGTTGCTCTTCCGCAGACCACTAATTCGCCCTCATACGGAGCTGCACACTCAATAGGCGGATCATCCGAAAACAATGAACAAGGAAATGACAAGAACAAGCGCTAAACGTCGTTCGGCATGTTCTCACAAGACGTATTCGTCCCTTCATACAAGACGTCATTTTGCCATGACCGTTTAACGAGCTCGCAATTCGCACTTGTCTTTTCTGCTGTTCGATCTTTTTTGTCAATGAGGGTCAGGTGCAATGTTACCCAAGGTGAGCCCAGTGGGTAATTAGAGCATCAGGTGTGAACGATTGTTTCAGCGGCAAGTCTTGCTGTTTTTCACTTTTTCCTAATTATGCTCATCATCGAGGAATTTGCAGTAAGAGGATAAACAGCACCAGTTGCGAGTCAGGAAGTCTATTTGTTATGTTCGCACAGTAGAGAGTCGATTGTATCAATCAACAACCGAAATTATGATTTTTTTGCTAATTGATTTTCGCGATTTACATTGGGAAGTTCCAGAACTTAAATCCCCCTTTCGCTGTTCATAATCATTCCTTTCAAAGAAAGCCCTAATAAGTATTGTTGATGACAATCGCGAACAAGTTCACTGTGAAGTCCATCGGCGGTCCGCCTGTTCCTATCGCAGGCTCTCCGCCCGCAGCGAAAAGTACAAACAGTCGCCACCGCGAGCGCTGCCGGTCAAGTCCCACTCCCCAGGGCGCAGCACCGCTGCGATCGAGGAGCGGTCGCTGATGGAACTAAGCCTCGTCCGTTGGACCGAACCCTCAAGATGCGAGTAATCGAGGTCGTCTTGTATCATCGCTGAATATCCACTTTTGATTACGCAAAGAAGAAGCGTTGCAGGTGGCAGCAACGCTACCGAAATCTGTATACATCTTGTTTTACTGTCTGCTCGAATGTTTGTTCGTCGCGTCGCCACCTGTTGCCCAGGCTCGTCTCGATCCGCGCTCCGTGTGCGCACGAAGTCTGCACCCGGGGTATTATTCGCTTTACGGATGTTTGCGAGTCGATTAACGATTGAAAGTGTCGCCGAGAATCGCGCGTGTGACAGCCAGCTACACCGACGGCGAGCTACAGCGACGTAGGCGAAATTACGACGTGATCGTCGTAGACGAGTGGAGGTGCTAGACGTATAGGGAATACATCCCCTTGGGCTTTGGCAATGAGCTGACGTAAGATTTGGCTATTCGCCTGAAGACGTCAAGGTCGAGGAACCGTAACGATGTTTGCTTTTTTCTTTTTTACTTTTGTGCTTCGGTGGAAAGATTTGTTCGCCTTCCGTCTGCGAGTATTTTTAAAACCCTAAACTTAGAATCTCAAAGTCTGCGAGAGCTTCCGTGCGGGTGTGTACTTTATACGGGCGCCCTTGGGAGTTGCATGAGTGTCCTTGAGTTGCCCTTGAGTCTGAGGAAGGACATGTGGATTCGCGAGCTTGGCTATCGCGGATTTGGAAGACCTGATGACTTTTGACATTTGGCATATGAGAATCATCCTAATTATCATATCTGGAGGTCTCATTATACAAGTGGACTCGTTGGAGATTCGCCCACGTGCGGAAGGAAGTTCCACGTTTGGATGCACTCCATCATCTTCAAAGACGTTCAAACGAAGCCACTTTTTCGCGATTCAGGAAACCACCGGATAGCCTTCTTTTGATGCGTTGCTGAAACCTCCAAAAGGAAGACCACGAGCTGTCAGCCTGTGCAGGCAGTTTTAATGAAAGACATCGCGTCCTGAGGAAACGTAAAGAGAGGCAATGGCGCCACGGCTCCAAAGACACGTGGCACTTCTCGAGTTGCAAAATAAATGCCGATGTTGCACAACACGTGGACAAGGAAAACTGATGACGATGAGGCTCGTGCAAAAATCGCTCGGCTATCCGTGACACTTTTGTCGGGCTCCCGTTGACGAAGCGAAATGAAGGACGAGCGACACGGGTCGCTTGTCAAGGCTTTTGCAAGCCTGGTATAAAAATATCCGCGTTTAGGTGCAAGTGAGAATGTCTGTATGCCGCGAACCTCGTAGTGCCTCGTCACTAGTGACGTCTCTGTCGTGACGTAGCATGGCCATCAACGACCAACTGTGAAGTTAACCAGTGCGCATGTCTGGCTCATCTCAGGGTCGGTTTTTTACGTTCGCGTACGATGATTGTGTGATGGCCCGCAGGCTCCACGTCAATCATTTTTTCCGTTTGCCAGTCTGAGTGGTCTTCGTCCCAATAGCCAGCGATCATCAACATCAGGACAGAGTAAAATTCAGAATGCAGAATGAGATATTCATTTTATCAGGAGAATTTCTCCCAATTTTTGGAATTTAAAGAGATTATAAAAAATCGACAACTTCGGATTTGCGTTCTGCAGAACATTTTGGGTGATGTCAACTGATGCAAGGCAAACTGAGCATTCACAGAGACCTGAATCTTGATCGGAATTCGACCCCATTGGATGCAATACAACCTGAAATGCATCGAAGTTGGTGTCTTTCCACTTAAGGGGCTATACCAGTGTGACTCTTTCCAAAAATCAATTTTTTGCATTTTGACAGTTTATACTTTCAAGAATATCCTGTAAATATTTCAAGGCCGTATCTCTAATACTCCCCGAATTATATCTCTATCTCTATCTCTAATATTCGCCTTCTAAAGAGCAACCCCTCGTAGGCGACAAATCGATAGTTAAATCTTTAAACGCGTTTTTCTCGAAATGAGATTTTTCAAATTTGCTGACATTGTAACTCAAAGAGCAATTATCCGATTGACTTGGAATTTGAACTGAGTACTCTTGAATATATTTACCGTACAATGACGTAGGATATTTTTGATTGGATGAAAATTGACGAATTGGCATTGAAAAAAAACGACCATTTTATAGGCAAGAAAACAGACTTTTCTTCATAACTACGCCATTTCGTTAAATTTTGATATTTTTCGAAAATCCTACGTCATTGTACAGAAAATACCTTCCAGTTTAACAACATTTTTTTTCCTTTTTCGGTTTCAGCTACTCAATCGGCCGGAATCGTGTCAGCAGTGGAGGAACTTTTTTTTTGGCGCCTCCGAAGGCAGCGCATAAGTCACTTGGATCTCAATATTTTTCTGTGAAAAAAATCATGTAATATAGGTAAAATATAGCCAAATATATTCTCAATTTTCCGAAACATTTAATTGAGTACTTTTCGTCCAAAAAATTCCCGAAAATCGCCCAAATTTTCAGCGTCCACACTGGTGTAGCTCCTTAAGATCGTTCCACCCTTTTACGGATCAGTGCTAAACGATAATGATTTTTGCTTAGAATGGATTGCCTGTCCAACGCAAATTTCTTTATTCCAACCATCAAAACAACATCCGTGGGGACATTGGGCCTTCATTTTTCCAAATTTTTAGGAATCAAGAAATTTGGACTACTAAACTGCAATTCTGTAACTTGTACGGGAATTTACTCCTCGTATCTTTGGTTTAGTTCCCAAACTGTCTGATTGTTTGTGCAGCCTGTCGAGTTTCAAAAGTCCTTCGTGCAAAGACACACGTGGCGGCTCATTGCACTCCGGCAGGGATAATGGCCGGCGAGTGAAATTCGATGACTCCATAAGCTGATTCGCTCAGCTAAACTGTCCGTCCCCGAGTACTCCGATCTGGCGAGCTTAATCGCGTTTTTCGCGCCCAAGTCACTCCTCTTTTGTCTCCTGGCTCACGTGTCATTTGAGAACTTTGCGCGATTATCGACAGCGATATTATTTGTGCAAAGATAAGGCGCAAAGTCAGGCGACGTAATCTGGTCGACGCTTGGGCGACATTGGACATTAGCGAGCCTTTAAAAATAGCCTGGGCACGTTTAAAAATGGGGCCATACAAATATCGATAAACGAAGAGCAATAATCGATCGGTCAATTTTTGTCGACGAATGGCGATGACTGTTCCATTGGACTGGAGTTTTAGGGCTCGATAAAGGTCAAGGAGGTTTGCTTGGATAGTATCGGTATCAGTCAATGCTGCAAGGGACTGCTATTTTTTAAATCATCAAGCCTTAGGGCAACATTTCACAGACAGCAAAAGTCAGCAGCGGTTTAGTGTACTACTGGCATCGTTTCGGTGATTCATACCCTATTGGTCTTTTGGTGGTAGCTCAACTAGTAAGTTACTAAAATTCAACTAGTAGCTCAACTAGTAAGTTACTAAAATGCCGTGAAATTTTACTTCCCATGAAATGGCTGACATTCCACAGCAAGCAAAAGACAGCAGCGTTTCAGTAACTTACTAGCATTAGTTTGGTAATTCATATCCTATTGGTCTGATACTAGTAACACTACTAGCGAGTTGCTGAAATTTTGTCGCTTTCTATTGCCCATGAAATGGCACCCTTAGGTTGACATCCCACAGGCAGCAAAAATAAGCAGCGTTTTCGTGAGTTAGTAGCATTCGTTTGGTGATTCATACCCTATTGATTTGATGCTAGTAGCACTACCAGTAAGTTACTACAATGACGCTGCTTTTCGCTGTCCTTAAAATGGTACCCTTAGACTGACATTTCAAAACAAGCGAACATTTGCAGCGTTTAGTAACTTACTAGCATGAGTTTGGTGATTTGATGAGACCCGATTGGTATGATACTAGTAGCACTGGGGGAGGCCAGAGTTCCGGGGGTAAGATCTTCCTCCAAGAGACAACATGTCTCACTCATCGTTTCGGCGTTCCTAAAATGGCTGCCGACACAGCGCGATGGTATGACGTTTTTCGACGCACTGTGCACTTATTGGTATCTCTATTTTTCGCGAAGCTATGCGTATCGGAACAACATACCCACGGCACTTTGAACCACGGCCTCCCCTGCTAGTAAGTTACTAAAATGTTGCTGATTTTTACTGTCCAAGAAATGGCACCCTCAAGCCAACATTCGACAGACAGCAAAAGTCAGCAGCGTTAAGTGATTTGCTAGCATTGGTTTGGTAATTCATACCCTATTGGTCTGATGCTAGTAGCAGTACTAGCGAGTTACTGAAATGCCGCTGCTTTTTACTGTCACAGGCAGCAAACGTAAGCAGCGTTTTAGTGAGTTAGTGGCATTCGTTTGGTGATTGGTACCCTATTGGTCTGATGTCAATAGCACTACTAGTAATTTACGAATATATCGCTGCTTTCCACTGTCCTTGAAATGGTACCCTTGGGCTGACATTTCAAAACAAGCCGAAATCAGCAGCGTTTAGTAACTTACTAGCATTGTTTTGGTGGTTAATACACCAATAGTCTGATGCTAGTAGCACTATTAGTTGAGTACTAAAATGTTGCTGCCTTCTCCTATCCAGGAAATCCCACCCTCAAGCTAACATCCCACAGGCAGCAAAAGTCAGCAGTGTTTTGGTAACTCAGTCGTATAGGCTCAGTGACTACACGCTATTGGTGGTAGGCTAGTAGCACAACTAGTCAACTACTAAGCTACTACTGCCCAATACACATTCCCCAAATCGACCCACTCAATGGCGTTGACATCAAAACGCATATTTACGAAAATTGACCCGTTGGCTATTCACATGTTTCCGTTTATCTCGGTAACGATTATGAAACTCGCGCTAGACGGGGAAGTAACGTGCAAGGTTACACATACCAACTCGAGCCACGCAACACATGTGGTGTGCAATGGAACGAGCAACTGATCGATCTACATTCCACATCATGATCATCACCATCATCATCATCATCGTCATCGTCGTCGTGACCACTGAACTAGGCAACGCCGCGACGTCCATCAGCTCAGCGTTTCCAATTGAAAAAAGGCTTTACCTTCATCATACACCCATATTCGTTTCGGTGCGTTCGACTCGAATCGTCAAGCAACCGTTAAGGTACATCGAGCGTTCCACCAATCAATGAATTAAAGGACACCCGTGCTCTTTTAGTCATATGTCCGCCCGATACGCGATGGAACTTGAGAGTCCTCAAAGTTCAACTTTTCCCGGACGCTTGTGCGTCTAAAAGAAATCAATGCCCTCCGACATCTATCGGTGAAACGAGAGACCCTTCTCACTAGGGTGGCCCGATTCAAGGCAACCTTTTAGGTGCGCTGACCGAAAAAGCGAGAAGAACAATTGGCCCTGTCCATGCAATAATTAATTAGTACTCGGTTTTAATTAATCCATTAATTAAAGCCATCCAACGATTAATTCATTAGTACCCGGTTACCAATTTTGTCGAGAACTTCGGAAAGGTCGGTTTTCTAAAATATAGGAAAAGAAAGCTCGTACAGTAATCAAATGCTTGAGGGCCACGAGGCTTGTCTCAGACTAGGCGCATGCTCGCGTGCATATATATACAGGGTGTCCCTCTTATCTCTGCCACCTGGAATAACCCGGTAATTAACGACGTCACAAAAAAATGTTCCAGACAAAAATTGTACGGTGTGAATGGGACAATCGAATGCCACCAATTTTTTTTTTTTATTTCGGTGGAGCCGCCGACGCACAGTGAAGGTCACCTCCACGTTTTTAAATGGAATGGTACATTTTTCAACCATCTTGTGGAGCAGCTCAAGCCGCCTAAAAAAACATTCAGGGGTCAAACTCGTTCAAGGTCATTTCGAACACCCATTTAGATTTGTATAATCGATACTGACATTGAATGACCTTGAACGACTTTGACCCTCTAATGTGTTTTATGCGGCTTGAGGTGCTTCACAAGATGGTTGAAAAAAATGTACCATTCCATTTTAAAAAGTTGAGGTGACCTTTGCTGTGGGTCAGCGCCTGCACCGAAATAAAAAAAATTGGTCGCATTTGACGGCCCCCTTCACACCGTACAACTTTTGTCTGGAACATTTTTTGTGGGGTCGATAATTATCGAGTTATTTCGGGTGGCAGAGATAAGAGGGGCACTCTGTATATATATATATATATATATATATATATATATATATATATATATATATATATATATTAGGGTGGCCCTTGATATGGGTAAAAAAAAATTGATCGCACCGCCCTCCAAGACGGTTCCAAGTAATAAAAAAAAAATCTACGCGAAGCCCCAGCTATGTCCGTTAAGAGAAACGCGTGCCTGTAAGCATGCACTTAAATTTAAATATCAATTTTTCTTCATGATTGGAGATATTTCGATTTTTTAAATCTAGTTTATTTGTCAATTTTTTTTACTTTCCGAAGCTATTGTATATTGGTATTCAATATACAGATCAAACAATAAGGTCCTCCATACTAGATTTGATGAGCGCTCAGTTTTACCATCCTATTATTTTGGAACAATAGTTCGATTTAGCTGCTGTCAAACGCTTTTAATCACATCAAAATCAAACTTTAAATTTGCATCTTGTCAGTAAAATCTATTAAGTACGAAGGATATAAATTCACGATAAACCATTCACATCGAACTTCCGGATTGGCCAGAATTGTTTTTTTTTTTTAAATTTTGTTAGAAATATTCCTTGCGTGCCGAGATACAAACACATTAATATTTCACTGAGATCAGACTTCCAGTGCTATGGATAAAAAATGTATTTGAAAATTACTTTCGCAAAAATGCATAGGGACATTTTAAACTTGGCAGGATTTAAAAACTTGGCGAGCTTGTTCGTTTTGTTGAAAACAAAGAAATTTATTCGCACAAGTCATCCAATTGGTCGGAAAAAACATAATATTTAAAAAATGTACACATAAGATATCGATACTAGTTCGTTCAGTACGAATTTATTTATTTACGCCACAGAAATATCGTGTTGAAAAATTGACAAATAAACGAGATTTAAAAAAACGAAATTTCTCCAATCATGAAGAAAAATTTATATTTAAATTTAAGTTCATACTTACATGCACGCCTTCCTTTCGACGGACATAGCTGGGGCTTCGCGTAGATTTTTTTTTTTTATTATTTCGAACCGCTCTAGAGGGCGGCGCGATCAATTTTTTTTTTACCCATATCAAGGGCCACCCTAACATATATATATGCAAGGCTACTCGTTATTGGTTGCGAACCCGTCAAAGGGTTGTAGGACATGTAAATATCCAATAACTTTAGGACTATCCAATAACCCAGCAATGCTTTATACAGCAGTAAACCATTTTCGAGATATTGTTATTTTTATTATTTTTTTTTATCAAAGTGAGAGTTGGCAACTTAAAAAATGAACAAGCAAAAAACTATTGTATGAAATTGTATCAAACATTTTGATTATTTGTAGTTCGACGACACAGTAACATAGAATTATCAACAATAAAATAAAAATAATCTGCGAACATTTTTCAACTAGGGTTCCTAAATTCGGCCAGTTCAACAATTATTCTTATTTTATTGTTGAAAATTCATTGTTACTGTGCCGTCAAACTACAAATGATAAAAAAGTTTGTTTCCATACAACAGTTTTTTTTTCATTCATTTTTTAATTTGCTCCCCCCTGACTAGTAAAAAAAATAATAATCTCGAAAATGATTCACTTTTGCATAAAGCATTGCTGGGTTATTTGATAGCCGAAAACATGTGCTACAACCCTTTGACAGGATCGTGACCAATAATCAGTGGCCCTGTAAATATATATAGGTGAATAATTTCGATAATTGCAAAATTGTATTCAAACAATGTAATTTATTTGCGAGGCCTGTGTAGTATGTTCGTAAAATAAGAAATAAAATGAATTCTATGATTCTAATATAATTTTGCAATTATCCAAAGTGATCGAAAACTTTTGGCCAGTACTGTATATAAACACAATGTATATAATAAAAACTGGTACACGCGCGGAATTGCTGCCGATAAATTTTAGCTCGTCTGCATACGTTAGCGTTCGTAAATCGATGGATCTCACAGCACGATCTATAAAAACGTGGTCATTCATCATTCGGATTGAAATACGCGCTCGGGTCTATTCGAAGACTTTAAATCGATCGCGAATTTACGAGACTCCTAAAATAACCCCGAAATAAAATATTTGTAGGAATTCTTTTTTTTCATCGTCTTTATGAATAAAAAAACGAGTTAAGGAGGTTGGAGCGATTCAGTTGAGTCAAATGACGGTTTATTAATGTTTTTTTTTTTTAATGAACCTCAAAAAATGCATACTGTATATGCTATTTTTTTAAAACATATAATTAAAGGGCAATATTATGCCTTTTGATATTTTTATTACGTAAAATAGAAAAACTTTTGTGTTACTACCAACTTAAAAGAGTATAACATTATCGAGGATTATTATGAAAAAACTACGACAACGAATGTTTTATACAATTCACAATGAAATTTTGAGTAATTTATAATTATGCCTGGTTATATCTACGTCAAGAGCTTATTGGCCCATGGTTTACGATGGGCAAGATGAGGATTTTTTTTTTCTAAATGTTCACAAAGGTTCAGTTTGCGTTAATCCGTTGTTAGAAATAGTTTATGTTGGTGCTAAATAACAAAAAAAAATTACATAACCTTTAGTGCGAAAGTCTTGCCCATCTAACCGCACGTTAAATTACATACGTTTAACTATTTTTTATCTATGGTGTTTTGTGGTGAAAAAAGTTCAAAAAATTCGTAAGACTCAATATAGTCTAAACAATAACATGTTTTTTTATTTATTAATTTAACCTTAGATTGTGGCTAACGCTGCAACCTCCTTAAGGTAGAAGGAGCGCGCGCTCTTGATTTCTATAGATTTTGTTCAAATTTTAACCAGACATTGTTCATATCATTGTGCATGTTTGAGTGAAATTCCAGAACACAGCAACACCGCATCGTTTCTCATATCCAATGGCGTAAGTTTGCGCTGCACATTTAAAATAATACTGCAACACAAATTTTTATTTGGAAATAATTTTTAATCGAAGAAAGTTTTTAATTAGTTATGAATTAACCGACACTTTTATTTGCTGATAGACATAACATAAACAATATACAATATTAATATTTATACAACGCAAACATTTTTATTTGTGATAAAAGTGGGGCCGGGTTGAAATTCCGAACTTTGATACTCCGATGGTTTAAAATTCCGAATTTTAATGTTTCGAAATTCAAGATGTGGCCGGGTTGAAATTCCGAACTTTGAATGGTCAGAACGCTCAAAATTCCGAAAGAGTAGGCCCCGAAAAATCAAAATTCCGAAAGAATTTTACACGAAAGACCAAAACTCCGAAAATCTCAACATCGTCAAAATAATTCGGCTATGGAAGTTTTAAAAGTTTCAAAATTTTCAATAAATCGACGAGTTATTTCAAGAATTTTTTTTTATCAACAAGTGATTTTGCGTCAATTTTAAAATTTGTCTAGACAATGTTATACGTTCTACATAATTTACAGTCAACTGTGTAGACTTTCGCTGGCATGATCTTGACATGAGGGCCGAGTTGAAATTCCGGACTTTGAATGCGCCGACGGTTTAAAATTCCTAATTTTAATGTTCCGAAATTACAAGGTTCGCCAAGATTGTACCAGCGAAAGTCTACACAATCGACTGTAAATTATGTAGAACGTAAAACATTGTCTAGACAAATTTCAAAATTGACGTAAAATCCTTTATTAATGAAAAAAAAAATTCTTGAAATAATTCGTCGATTTATGAAAAATTTTAAAACTTTTAAAACTTCCATAGCCGAATTATTTTGACGGTGTTCAGATTTTCGGAGTTTTGGTCTTTCGTGTAAAATTCTTTCGGAGTTTTCAACGATCTGATCATTCAACGTTCGAAATTTGAACCCGGCCCCATAAAAGTTTATAACTTTAGAAAAACGATAATTTTTTTCTCGCAATATTGAACAATACTGTTCTGCGGTGTTTTGCCATATGTCTTCTTATTATAGGGAACAAATATTTTTTACGAATGATTTTTCTGTCCCTAGTAAACGTTTTTAGCAAAACTGAACAGTAAAGGCAATTCAAGATTTTTTCACTCTCTCACTAACTAGTTTGCTATCTGACATAATTTTTTTCTCAAAACGAGATGAGCAAAGTCTGGTTAAAATTTGAACAAAACTATAGAAATCAAGCGCGCACGCTCGTTCTACCTTAAAATTGAGTGGAACTCTCAAAAGGATTTTCTCCCGGATTCGTCAATTTTCCATTCATTCCGGAGGCGTCGACGTTATTAATTCGGGACACCTTGCACAATATATGCATCACGAAGTATATAAGAACAAGATCAATGCGGACGCGGCCTTGCACCCAGAGAACTAAAACTACATTATATACTTAGACAGACATAACTCATCGTTTCTCTTACGTTGCTTCATCCAGTTTTTATTAGAATTCAGGGGGAAGGGGAGGCGAGCAAGCTTCATGCGGTGAGTGCATTTAATATTGCAGTAATGTCGTTGTTTCGCAACGAAACGAGCACGCTAAAGTACAGGAAGACAGTGGCCAGGCTGATATCGGGGAAACCGTATGGAAAAAAAATAATTCCATGTTTGCGTTCATTGTTTTTGGATAGAAGAAGAAAAGATGTTGATCAATCTCAATCGAATCAAATTTCAAATGCTTTTAAATCATTCGCTAACGGATGTGTTTATTAAAAAACAGTAATTCACACGTACCCTTGTCATTTCATCATGGCCGTTTAGAAGTCGATTTTAATTCGGAAAGTGACATTTAGCAAGTACTGTCCCAATTACGGCCTTTATTGTAAAAAATTATATTCGAAGAAAAAAAGGAGGTTTTTCATTGACAAACTTTTATCTGTCGTATGGATATAATTATCGGTACGTGACGGATAAAAATTTTCGAACAGTGTCATAAATATGGCAGATAAAAATCTGTCAAAGGAAAAACCCATTTTTCTCCCGGATCTAATGATACAATCCGGAAAATGATATTCAGCGAGTACTTTCCCAATTACTGCCTGTAT
Source organism: Ophion obscuratus (assembly GCA_964007375.1). Lineage (NCBI taxonomy): Eukaryota > Metazoa > Arthropoda > Insecta > Hymenoptera > Ichneumonidae > Ophion > Ophion obscuratus. Next base: position 52,722,653 of record OZ023316.1, on the reverse strand, counting down.
TGTAAAATAATTATATTCGAAGAAAAGGTTTTTTGCCAAACTTTTATCTTCCATGTCGATGTATTGTTCCATATAATCCATATAATTGATGTATTGTTAAATACGTTCATGCTGTTTTTTTCATGAAAATTGATGCTTATTTTTCAAAATTATTTCTTATGTTTTCAAACGTTTCGAAACTGTTGTGTGATGAACTCCTAATGATTCTGCAAGTTCAGCTCGCCTCTGAAAGATGCGAGCTCATGAAGAAATGCCTCCAACTTCATGAGTCCTCATGAAGAAATGCCTCCAACTAAACACATCGAAATCATTATTTTTGAAGCGTCTAAACCAATCTCTGCATGGTGTTTCCAACAGAGCATTACAAAGCCTACTTAATTTTTAATTCTTTAGTTATACATATATAAATTGCTCATGTTATAGCTCAAAAAGTTATTGATCGATGTGGGTGAAATTTTGGAAGCTTTCTTACTATAGCATTATTAGAAGGATATATCAATAATAAAATATAAATTCAAAAAGTTGTAAAAGAAAAAGCTCAACAAGTTATAAAAGAAGGATATATATATATATCCTTTAGAAATCCTTTAGACGCCCGAAAATGAGTCATTTTTCATGAAATTTTTTGAAGGTGATAAAATAATCCCATCATTTTTAAACTTTGACATTATCTTATTACAAATTTCAAGTGTTAAAAAAACATTTTTTTTAAACAAAACGAAATGGCGGCGATGTAAGATGTTCCTTTAAGCGTCTTTCGAAAAACTGCTCATGTTATAGCTCAAAAAGTTATTGATCGATGTAGCTGAAATTTTGGAAGGTTTCTCACTATAGCATTATTGGAAGGATGTACCTATAATAAAATATAAATTCAAAAAGTTATAAAAGAAGGATATATATATATATTCCCTTCTTTTATAACTTGTTATAAAAGTAAAGTTATAAAAGAAAAAAACTCAACAATTTATAAAAGGCTATATATATATATATATATATATATATATATATATATATATATATATCCTTCGTTTATAACTTTTTGAATTTATATTCAATTTATTTATATTCAATTTATATTTTATCATAGGTACATCCTTCCAATAATGCTATAGTGAAAAACCTTCCAAAATTTCAGCCACATTGATCAATATCTTTTTGAGCTATAACATCAGCAGTTTTGCGAAAGACGCTTAAAGGGACACCTTACATCGCCGCCATTTCGTTTTATTTAAATAAAAAAAGGTTTTTCTAACACTTAAAAGTTGTAATAAGATAATGTCAAAGTTTAAAAATGATGCGATTATTTTATCACCTTAAAAAAATTTCATGAAAAATAACTCATTTTCGGGCGTCTAAAGGATCCCCCCCCAACTACACGCACGCAGTTCTGGTAACACAATCTTTTGGAACCGCGAGAACTTATTCAACGTCCTAATACTCATCAGTACACAACATGCATTTTTAATTCGGACATGTATCGAACATGCATTGCGGTATCAAAAATGTGGCAGCTAAAAGTCTGTCAATTGAAAAGCCCTTTTTTCTTATTTTTATCCCGGGCCTAGTTATTCAAAAGATCGCAATAAATGGGCGCGTTCTCACCCAATGGTATTTTCCGCCGATTGAATTCGATTTTTGAACGAAAGTGGCAAAATAACAGGAATTTGTGAGGGAAACCAAAATTCAGGTCTTTGGCATTCGAATTACATCTCGTTTTCGAGATCAGGTCTATTTGCGGAAAAAATGGTCACGTGACCTGACAATAAATAAAAGTTCAAAAGTTCGAATTACCCGGCCACTCTCAATACTGCATCACGATTGCTCGAGCCGTTTGGATCTGAAAGCTCTCGGTAGTCTCCGTGTTGGAAATTGCTCTACAGCAGCAGCTCTCGAATCTAACAATAAAATGGAACGCACAGCTGTGCGCGACGGACCTGCTAGGTCTGCCGGGAGATCGTTCCCATAGACTGGGTGGCTTTTGTGCGCGGGACGATGAGCTTTCAGCATCGCAATCTTGACATTAATCATCCGTCGTATCGACTTTCTCGTAAATCATATCTCTCGCACAAAGCGTGTTATCAATAACTTTCTTATCCCGGATAATTGCCGGAGATTGGATAGTAGTGACGGCATACCGCGGAGAACTCTCAGCCACCAATTCATCAAGTGACAGCTTAATTCTGACTCCTTTTTACCATTTTATTTCTGTACGGTCCCCTTCGGAGGTATCGTACAGAAATTTTACACCACCTGGTCATATTTCTTCCTTTTTTTTCAAAGACTGAATCAAATTGGTAAAAAAATCTCACGAAAGTAGGATCTTGCCTTTTTTTGATATTGAAGTCTGCATCGTTGGAACTGAACGAAAGCACTATCGTCGAATATCCATACGTGAATATCCATAAGTCGAATATCCATAAGTCAAATATCCATAAGTACGAATATCCATAAGTCGAATACCCATAAGTAAGAATATCCATAATTCGAATATCCATGAGTCGAATATCCATAAGTCGAATATCCATAAGTCAAATATCCATAAGTCGAATATCCGTAAGTCGAATATCCATAAGTCGAATATCCATAAGTCGAATATCCATAAGTATAAATATCCATAATTCGTATATCCATAATTGAGTATAGAGTAGAAATGAGTGCCATAAATGGCGGGTGATATAAGTGAGTTTGGGTTTGTTTGAGTTTGTTCGGATTTGGGTTTGTTTGGGTGCCCTCTATACTCACTTTTCCTCTACCTCCTGCCTTTTCTGGCACTCATTTCTACTCTGTACTCACTTATGGATATTCGTACTTATGGATATTCCACTTGTGGATATTCACTTATGGATATTCACTTATGGATATTGGCACTTATGGATATTCGACGTTGAAAGGAGAAAAAAATCTTTTTTAGAATAATAAAAATGAGGAAATGAAAATATGAAGAACAAATTTCGTTGCGTTGCAGCAATGCAAAGTTCAAGCCAATCTTGTCTTGAATCTTGTACAAAGATCCATAAGTATAAATATCCAAAAGTCGAATATCCATAAGTCGAATATCCGAAAGTCGAATATCCGTAAGTACGAATATCCATAAGTATGAATATCTATAAGTCGAATATTCAAAAGTCGAATATCCATAAGTACGAATATCCATAAGTAGGAATATCCATAAGTCGAATATCCATAAGTCGAATATTTATAAGTGAGTATAGAGTAAAAATGAGTGCCACAAATGCCAGGAGGTATAAGTAAGTTTGTTTGGATTTGTTTGAGCTTGTTTGGGCTTGGGTTTGTTTGGGTGCCCTCTATACTCACTTTTCATCTACCTCCTGCCACTTCTGGCACTCATTTCTACTCTATACTCACTTACGGATATTTGTACTTATGGTTATTCCACTTGTGAATATTCACTTGTGAATATTCACTTATGGATATTCACTTATGGATATTGGCTCTTATGAATATTCGACTCATTGATATTCGACTTATGGATATTCGGTCATGGAATTTCGACTGAGTTCAAATTTCCTTCGATGTTGAAACCAGAAAAAAAATCTTTTGTAAAATAATAAAAATGAGGAAATAAAAATATGAAGAGCAAATTTCGTTGAGTTGCAGCGATGCAAACTGCAAAACAATCTTCTTTCCACAATTTCCTCGGGCACATCGCGGATTACGGAACCGGCCGGTTCCATAATTCGCACAAAAAAAATGATTTCGCGTCGATTAATAATAGCCGCACTAAAAAAAACCAACGAAGAAAGTTGCGATGACTCGGCCGTGTGGGTCACGGCTCCGTATAAAATACACGTGGCTCGGCGAAACGCGATCCAATTGAATTGCCCAAGCCGAGAGGATCTTCGCGTTTTCAAAGGTCAGAAAAATTGACCAAACGGCATACCTACACGAACATCAAGTATTTTTCTTTCATTTTTCACCCCGTGTCCGAGAAACGTTTCATGCACATCTGACAAACGAGCAATCAAAAACACGGAGGGGGGGGGGGGACAAAAAAAGAGCAGCGCAACATGTGTGAAGAAATGATGAATGATGCAACGAGTCGCGTGGAAATAACAGCGTGATAATGAACAATTCAGTAAATAGTGCGCAACTACGCTCGAGTGTACATAAATCGTACGCGAAGAATAATATTGTGAATTGTGCGTGTGTTATGAAATTATAATACGCAAGCATGTACAACGCACCGTGATACACTGCGATGATTAAGATGTCGATTAGAAACAAAAAATTAAGAAAAAAAAAATCGAAATTACAATCACGCTTGTCTCTCGCAAGACTTCTGCGTTTATCATGCGCGATCCAATTACGACTAAGAACTCACCGAGATGTGACAACGATTGCAACGAATCTGAAACAACAAAATGAAAAATAAATCGATTAATGTCGCGTGAGATTATGAGCTGAAAATGCAGTGTGTTTACGTTAAAAAGCTTATTTTGCGAAACGCACACGAATAATAATGACAATGCGGACGAAAAAAACACACCCTTGTATATATATATATATATATATATATATATATATATATATATATATATATATATATATATATATATATATATGGGTGTATGCATAACAAATATGATATCAATGGATAAATGTATTGTTTGCTTTCGTGTGTTGTAATAATATGAAAAGAAGCAGGCTGCTCGTGAACCGGTCTGTTTTTCCAGCTTACGACAAAACTATCGAGTGATTCAGACCCATCTTGTGGAATAAAAAAAATTAATTTTCATAATGATGCGACAAAGGTACGAACTTGTTTTCCTTAGAACTGATAGGCTGCCACGTAAAATACGTTGATATTATTATTATGGTAAAATTTGTATTGTAATTAGATTTTTATTATTATTGGGTTATTAAAAAATGCTTACAATTATTATTAGATTGATATTATTGTTATATTTCATTGCTCCGGGCAGACACTTCCTTAGTCTGCACTGAGAAACTTTCATCAACCCAGCTCGGAGGGGTGAGCTGCAGAGGGGCATTCCAGAGCACCGAAATTATTTTATCATCATTATTACTATGATTAAGATTACGTCAAATAAATTTGTATTGAAATACATAAGAAGTAATTATTAATAGCATTGTTAAAATAAATAATTATTATCATTAAAATTACAGTAACTGAATTTAGATTGAAGTACATTGAAAATAATGATTACTGTTATTATTATTAAAATAAAAGTCAATGCAGTTGTATTTAAAGACATTTAAAAGAATTATAGTAATGGTTATTATTAAAATTATATCAAGTGGTTTTTTTTATTAATATGCATTCAAATAAACGGTTATTATTATTATTATTATTATTGTATAATATAATAATAATTTTTTTGTTTATCGAAGCTAAGTATTATCCCTAATCAGTGGTTTTCGGTCCCCTCGACTGTATTTAACGGCGCGATGACCATCGTCGCGATTTTATTGGGCCCGATTTAATTGCACACTTAAGGCCTTAGGCCACAGTAACGGGTATAAAATCATGTGCGAATTTAACAACTTTTTCTCGTATGAAAAATTCATTCACTCATAAAATTAATTACACATCTATTCAGTATGAATATCAAGCTGATAGAATTTTTTTTTATTTTCGATGTACAAAATGGCCGACTACTAATATTTTCTTTTGTTTTTTTTTAGGCGCTCCGCGGCGTGACATTTAGCATCCACAATTTTTTACCTAGGACAAAAAACAAAAATTCTCGTCAATCTACATTAGAAAATTGTTTTATTCAAAAGTCGTAGGTATTTGAACTTAAGAGATGAATTTTCAGTGAAAAATTTCGTTATAACTGCTCATAAACTGCTCATAAAATGAAAAGTTTTCGATTAATCAGAATTTCCGTACGTACTTCTCTGCGAAATGCAATTAGGAAGATAGCTTTTAAATTTGAAGTAAATAGTTGGCCATTTTGTACATCGAAAAAAATATACATATATATTTCTATAATATATTTTTTTATATTTTTATAAAAAAATATATATATATTTTTTCTAACAGCTTGATATTCATACTAAATAGATGTGTAATTAATTTTATGAGGATCACTTTTTTATACGAAAAAAAAATTGTTAAATTCGCACATGATTTTATACCCGTTACTGTGGCCTAAGACCTTAATCCGAATGAATCGATTCGAGAGATCGAAAGTCCTGGTGAGCTTTGGCCAGCTACTTATTTATCAACGTCCTTTAGTAATTTTCCACTATACTGTTGTTATATTTATTATTGACTATCGTATCGATAAAACAGCGAATAACCTCGTACGTGTATTGTGACATATTGAGATGTACGTCAACGTGGACGAGCATGGAATTGCACAATGCACTAGAACGATGCACGTCACGTTATCGCACAGCCAAGTCCAAGTTCAAGAAAATCGTGGACGATCGATCGTCCTCGTATCCTCGATGCTCTTTGCTCACCTGCAGCTCGCCGTGCACATATTACACATTAGGATTACAGTTGATATTACACGGGAGTCGAGTTCAACGCCAATCGGTATTGGGGCCTTCGACGTCGAATTGAGCTCCTGGGTCGTGGAAGACCGCGAAGCGTGGGAGTGTCATTTACAGTATTTTTACTTCGAAAGCGCAAATTACAAAAATGATTTGGGAGAGTAAAAAAAATCCGGGCGCCACCTGCAGAATGAAGTATTCACGATTTGAAATACTGATATATATATATATATATTAGGGTGGCCCTTGATATGGGTAAAAAAAAGTTGATCGCGCCGCCCTCCAAGACGGTTCCAAATAATAAAGAAAAAATCTACGCGAAGCCCCAGCCGTGTCGGTTAAGATGAAGGCGTGCCTGTAAGCATGAACTTAAATTTAAATATCAATTTTTCTTCATGATTGGAGAAATTTCGATCTTTTAAATCTAGTTTATTTGTCAATTTTTCAACACGATATTTCTGTGGTTTAAATAAATAAATTCGTACTGAACGAGCTAGTATCGATATCTTATATGTACATTTTTTAAATATTATGTTTTTTTCCGACCAACTGGATGACTTGTGCGAATAAATAATTTCTTTGTTTTCAATAAAACGAACAAGCTCGCCAAGTTTAAAATCCTCCCTAGTTTAAAATGTCCCTATGCATTTTTGCGAAAGTAATTTTTAAATACATTTTTTATCCACAGCACTGGAAGTCTGATCTCAGTGAAATATTAATATGTTTGTATCTCAGCACGCAAGGAATATTTCTAACAAAATTAAAAAAAAAAAAAAAAACAATTCTGGCCAATCCGGAAGTTCGATGTGAATGGTTTATCGTGAATTTATATCCTTCGTACTTAATAGATTTTTCTGGCAATATGAAAATGTAAAGTTTGATTTTGATGTGATTAAAAAAGTTCGACAGTAGCTAAATCGAACTATTGTTCCAAAATAATAGGATGGTAAAACTGAACACTCATCAAATCTAGTATAGAGGATCTTATTATTTGATTTGTATATTGAATACCAATATACAATAGCTTCGGAAAGTTACAAAAAATTGACAAATAAACTAGATTTAAAAAATCGAAATTTCTCCAATCATGAAGAAAAATTGATATTTAAATTTAAGTTCATGCTTACAGGCACGCCTTCCTCTTAAAGGACATAGCGGGACCTCGCGTAGATTTTTTTTTACTATTTGGAACAGTTTTGGAGGGCGGCGCAATCAATTTTTTTTTTACCTATATCAAGGGCCACCCTAATATATATGTATGTTTTTTGTCACAATATTTTCAAATATGCAGAAATAATCGATTAACATTATTGAGCTCAGGTACATAATTTGTAAGAAAAAACGTTGACGGGGTCGTATGGGAGGAGGGATTATGTGTAAGCACCCTTAAAGTGTATACCGTGGAAATAAAAGCTACTACTACTACTACTGCCTATTAACATTATTCAATATAATGTGACAATATATAATGTAACTTAGTATAGTAGAATGTAGAACATTATCATATGATATTATACAAATAATGTAGAAATTAATATAATTTGATGTAATATTTATATGGTCTTGAAGTTTGCATCGTTCAAAGGCAACTAAAGTGTATTTTTTTTTGTATTGCCATATTTTTTTCAGCACACTTAGACTGCGTAAGTCACTGGGAGCCGGGATGAAATTCCGAACTTGGAATTATCAGAACGCTCAAAACTCCGAAAGACCAAAACTCTGAAAATCTGAACATCGTTAAAATAATTCGGCCATGAAATTTACAAAAGTTTCAAAATTTTCAATGAAACGTCGAATTATTTCAAGATTTTTATTTATTCAGAAATGATTTTACGTTAATTTTGAAATTTGTCTCGATAATGTTATACATTCTACATTACATCACTTACAGTCAACTGTGTAAACTTCCGCTGGCATGATCTTGACGAAACTTGTAATTTTGGAACATTGAAATTAGGAATTCTAAACCGTCGGAGCATTCAAAGTTGCCCGGCCCCAGTCACTAAAACATTTTTAAGAATCCTTATCAAAATGTATAACCAAAAGCTGCAAACAACGAGTTTTGATAATAATGAAAGTCTAGAAATTAAAAAATTCGAGAACACTCTTTCGTTGCATTTCAACGATGTTAACTTCAACATCACATATTTGATATCATTTTATCTAATATTTATATAGTACTGTAGTTTGCATCGTTGGAATGCAATGGAAATGTATTTTTTCCCTCTATTACCGTATTTCTTTTATCACATTTAGACTACGTAAGTCACTGAAACATTTTTGAGTATCCTTATAAAAAATGTCTATCCCAAAGCTGCAAAAAAGAGTACTGATAATAATGAAAATATAAAAATAAAAAAACAAGAAGACTCTTTCGTTGCTTTTTCATATATTCACCTTCACTTTGGAAAGTTAATGTGATAATATGGAAATTATATTAATTGGGGAGAAATTAATATAATTATATAATAATATATTATAACATGATATTATGAAAATAACATCAAAAGAGTAACGTCCCCCATGGAAATTTATATACGCGAAAATATACGGCAAATTTATTTTATTTATAATTTTAATATATGTGAAATGTATGCCATATATTGAAAATATATGCTGCATATATGTGCCAAATTCTAATTTTCGTAACGTTTTTATATATGACATGTATATGCGTGGTATTACTGTATATCACTGTACCATATATCAATGATATATGTAGCATTTACCCTGCATATATACCACATATATTTAGCATATATGTTGCATACACACTGCATGCATACCACATATATACATATATGCCACAAACTATATTGAAAATATACTTACAATGTACTCAAAATACCCTCAAAATATACTACAAATGTATTTTAACTGTATTCGACTTATAATTGAAATATACTTTAAATGTATTTAAAGTACATCTAAAATATACACGATATATATTCATACTCCGTTAAAAATATACTTGAAATATGTTCATACTACATTTAAAATATTATTGAAATATATTCAACGTGTATTTAAGATATACTTGAAATATATTTAAACTATACTTGAAATATTCTTAAAAATTTTGTTATGACGTTATTTACATCATTGCACCCTTTTACGATATTTTTTTCTTGTCCTTAATTACGATTATGGTGTTTGCGGTTCAAATATATTAATGGTTCAAATTAAAATTATATCAGACGCTTACACGCCGTAAGGTGGTTTCGAACCCGGGACTTCTGAGTGATGAGCTGGGACCTTCCCCACTGAGCTAGTTCTACTTGTTAAATTAACTTTCGTATCGTCTACATATCGTACAATACACACAGTTAGTTTTTTGAGAAATATGTGGATTTACAAGAGTAACTAACATTATCGGATCAATTACTTAATTGCGTTCGCATAGAGAGCGATAATCGAATAGAATTACGAGATTACATAACCTTCAATTTTTTTGTCCGATCATTTATTCCGGCTAGTGCGTCTAGGTCTTCGCGAGATACCGACTTGAAGATGTTTTTGATTTGCAACGTCATCTGTTACTCAAGTTGCTTAACCAACCATATTTAAAATATATAAAACATACATTCAGTTTGTATGTTTGATATATTTAAGATGTATCTTAAATGGATTTATATTTATATATCGTATAGGTTTTACTCTTGCCCAAAAATATAATTAGCATATCCAATTTTTCGAACCAATTATACTTAATACATGTTTTATATATTTTTCGATATATTTTTTATATATTTTATTTTCATGTGGGTGTATATATTGTTTATATGTAATAGTGTACTTTAACTGTAAATTAAGTTTTATTAAGTTTAACTGTAATAGTGTTTGTTCACAGCATATATTTCTTGTCAGGAATATGTATCAAAAATGTATGCGTCATATATGACGCGTACATTTTTTATACATTTTTCTGACAAAAAAATAGATTGAAAGTATATCGAAAATATATGCGTCGTATATGCCTCATATATGCATCATATATAGTGTTTATACGTAGCATATATTTTTTTGGTCAGAAAAATATATCTAAAATATATGGGTCATATATGCGTCATATATTTGGTGCATATATACAGAATATATACGTATTATTCTATTTTTCGTCACTATATATGGGAACGATATATATATACGTAGCATATACGTAGCATATATTTTCTGCATATATTTTACATACATAAATTTCCATGGGGGGTGCCTCAACGACCTGCATGTTAATTTTATCCACTGGCGTCGAATATCCATAAGTGAATATCCATAAGTACGAATATCAGTAAGTACAAATATCCGTAAGTACGAATATCCATAAGTACGAATATCCGTAAGTACGAATATCCATAAGTACGAATATCCATAAGTACAAATATCCATAAGTACGAATATCCATAAGTACGAATATCCATAAGTACGAATATCCATAAGTACGAATATCCATAAGTACGAATATCCATAAGTACGAATATCCATAAGTACGAATATCCATAAGTACGAATATCCATAAGTACGAATATCCATAAGTACGAATATCCATAAATCGAATATCCATAAGTATGAATATCCATAAATCAAATATCCGTAAGTGAGTATAGAGTAAAAATGAGTGCCAGAAATGACGGAAGGTAGAGATAAGTGAGTTTGTTTGGGTTTGTTTGGGTTCCCTCTATACTCACTTTTCCTCTGCCTCCCGCAATTTTTTGGCACTCATTTCTAATCTATACTCACGGATATCCGACTTAGAGATATTCGACTTATGGATATTCACTTATAGATACTCGACTTATGGATATACACGTATAGATATTCACTTATGGATATTCACTTATGGATATTCACTTATGGATATTCACTTATGGATATTCACTTATGGATATTGGCACTAATATATGATGGCGCTTATGGATATTCGTACTTATGTATATTCGGTTGTGCAAATTCCACTTATGGATATTCTACCCCAATGATTTGATCATCGAGACCATTGACAATTTGTGATAGCGAGCCGAAAAGTGCGTTTCGGAAGATTCGGCCACGGCGGTGCGTCTACGAGTGTAATATAAAGGGAAGAAAATAAAAGAGGAACGAGAACGAGGCGAGCGAGTGCGTCATAGACGGGGCCATCGAATAATCGTCGTCGAGCTTTTGCACGACGCCCGAACCGTTCGTGTGTCTGGCCCAATCCAAATGCGACCCACGACTATTTTCGGGTGCTTGGCCTGGATTGCAATATATATATATATATATATATATATAATTTGAGTGCAGCAACCCGCAAAAGGGAGAAAGATCGCGACGATGTCCGCGCACGAGGTAAGCGCGGCAAGGAGGCTCGAAAATCGGTTAGCCAATGCTATAGTTAAACACCGCACTCTATTATTTCTGGCCACGATAGGATATTTATAATTGTGGTGGGGTACAACAGCATCTTACGTACTACGCGCGTGTACGCTTTTCCATCCCGTACACTATATGCGTATGTGATAAATAATATAAATTGCCAGCTGCAATTTCTTCACTTCCCTCCACTGTGCTATTTTTTATTTTTATTTTTTTCCTTTGAGATCATTTGAGGTATAATCGATCAATTTTTTTCTCAGACACACGTAAGATAAAATAATTTTTTTCTTAAGACCGTTTGAGGCAAAATCGTTGGATTTTTTGTCTCAGGTACACGTGAGATAAAACCATTTTTTTGGAGACCGTTTGAGGTAAAATCGTTGGAATTTTTTCTCATGCACACACGTGATAAAATAATGTTTTTTTTTGGAGATCGTTTGAGGTAAAATCGATTTTTTTTCAGACGCACGTGAACCGAGACAATTTTTTTTTGCGATAGGTTGAGTACGTTTGGATTTTTCTAATTTTTTGAAACTTTTGTAGGTGGGGTCTTTCGATGAAGGAAACGGCACGGTAGGGAGCAAAATTAACAAGACGTGTAGTTTTCCAGAGAATATTTTTATTCGCCTAGTGGTGGGAACATTGTGTGCAATTTTTTGAAGAAAATTGCGAATTCCGTTTAATTACGTGATTACGTTGACGGACCTGTCAAGTATTATTAGAGATGGATGATGTTACTTTTTTTTTCAAACGTGCATTCATTTCGCGTAATCTTATTTCAATAAGAAAGTAATAGGAATATCATTCGCATAGTACAAGAAAACTATTCATATAGACGATGAAGAAATTATATATAATGAAGATGATGCGAAAAAAATCCAAAAAATTACAAAAAGGACAAAAAGAAGAATTACAACCAAACTACAAATTATTGTAGTTTGGTTGTAATTCTTCTTTTTCTTGGTTGTAATTCTTCGTTTTATCATTTTTGTAATTTTTTGTATTTTTTTGACATCATCTTCATTATTATGAATTTCTTCATCGTCTATATGAATAGTTTTCTTGTACTATGCGAATGATATTCCTAATACTTTCATATTGAAATAAGATTACGCGAAATGAATGCACGTTTGAAAAAAAAAAGTAACGTCATCCATCTCTAATAATACTTGGCAGGTCCGTCAACGTAGTCACGTAATTAAATGGAATTCGCAATTTAATAAAGAAAAAATCCCTGAAAAGTACAAAAAGTACAAAAAGAAAAATTGCAGAAAATGATAAAAAAAGAAAAATTACAATAAAACTGCAAGATAAAAAAAGATTACAATAAAAAATACAAGAGGAAAAGAAAACGCGTTAAAAGCTTACGAGTACAAGCTTTTTATAAAAAGTTTTATGTGTTGGATGTATATACATAAGCTTGTCCATAAGCTTGTTAACAACTTGCGCATATCCTTTGTATATTTCAGTAGCTCACGTATATCCTTTCTTTGTGGTCTGTTTATGCACAAACACTTTCCATACTGGAATAAATTACGAAATAAAAAAAAAAAAACGTGCAGACGTTTATAAGCTATCAAAAAGTTTCTTCACATTATCCGGCTTCAATAACAATTAATAAAAAATTGTTGACGCTTGGGAATTATCGCAAAAGTATAGGTAGAACGCAATTGTGTGCTTGTTTGACAATTTCACTCAACACCTCGTACAAATCGCGTAATTACCTAGCATACAACCAAAGCGCAAAACATCAGATTTGCAATCGTCGATAAAACGTACGGTGAGTTTGCTGATAAAATGAAACAAGCAAAGTTTGAACAACAGATTTTGAGAAATATTCTTTGTTATAAAGAAAAAAAAAATGATCGAAAATATTCTTTTAAATATGACCACCATGCTTTAGGGGTAAGGTCACAGTAGAATTTAAAAAAAAAACGATTTTTTCTCGCTAAAACGTGCTTTATCATCATAAGAATAAGTTACTATTCGATTTATAGCAAGACATGTTTTTCACCGACTTTGAGCGTATAACGTAAGCCCACCTCTGGCACGGCCATAGAGTACCTAAAACTTTAAACGCGTTTTTCTCGAAACAGCTTTTTTCCAATTGGCGTGGCAAATAACATCAACAATTTTCACTCGATTTACTTCAAATTTAAATGTTACGTTCCTAATTGCATTTCGCAGAGAAGTACGTGCGGACTGTCCGATTAATCGAAAACTTTTCATTTTATGAGCAGTTTTATGCGAAATTTTTCACTGAAAATTCATTCAAATACCTACAACTTTTGGAATTTAAATATCTCGGATATTGGTTCACGTGTAAAAAGTCAATTTGGGCACATGGAAAAAACGGTGACAGGGAAAACGCAAAAGGCAACGAATATGGTGTGGGGAATTTGAAAGAGGGCGGGGAGAGATACTATGAAGGAGAGACCCTATTTATTAGATTCAATCGTAAAAGCAGGAGCAATGTATGGAGTGGAGATATGGGGAATGGGAGAAATACGCGTATTTGAAAAAAAAAATACAGAGCAGGTATTGTAAGATGGCGTTAGGGGTGGACAGAACGACGCCAAATTATATGTGAAGGAGGGAGGTAGGAGTGTTTACTATGGAATGTGTGATAAGGCAAAGAGCGACGAGATATATTAGAGAAGTGATGAGAATGGACGAGACAAGGTGGCCAAAAATGTGTTTACTAGACGAAATTAGAGCGATAACAAACGATGACCCGTCAAAATGGGGAAAAAACCTGGTGAAGCTATTAAGAGATATGGAGACAGAAGATATAATAACAATGAGAAGGGAGCGAAAAGAAGTAATAAAAAAATAGACGAAAGGATAGAAGAGGGACTGGAAAATTTAAAAAACAGAATCTTAAGGAGGGAAGAAGAAAAAATTAGGAAATCGACGTATAACGATAAGTATAAATATAATATAGAAAAGGACGAGATGCCATGGAAATCTTGGTCAGATGAGGGAGTAAAGGGTAGGGACAAGGAAATATGGGCGAGGCTACGATGTGGCAACATAGGAAGGGCGGGAAAGAAAGGGGAAAAGGATTGGAGGTGCAGGATATGTAAAGAAAAAAAATGACACATTGGAACACCTAATGATATGTATCAGGTTGATAAAAAAGTTTTGTCGCAATAATTCCAATATAATTTATTTATTTATATATCTTATACGAAACATTTCTAATCAACAATATATACGCCATCGGTTTCTATGACACTCGACCATCTGGTTGGCAACTCATTTGTTCCCTTTGCCCAAAACTGCGGCGGCTGGAACTCAAAGAAATTTGAAATATCCCTTCTGAGATCGTAGACGTTATTGAAAGTTTTGTTTCTCAAATGTGCCTTCAAATGTCTGAACAAATGGTAGTCAGATGGCGCGATGTCGGGAGAGTATGGTTGATGAGGAACGGTATTCCAGTGAAGCTCAGTGATTGTTTTGTGGGTTTCCTTTGCAACATGGGATCTCGCGCACAGTCGCGCGTCTTGGCCGTTTTTTTTTCTCATAGCTTTTGCCAATTCCTGGAGATTCTCGATGTATTGTGTGGAGGAGATCGTCTTACCTACAGGGAGAAAATTGTGAAACAGCATTCCCTTTGCGTCCCAGAAAAAGCACAACAAAACCTTTTGTGAGTGACGATCAGATTTCGGTTGGTGTGGCGCTTTTTCTCCGATAGGAAGCCAGTAGGTTAAACGCATTCTGTTATCATACAAGACCCAGCTTTCATCTCCCGTCACAAGATCTTCTGAAAACTCCTTGCGATGGTGGCGAAACAGGAGAGACTGGCAGATGGTCACGCGACAGTTCTTATTGTCGTCGGTGAGACGGTGTGGTATCCATTGAGCTAGAACCTTCCTGTATCCCAGCTGTGTAAGTGATTGACTATTGACGGTTGGGTGCAGCCAAGTTCTCTTGCTAGCTCGTGCGTACTTGCTTCCGGTTTTTCTTTGATGCAGCGGAGTAATGCTTCATCGTCGATGGTCGACGGTCGTCCGGAACGTTCCTTATCTTCAAGGCTTGTGTCTCCAGATTCGAAACGATTGAACCAACGCTGGACTGTTCGATGAGAAAGTACGTTCTCGCTGAATGCATCCTGTACATTCTAGAATATTCTCGCCATAGCTCGATGTAATATTGCGTCAATACGTAAAAAGACATTTTTAACATTTTTGCGACAAAACTTTTTTATCAACCTGATAAAAAAAGGCAGAGAGTTAGTATCAGAGAAAGCAAGGAAGAAAGCAGAGAAGTGGATGGAAGGAATGGATGATTTGGCGGTAAAGGGGGAAATCATAAATATGCTGGGAAGAAAAATTCAAATAGGGATATGCGAGTATTTTAGGGAAATAGAGGAATTATGTAGAAAGATGAGTAAGGAGCATGGCGGAGGAGAGATCGACGAGGGGGACGAATAAATGAAGAAAGGGAGAATGTGAAAATAATGCGGAATGTAGGGAGTAGATAATAAGTGAAAAGTACGTTTGTGAAATTGTCATATTTTGTAAAAAGCTTTGCGAAAAGTTGTGCAAATAAAACTCGATACTACTACCTACAACTTTTGAATAAAACAATATATCTTTTTTTAATTCCGTACGTACTTTTCTAGGTATTCTAATGTAGATTGACGAGAATTTTTGTTTTTTGTTCTGGGTAAAGAATTGTGGATGCTAAATGTCACGCCCCGGAGCGCCTTAAAAGAAAATATTTGTAGTCAGCCATTTTGTACATCGAAAAAAAATATATATTTTTTTTCTAACAGCTTGATATTCATACTGAATAGATGTGTAATTAATTTTATGAGTGAATGACTTTTTCATACGAAAAAAAAAATTGTTAAATTCGCACATGATTTTATATCCGTTACTGTGGCCTAACCCCCTAAAGGTTTTTCGTCCGGTAATTAAATCGAGCTGTTTGAATTTCCCTAAATTTCGCCTTTGAGTATCCACTCGAGGCGTCTGAAAGATTTGAAATTTTCGAAAAAATGTTGCCTTCTCATTGACGGCATCCGGAACAAACCCAAACGAATTGCCTTCGGTTGAATATACGCTACAATCGTAGGAGGTCCAATCAAACCCAGACAGGCGCGGGAATTCGTTTCTTCCGGTTCTCGCGGTAGATTCGCGTCCACGAGCTTTCTCGTCGCCAGACGGAAATTCATCGGAAGACACCGATCATTGTTCGTAACGGTGGGTACGGCAAAAAATGCTCATCGCGCAGTATGAACGAGAAAGAAATTCAAGGACTTCCGGCGACCGCGGCGCTTGGCAAGGAACGAAAAATTCGTCCGTTACGATAATACCCGCGACGCGCCATCGGTGGTGGAAACTTTTTAATGTTTTTTTTTTTCCCTCGCTCCGAGACAGGCTGCTGTCCACTTGATAGTAATTACGCGTTCCGGGGATCGCGCGTGCTCGGGCGAACACGACGAAATAAAACATTCCGTCCTCCTCCGCTTACCGGTTTTCACCGGACGATACGAGACGCTAGACGCGCCGCGGCAAATTGTTGACAACTCGCGAGAATTGATCGCGCACCGCTTCCCACAGTCCTTCGAGAGTCCTCAAAAAAACAAACGCTAACGTTTGTTTTTGTTTTGCTTGTTTGTTTTGTATACTTACAAAACGTATACGAGTATACAAAACAAAAGAAACGTTTTGTTTGTTTTGTGTACTTAAATATACTATTAAAGTATACCTAAACTTTGATAATTGTAGAATAATTATTTTTTAGTTCTAAAAATTACTCAATATTGCTTATTTTTTTCCTGTCTAAATGTATATCCCGCCTTAAGGTAGGATTCTACTTTGAAACTTTGAAACTTTGAAATTGGGTGAAAACACCCACCTGGGACACGTCGAAGGCATGTTATATGGCCCAGGCATCGCTGATTAAGGGTAAGATAATTTTTTCTACGATTTATCACTCACCAAAACTTTAAACGCGTTTTTCTCGAAACGACATTTTCAAGTACCGTGGTCGTGATAACTCAAGAAGTACTGAACCGATCCTTATGAAATTTGGAACACATATTCTATATGTGTGTACCAACCGACCTAACTACAATCAACTTAAAATTTTGATTAGAACTATTTTTTTATTGCAAAAAAAGACCCAAAAAAACGCATTTTTTTCGTATTTTAGCCGCCATTTTGTTAATTTTGCACGTATATAAAATATTCTAGTTAGGTCGGTTCCTGAAGACATACTGAACATGAAACTATTTGATTTTTTTGTTTCAGACCATCCGTCGGGTAGATTTCACGACCACGGCAACGGTACCTGCTTTTCGAGGCGTTGGCTTTAAACATATTTTACGTGTACAAAAAATGAATAAAATACATTTAAAAATAATTTTTTATGTACTTAAAGAGTGTATTTATTGAACAGTTTAAACCTCATATCGATATCTTTAATAGTATTCTCAGAAAAAATTCACGAAAATAGCGTTTTTTTCATGGTTTCAAAGTAGAATCCCGCCTTAATCGAGCTCGATTGAAAAAAAAAGTATCCAAACAAACTCGATTAAAAAAAAGCTTCAATCGAGCTCGAATGAAAAAAAAAGTATACAAAACAAACAAAACGTTTGTTTTTTATTCAATCGAGCTCGATTAAGGCGTTATATACATTTAGGCAGGAAAAAAATAAGCAATTTTGAGGAATTTTTTAAACTAAGAAATAACTATTCTACAATTATCAAACTTTAGGTATACTTTCATAGGATATTTAAGTATACAAAACATTTTTTTTTAATTAATTCATTATCAAAATGGCGGAGCTGTGGCAAAGTGTTACAGCAAGGTCGCTGCGGGAGTTGCGAATCGGCGTGCAGTCTAGCTTTCCGTAGACTTTGATTTGCAAAAAAGTTCAGACATTTTTTTCAGCTAGAACATGTATAGGCTCTACGTGACGGTAATTAAAATGAAGAAAATGCAAATTTAAGAAAATGCCACGCATTTACAAAAAATAATAAATGTGGATTAAAATCTGGATTAAAAAAGCAGTTCTTCCCCCCATTTTTCAAAAACAATTCCCGTCAAGTAGAAGGTACCAATTATTATCAATATTTTTACCAAGTTTCAACTCAATTGGCTTAAGGGGTTAGGCCACTCTAGAGGCCGAAAAATAGGCTTTTTGGGCATTTTCTTTGCAGAGAACGATAATTTTTCACTTTCCAAAAATTTGCCTAAAAAATCGTCGGATAATTGTTAATAACAAATGAACTATGCAATATAAAAAAAATCCTACATACTTCCATAGACAAAGCATTTTTCAAGATACATTCAACATTTCAAGTGAATCGGTTGAAAATTGTCCGAGTTATATTTCCGGCCAACTTAAAAAATGCAGTTTTGAGATAAACGCTGCGCAGCCGCCATTTTGAAATGAATCGATTCAAAAAAATGATTGTATACAGTCATTGATATGTATGATAAACACCCTTTTTTGTAATATCGATTTATTTTTTAGATTTTCCGAGAAAAAGAATCCCCAAAAAGTCTATTTTTTCGGCCTCTAGAGTGGCCTAAGGCCTTAATAGTTTTTGAGTAATCCTGCATGCCAATTTCGATAATGCAGTTTTGAAAAAAAAAACGCGTTTGAAGTTCACGCCCGCTCCGAATCCGAGCGGTGACGCACAGCGTTGACGGACTGTAACGCTTGAAGTTTTTCGAATTGCGCTTTGAAATTTTGGGAAAATATTCTACATATATAGTTCTATCGTTTAAAGAAGAAAAAAAATCGAATTTTTGATCTTTGCAAATGTGTATCACGGCTTAAGCTTTTCTTATTTTACTATTATTATCAACTTTCATTGACGTTTGCATCGATGGAGGGCAAGAAAACTTTTCATTTTTCAATTTTTGGCATGCGTATATTTTATAATAACTGGAAAATTCCTTTGAGTTGTTAAAATATTAATTTAGCTGTTATAGAAATATGAGCTGTTAAAATATTAATTTAATATTAACTATATTATATTATATATTAACGTGTGATTGTTTTATTTGAACTGAATATTTAATATTTAATCACGCAGATTTTTTTCCAACTTTCGACATTTGAATAACGAGCAAAAAATCAATTTGTTGCATTTTTTCAAAGTTTGCATATTGAAGAATATGTGAAAAAAATGGTGAAATTAAAATATTGAAAATCGACCAGGTTACAGACGAGAGCAGGTAGCACAACGATTTACGCATACTGTAACGTTCAATCACGGTTTTTCTTGAAACAACTTTTCTCGACCTGGCCGGAATCACAACTTTAGCTATAATTGTCGGATTTTCAATTTAAGAAAACCCAAAACTTTCGTAATTGCGGTAGCTATCGTTGTACGCAGCCGTTTTTTCTTAATTAGTAGTTTTAAGCCCCCGAAAATAAGTTAAAAAATTGCCAAAATTACATTTTTTTCAACAGCCCTCATTTTGTGAATTTTGTTTCTCGAAAAACGGCTACGTAGAACAACTACTTTTACATAGATGATGAAACTTTTTTTATTCTTATTTTTCTGTCAAACCATCGTCAAATCATCGATCTGGCTGTTGGACCACATATTCTCTACAGGGCTCTATTATACCTCAATAACGTTTCTAATTCTGAATTTTCTTTTCATAAAAATTTACACGAAATAAGTCCAATGTATACTTAATAACATACCTTTCTTTTCAAATCTCAAATAAATAATCCAGTACACAAAAAACATCGGAAAAAGGACCTCTTTCGAATTTTGACATCTGGATATTTTATATTGACACTAAAGTATTCATATAACACTAACTATACTACATTTCATACTAACATCTGAATATTTCATATCAACTACTTGTATATTTAATTTTTCCCGACGCAGACTTGTCATTTTTTCTATTATCGGCATCTCAATATTTTATCTCAACTGTCAAATACGAAATTTCTTAAGTATTGATATTTAACAATATTAACTGTTAATCTATACTTATAATAAAGTAGCAAAGTCTGCATGTCTGTCTGCCTATGTCCTCGCATCACTTAAAAACAACTATACCGATTGAAATATAGTTATCTCTGTTGTGTAGCTTAAAATAATGAGTATAATGAATAAGTATAAATTGAGCAATTGATTGCTTTGCAATAAAATATAATCGAGAGAGAAGTTCTAACAGAGTGAATTCCCAATAAATTTCAAGTCATCAAAGATATTAATAATTAAATATAATAATATGATTAAATTCATTATAATTGTATGTTCCGTTCTATTATCTAATTATTTTCTTCGCCAACAAACGACGCCTGGCGATGCAACATAAAGCATAAATTATGATGGTCGATGATAATTATATGCTGATATAATGCAGAATATAATTACAATAAATGAAATCATATTGTCACAATAAATTATTAATATTTATAGTCCAACGCCGACGTTAATTTCATTTCATTTTTTTTGCTCCTCTATATATCAACAAAAGTAATTTGGGGATGGTTTTATCGGCATTTCGAAAGAAAAAAAACCAAAGATATTATCACAAATAACAGTATAACAATACATGTAACGAAATAAACGTTACCGATTTGTTTGACTCTCTAAACCGAACTGATTCATTCGACGGAGTTCAATCAACCATCCTGACTTCCCGATTAATCAAAGAATCATATTTCACTTATAATAATCAAAATAAAGCTTCTACATATGGAATGCGAGGCTTTTCTGTCTGTGTACATTTTTCTGTCTCTTTGCCTATCAGGAAATGCGAGCAAGCGTATGCATACACTCATATACTACCGTAGCAAGTAGATGACCAACGAACAATATGTTGTCAAAATACTAAATTGAATGCACTACCGATTTTGCCCCCTTAAGGATTCCAAAAACGCTGAGACGTCATTTTTAATTTCCTCGTTTGTTCCTGGTTATTTCCCGATCTATTTCCTACAACTTTCCTGGTCATTACCGGCTCGTTCTCCGGCCTGGTTCTGATCAGTTCGCCAGAAAGGGAACGGCCGATCGGGACCCAGCCTTTGATCCGTTACATTGCGAACCAGAGCCTGATATTGTCTAGGGAAGGCAGATCAGGGAGGCAGCACTTTTTCCCTACTCAAATTTCTATACGGGGACCGCCTGGACACGACCTACGAACAGTCTGCTTCTCGCATGGTCAGCTCTATGTCGCCTGCCCTAGAACAACCAACCGAGAAAATCTTTTTACTTTGACCGACGGGGAAGAAAGAAAAACGCGAAACGTTGTGAATAATGAAATTTTGTAAGATCGATCAAATTTTAATTTTAGACAACTCATTTCAGAAAATAATATATTAGTTAGTACGGATAGATTGAGTATTTACTTATGAAGATTTCAATGGAAATCACGTTGATTGATCTTCGCTTTACTAAATAAAAAAAGTGATTGAATTTTGGATAATAATCCAAATTTCAAAGGTTTCATTTTAGTGCTTTTTATTTAGTAAAGTGAAGATAAAGTAGTAAAATGAAACCTTTGAATTTTGGATAACAATCCAAAATTCAAAGATTTCGTTTTTAGTACTTTTTTATTTAGTAAAGTGAAGGTCAATCGATGTCATTTCCATTGAAATTTTCATAAGTAAATACTCAATTTATCTATACTTATAATAAAAATGTAAGGGACAAAAAGTCAGTATATATAGAATATATATTTTTTTAAATGACCAAGGTGAATTATCAAAAACTGTAGAACATAGTCAGAGTAACTAATTCAATAGGCCCAGGCTAGTATTAAATATGTTGAATCATTCATTCAATATTAACCTATTATATTTTATGTTAACATCTGAATATTTACGTCTTAAGGGGTCTTCTCACTTTAGACAATAAAAAGGGCTATTTTCATAATTTTTTTTTATAAGATTATATTATAGATATAGATATGAAAGTTGTTACACTTAATAAATACACTTTCGAAATAGATTTTTTTTAAATGTATGTCTTTATGTGACCCAAACAAACTTTCGCGTATTTCTCGAAACAAGGTTTTTCGACGGGTTGTTGATGAAATCTTCGAAACTACTGAACCGTTCCTCATGAAATTTCAACTACATATTCTTTACAACTATAGCTATAGAGCATATCAAGGATTTTTGAAAATTTTGATATTTACTATTTTTTTGCCCAAAACGGTGAAAAAAACACGTTTTTGTTTGTTTTTTCGAGAAATGTCCGCCATTTTGTTATTTTTGCATATATCCAAAATCGTATGATATGCGCTGTAGCCATTAATACACTGAATCTGAAACCGTTTGATTCTTTTGTTTCGGATGATCCATCTCCGAGATTTCATCAACAGCTCAGACCTACAATTTTCTAGGACATTTTTTTAAATACCATTTTCGTCTATAAACAGTGACTTAAATAAAAAGTTTAAAAAAAATTTATTTCGAAAGTGTATTTATTAAGTGTAACAACTTTTATATTAATATCTATATTATAAACCGATGAAAAAAATTCATGCAGATATCCTTTTATTTAGCGTTTAAAGTGAGACCCATTACGGACTCAGATTTTTCATTTTCTTCAATTTATGACATCTCAATAATTTAACTTAACTAAAATACTATCAAGTATTAAATTGCTCAAAAAAGAATATAAAAAAAATGTGTGCTGCGTTACATTTCATATTAACACCTGAACTTTTGATATGAACTGATTATTTTATTTACTGTTGCAGATTTATGTGATAAATCTACGACCTAAATAAGCTGAGATGAAAAATTCATTTTGAAGTTTACAACAAATCCATAGAAGATTCGTGATTAACGAGTATAAAACATTTTTGTTTCGAATAACGTTAATCTTTCCTTATTTCGAGACGACGGATGAAACAACGAAGGATTTATGGGGAACAATTGTGTTGTTTTACATGCGCGGGATTGTAGTCTTGTGGGAGGCACACAGGATGATGCATCATGACAACGACGACGACGAGGACGATGATAATTCTAATCTTAATGAACACACGGTGACTCGTGTCGCACCGTTCAATTACACCGAATGAAAAGTATAAACCGTCGTTGCCGTCGCGGCATGGCGGATTTCTCTCTCTCTCTCTCTCTCTCTCTCTCTCTCTCTCTCTCTCTCTCTCTCTCTCTCTCTCTCCTCTCTCCCCCGTTGTCCGATCACGCGGTTACGTCAACGAAAAACATGATTTCACGTGTGTATACTGCAGACCGTACCGGGACATATAGGTGTTTATCGTAGCTGCCCATACAGATTCTCGTATTCCCGAGCACATACTTTGGATGACGTTCTCGCGATTTCCACGGAACAGGATATCACGGATGAGTTTCAAGAAGAAAAAAAAAACACTTTTTTTGTTAAAAAAATATATATATTGCTCATCATTAATATGGCACAAATTTGCAAATTTGTGCCACATTAATGAGACAAAAAAATAGAGCTCATGAGCTCTATTTTTTTTCCCTTTTCTCACCATCCAATGATCTACTTTAAGGCCTTAGGCCACAGTAACGGGTATAAAATCATGTGCGATTTTAATAATTTTTTTTCGCATGAAAAAGTGATTCACTCACAAAATTAATTACACATCTATTTAGTATGAATATCAAGCTGTTAGGATTTTTTTTCGATGCACAAAATGCCCGACTACTAATATTTTCTTTTGTTATCTTTTCTTTAGGCGCTCCGCGGCGTGACATTTAGCATCCACATTTTTTTACCTGGAACAAAAAAATTCTCGTCAATCTACATTAGAATACCTAGAGAAGTACGTACAGAATTTTAAAAATATTGTTTTATTCAAAAGATGTAGGTATTTCAACTTAAGAAATGAATTTTCAGTGAAAACGTTCGTTATAAGTGCCCATAAGCTGCTCATAAAATGAAAAGTTTTCGATTGATCAGAAATTCCGTACGTACTCCTCTGCGAAATGCAATAAGGAACATAATTTTTAAATTTGAAGTAAATCGAGTGAAAATTGTTGAAGTTATTTGTCACGCCAATTGGAAAAAAGCTGTTTCGAGAAGTTTCGAGTAGTCGGCGATTTTGTACATCGAAAAAAATATATATACATATTTTCTAATAGCTTGGTATTCATATGTAATTAATTTTATGAGTGAATTACTTTATATAATTTTGAATTATATAAAGTAATTATATAATTTGAAGTGAATTACTTTATATAATTTTTTATAATTTTATAAAAAAATATATATACATATTTTCTAACAGCTTGGTATTCATATGTAATTAATTTGTAATTAATACATATGTAAAAAATACATATGCAATTAATTTTATGAGTGAATTACTTTTTCATACGAAAAAAATTGTTAAATTCGCACATGATTTTATACCCGTTACTGTGGCCTAAGGCCTTAGTAACGAGCGTAATGCGAGCGGTCAAAAAATATTTAGAGGTCGCTCAAGACTCCCAAAAATTCAAATATCCATTGAAAAATCGATATTTTCAAAACAATTCACCCTTCTTTCCTTCAAAATCGGATTTTTTTAAATTTACATCACACATCTAACCCGATACAACGGGGGACCTATAATTTTGTTTATGGACCGGAACTTTAAAGAATAATTTTATGAGAATAAAGATTATAATTCTTGGGTTGGTAGTGTGAGGTTAATTTGAAAAATCAGTTTCTAAATAAAAACGATTAATTGTTTTGAACATTTTCCAAAGCGTCAAATTTATGAGTAAGATGAGTAAAACAAATTAGGGAAAATTCGATATTTCGAAGCTCTTGAGCGACCACTAAATATTCATTGACCGGCTAGGGCTTTCGCGAGATTAATTTAAAAATTATAAAGCGTAAAATTAATCGGTGAGAAGTGAACGAAAAAAAAGCGATTTTTTAATGAAAATTTGAATTCCTCGGAGGCTTGAGTGACCTCTAAATATTTTTAGACCGTTCGGAGATTACACGACAATTTTTTTTTTTCTTCAAAGAAGATAATTGAATGGCGAAAAAAACGAATAAAAAATAGAGCTCAAATTTGTGCCACCCTACTCTTTATGCAGCGCATCATTTGCGGAATAGTGCGGTGATTCACTTGTCAACATTTTCAGCAGTTGACATTGACAATTCAATTGTCAGAGTCAAAGTCAAAATGGCTCGCGGATTATAAAAATCTGGACAAAACTCAAACGTATCCGAGACATTATGAACATTTATTTTAAGTAATAATCTTTCCGTAAGAAACAACATAATTCTTATGAAATGAAATAATTCATTTTTCTCAATGAATACTTAACATTTTTGAATTTTTTCTCTTTTTTACAAATATTCCTCTTTTCGAATTTTACGTGAAAATTATGTTTTCAAAACTTCGCTCGAACGGTTAACAATTTATTAGAGGTAATGTGAAACATTTCTATAAAAAAAAAAAATTAAAATACACGATTGGTTATTAGTTTTCCATAATTTTTAAAGATAATTTGAAAAAGAGAGAAAATATTGAATAAATTTATAAATATTCAGAAAAATAAATTAAGTTGTGCACGTGACGAAAAAAAATGTCACTCGTTCGTTGGCCAATTATTATTACACTATCTGTTTTAACTTAACTATTCGTTTATTAATTATTAATAACGAACGTTCAAAATTGAAACATTAATTAACCAATTATCGTCAATTAATTATAATTCATGATTTATTAACTATTCGCTAGTTAATTATTATCAATCACTATTCAACTATCCGCTAATTGAATATTCAACTATTCATAATAATTATTCAACTATTCGTTAAAACCTTTTAACTTTATTATTCTACAAAATCAATATTCCCAACAATTTCACCATATCTATATTTTCATTTTTCATTACGACTCTGACGCGACATCAATATTCGTTCAATCGTCAGTGAAATTATTCGACAACGGAATTGTGAACCCACCCCCCCCCCTCCCCCCTTAGCCGAGATTTAGAAGTTTGACGACGAAGTTTCAAATCCCGATCGAAATTGCGGACGCGAGCCTGGAATGGCCCGTGTACAATTAATTAAATATAAGCGCGCAAAACGAAAGTCCAATGAGCAGAGTCCTTGGACCGTCTCGATTGCATTGTTTCTTCCAGCCTAGCAGCGCTGTGCAGGCCGTCTCGCAGTCACGTTCGCTCGAATAAGCCTCGATTTCCTTTTTGTTTTCCCTTCCTGCCACCGCACCGCGTAATATGAGAGTGTGGAAAAAAACCGTGGCGCGATTTATATGCACGCCGAATATTCCTAAATTGTCAAGTAACAACTAGCAGCAAGCAGAACGGGCACAATCTTGACGTTTCTCTGATCACTGAGCAGTGTGCGTTTCGAGATCTCGCGTACCTGCACGGCTCGCTCCTTCCTCCTATATATATATATATATACACATATATGAGGTATTCCACGTGAATCCGGTCGACTTTTTCCTTGACCCCCGCCAATTCGGTTTTTTTTAAATCTGATTCCATTGACTCTAAAAGACACCCTGATTTTTTTTTACATTTTTCGAAACAACCCTTAGCAAAAAAAAATCTCCGACAAAAACGCCCCGATTTAAAAATCTAAAAAAGTTCCCAAAATGTGTGATTATATGTAAAACTGTTCAAGCTACCACCCACAGTGGAAGTATGATTTTTTCCGTGCTTTCTGAGCGATTAACGTTTAAAAAAATCCGAAAAATTCGAGAACCGCTTACTTCGGGCGGATACTTAAATATTTTGATAGCCACAATGGATTTTTTCTTGACCATTTTTGAATAACCATATCACAATCAGGGACCTTGAACAGTTAGCAGTCAATTTTTCGGATTTTTTTTAACGTTAATCGCTCAAGAAGCACAGAAAAAATCATACTTCCACTGCGGGTGATAGCTTCAAAATTTTTACATATAATCACGAATTTTTGGGATTTTTTTCAGATTTTTTAATCGGGGCGTCTTTTTTCGGAGAATTTTTTTTTACTAAGGGTCGTTTCGAACAGTGTAAAAAAATCAGGGTGTCTTTTAGAGTCAATGGATTCAGATTTAAAAAATTAATCGGATTGGCGGGGTCAGCGAAAAAGTCCACCGGATTGACGTGGAATACCTCATATATATACACACACACACACACACACACACACACACACACGCGCGCGCGCGCGCGCGCGCGCGTACACACACGTACAGAAACGTACATGCATATAAATATATCCGGTTGGCCAATTATTCGTTCGATAATGCAGAACGAGGTAATGCATTGGCGGTCGTTTTATGCAATACAATTAACCACATATCCGCAGTCATGAAAGTCCACCCACACATCTGCTTTTCAAGGATGATCAAAGTATTGGTAGACTCCAGGTATTATTATTTGTTAATTTTATCGTAAAATAAAAATTCAGCCACAGGGTCATTTATCATTTCGTCACATCCGTCCGTCTGTCGCAGAGGTGGTATCACCTGCCCCATTCTTATTCTTGTAACCCAGTGCTTTGAAAATCTGAAATAATTTTGCATTTTTTCGAACAAAATAATTGCGGACATTTTTTTTTTTTTTGGGTTAGCGTAAAACTGACGTACTTAGCGCGCACGTAATACACGTGCACTATTTTTCGCGAAACTTTACGACCACGTGCTCTGTGCGCTGGTTCAATTAGCCGCGGAGTTTCAGAGTGCCCGGGATCGAGCGTCATGCAATGGTCGGAGAGAACGGCGGAGAGATGACGAGATGCGAGCATTTTCATTGCCCTATCGTACGTACGACAGGCATGAGAAAGGAATGAAATCGGAAACTTGGCCACGATGAGAACGAGAGAGTGAGGGGGAGAAGAGAGAAAGAGAGAGAGAGAGAGAGAGAGAGAGAGAGAGAGAGAGAGAGAGAGAGAGAGAGAGAGAGAAACTTACGGCAAACCACGTACAACTTAACCGATGTAAATGAACAGGACACTAATTGTGCATCAAGACCGTAACTCGTGGTCCGGACCTTTCGAATTAACACGACGACGTTCAGACTTGGAAAAAAGTTGATTGATTGCAAGTTAATGGCACCCAGAAATTAATTAATCAAAGTGATGGACAGTTCGAAGACTGTTCATTGGCTTTGGAGATCTCATTTTCCATGAAGTAAACGCGTCAAGAGGGCTGTCTAAGATCCCCTTAGGCAGCCATAAAAAAGACAGTTTTGTTGACATTGATCTGAAACATCAGAGCTAAGAAGTTTTAGATTTCTAAGACCCGCACGCTCTATGTGAGCCTAAAAAATCGAAAGTAAAGTGGAAATTTGAAAAATGGTAAGTGTTTGGAAAATATTATTTTTTTAACGAAATTTTTACTATATTTGTGGATGAAAAAGTATTTTTTTAAATAATTTTTAGTGAACGTTAGGTTCACATAGACGGGAATTATGTTATCTAAGAGTGTGCAAAATTTCAAAATGATCAGACAAACAGTTTTTGAGTTACCTTGTACGAGGTTCACGAAAAAGTGGTTTTCAGGAAGACGCGTTTAAGGTTTCAAGACTCAAACATTCTATCACTAAATGACCTACCGATAAGTTTGCAATTCCGGGACCATAAAGTAATCCCTCAACTTTCTCGTGGAGTTCATCTTCGGCCGTAAGATCTTCTTTGCTTTATAAAAGCATCCCCCCCCCCTTTGGTAAGCACGTCGATAAGCACGAAGAAAAAAATAGTAAAACTTCTCTACAATTGCCCTTCGGGGAACTTGTATAGAAATTATTTTTTTAACGATAGTAATTCGTAATTTTAAAAATAGAATTATGAAAGCTGCAAGTGGGCCGCCAAGAATAAATCCATACATGACTCTATTGATTTTCTTGTCTTACGTCCATCGAAACAATAAAATATTACGGTACCTTGCTCGACCGTATCCCAAAATAATAAAATGTTTTATTATTATTTTTTCCCAAAAGATTTTTCATTCCTTCGACAAAAAATCCATAAATTTGAAGAAAAAATATAAAAGTGTTCACTGGATGATAAAGTATTTGCAGACCTGCCTATTCCAAAATGATGCGGAAAAAAAATTGGCAAATCATTTTACTTAATACTTTATTTTAAATATAAATGGTGTGTATGAACATCGATATAATAAATATATTATATGCCAATGATAATCGCCAGAAAACGAAAAAATCCAGACGCTAACATTTTTTTCACCCACTGCACGTCTATATATATACATAAGATTTGTCATCATTTTTCCGTACATCGATGATTACAGCTACTCGCTATCTAATCGTAAAATACCCAGACACAGTTATTAATCGAGGCAGAGCTTTATTAATAGGTATTACCGACGGGGTTTACCTAAAAAAAAATATATATATATATATACGCGAAAATGCCCACACATACGTGTACGTGAAATTTGCGATTATTACATCTTAGCCGCACCTGCGCGAAGGTGGAAAAAAATCGAGACGAGATTGAGAAACCCGAGACGGTGAGAGTAAGAGAGAAGAGGGTACGCGATGAGGTACCCAACCGTGTCATTATTACGGGGATAATATTATAGTCGATATCAGATTTTAAAAAAAATTGCTTTTGCACCTGTACTTTTTCGAGAAGGTATCTCTTTTTTTTTTCAAAATCCGGTCTAAAATTCATCAATAAAATGCAAAGAGGGAAATTTTTCTCGAAATGAAAACTCATTTTCTACGATTTTTTGCATGCGTAGGTATATTTAGATGTTTCAAGGCCTTAGGCCACAGTAACGGGTATAAAATCGTGTGCGAATTTAACAATATTTTTCGTATGAAAAAGTGATTCACTCATAGAATTAATTACACAGCTATTTAGTATGAATATCAAGCTGTTAGAATTTTTTTTTTCGATGTACAAAATAGCGACTACTCGAAACTTCTCGAAACAGCTGTTTTTCCAATTGGAGTGACAAATAACTTCAACAATTTTCACTCGATTTACTTCAAATTTCAAAGTTATGTTCCTAATTGCATTTCGCAGAGAAGTACATACGAAATTTCTGATTAATCGAAAACTTTTCATTTTATGAGCAGATTATGAGCAGTTACAACGAAATGTTTCACTAAAAGTTCATTTCTTAAGTTCAAATACCTGCAACTTTTGCATAAAACAATATTTATTAAATTCCGTACGTACTTCTCTAGGTACTCTACTATAGATTGATGAGAATTTTTGTTTTTTGTTCTAGGTAAAAAATTGTGGATGCTAAATGTCAGGCCACGGAGCGCCTAGAAAAAAGATAACAAAAGAAAATATTAGTAGCCGGCCATTTCGTACGTCGAAAAAAAAAGATATATTTTCTAACAGCTTGATATTTACACTAAATAGATATATAATTAATTTTATGAGCGAAACACTTT
Source organism: Ophion obscuratus (assembly GCA_964007375.1). Lineage (NCBI taxonomy): Eukaryota > Metazoa > Arthropoda > Insecta > Hymenoptera > Ichneumonidae > Ophion > Ophion obscuratus. The sequence continues at coordinate 52,691,492 of OZ023316.1, read as the reverse complement.
TTCATGCGAAAGAAAATTGTTAAATTCGCACAAGATTGTATACCCGTTATTGTGGTCTAAGGCCTTAATTGAAGTATGCGACGATGAGAAAAAGAAATCATGCGGTGGTTTTATCGGGCCCGGACTTGTGTCCGAGTGTGGACGGACGGATGTTGGATTTCGCGCCAAGTTCCAGGTAACAAAAGATCGAACGGTTAAACGTGCGCCCGATAATGCTCTCCTCTGTAAGAGAGATGAAACCGTTGGGCCGTTCGGTGTGGTGTATGTGTGTGCGCGAGTCCCGGACGCGGAATTTCTTTCGCCAGGTTGGCGGACGTTGCCCAGCAAAGTAGCGTGTGGCAGAAAAAGAGAGAGACAAGAGACGGGAGGGAGAGAGAGAGAGAGAGAGAGAGAGAGAGTCGAACCGCAGCCGTGCCACGCGACTTGTTGCTAGGCGGCCCGAGGCCAACGATTATGGTTGTTCCTATATACGCGGGTCCCATAATCGTCGCGGTCGTTTCACGGCGTGTTCCCCCCACCAGTGCGAAAAATAATGAAAAAAAGCAAAAAACATATAAGTAAAACAATCCGACGAATGAAAGCATACTCGTGCTCAAGAAGTACTCAAAATACTTGAGAGGCATCGGAATACGCGGTTTTTGACCCCAGGGATCAGTGGTCTCGACGCGAAACTTTTTTTTTTCTCCGCCACGATTCAACGTTTTTTTGCGGATAATTGTGCGGAGAGACGAGAAGATTATAATTGTTTTTTCTTCATTGGAGGATAATAAAAATCTCAGGTCGAATAGGTCAGTGTTTAAGAAAAAGATCCGATTTTTCAGACTTTTTTTATACAGACGAGTTGCAGGATGAAGGTATCTTGGAAATGTCTCGAGTTATCTCGACCCCGATTGAAGTTCGAGGTAGAATTGTGGAAGCAGCAAGTGGAGCATCGAAAAAGTAAACGAAACATGATTCTTTTTCCATTTCCTTGTCTATCTATGTTCGTTAAAATAAAGATTGCGGTATTTTAGTTAAAGGGACATTGTACGAAGAACAATGGAAAATGTTTTCTGTGTTCCCTTTAAAAAGGTATATATATATTTATTTTTCGGAAAAAAAATGTATTCTAGTGACTAGTTGTATAGGATTGATACCGGGATGGAAGCACGAAAAAGGTAAATCCAAAGACCAATTGGGTTCCCACGCAAGAGCTCGTATGTGGACGTGGATGTGGAACGTTAGGCTAGGTTGTTCGCGGCCTCGTCCGCAGGATTAGACTCAACTATTGCTTGGTCACTTCCCACCTAATCCTTAGCACGACCCGTCAGACCCCAATCGAGGGTGAGAAAGGATCCACATGGTCAACCCACGTAGGCAATAGTGAACTTTAGACAGCTATGTTGAAGTCCGAGGGAACAGATGCAGGGTCCGTTTTACCGCAGGCTGGGTGCTTACGATGTGCTGCGGGTGCTCTATGGCTGTGTACTTTGGTCCTGTGGGAATCCCCTCGGAACAAAAACCACATCTAGCAAAGTATACTCGACATCCCTGCTGGTTTGAGCCATAATTTGGAGGAGGTTTCCAGTCGCTTGGAGATCCTTCAATATGGAGATTTCCCAGCCTGGTCGAGCTCCCTACAAGCCCCTTTTGGATCTGATCTTCCTTTTGGGGCACGATCAATAAGAAAGACACGATAGGAACTGTACGAAAATTGATGGAAAACATGGTAGGGGTTCTTCCCTAGCTGGTTACTGCTAAGGATTCGCAGGAAAACGTCCAATGAGGTCCTACTGCTGGCTTAGCATTGCCTAGAGAAGCCAATGAGGGTTCTTCCATTTTCTTAGCATTTTATCAAGAAGCCAATGAAGTCCTATTTCTTCGTCGGAGTTTCCTCAAGAAGCTAATGAAGTACCTACTACTTTCTTCTGTCAAGCTGCCAATGAAGGTTCTACTACTTCCTTAGTATTTTTCCAAGAAGCCACAGTGGTTGCTTGGGTGAAGAGTGGAATCAAACTCTTCATCCAAGCAACCACCGTGGCTCTTGTTTTCCCCGTTGAAAAGACCATTGAAGATCTAGATATTCCCTCAAAGGCCCAATGACGATCCCAAAATTTCCTCAGAAGCCCAAAAGGTTCCAAAAGTTCTCCAATAGACCAAGCAGCATCCCGCCATACCTGTGCCACTCCATCAAAATTCTATCCAAAAGACTAAAAGCTTCTTACTGCTACGTCTCCAAGGACACTCTCAAAGATTACCAACTTTCTAAGGACGACTCGCCAAGACTGTCCATCACGCAAGTCCCCAGCTGGCATTTCACTATCGCAATACTAGCAATACCAGCAACCTTTTCTCCTCTTGTCAGCATTATTTCTAGAACTCGAAAAGTTGCAGCGACAATGTTGAAACGAAGTGTCACATGTGCCGCTCGACAGTTCCCGACAGCTTAACAGAATTGCGCATAACTGATAGGCACGTTTCGAAAGAACGTGACGAAAGTGAAACTTTGGGGACATAGCGTTCTTAGGCTCGAGGCCTCGCATCGATATCATTGCAATGAATTGGCAGTGGCGCGCGTGTACGGAGATTAGGAATTGTGAGCTACGAAGCTATAGTTATCAGAGTATCGAGTACTGTTGGAAGGATCGCCTTGCATTCCTTCTTCGCTTCCTCAAGACCACAGTGGCGCGATCGCTCATTGTTTACATTCTATCACAATGCGCACTGTCCAGCTTTGTGAAAGCATTGTTCCGCCTGACTAGTTGATGTGGCAAGACGCGAGGTTGACAAAAGTTGATTTTTCTTGATCCGCTCAAACAGCCTGGCCGCTGAGGCCAATCGCGATGGATTCTCGAGCATTGGACCAAAGTTACCCGGGGTCATGAGGACCCATAGTGAAACGTCCTTCAAATGAAGAGATCGGTGCGATATCACGTTTCAACGCAAGGACCAATCGTTGGCTCCCACTTGCCACGAGTCACTTTTGATGCGGAACGCTAATAACAGCAATGACGAATGGACTGATTCCTTTTTTCATCCTCTTCAATATACCAGTACGTTTAGCGTTCGGCCCCCGGGGACAATTATTGTCAATCGATTCGAAACTGACGATACTCGATGCAGTTCGTTCCCGAGAATTCATGAGATATACACCGACTAACGACGAATAAAGTAATATAAAACCAGCAGCACGCTAGCCATTCAATACTGTCACGTGCACGGAGTTCAATGTTTAGCCGCGGGAGCGTGGGCGCGCTCGTGGTCAGGAAGCAGCTGTATACTTTGGTCCGATGAGTGAAACACACGAGTCGGTTAATCGCACGCCATGAGTCGTCTTTCCAGCGAAGAAGAGATCAACCGTTCAATTGAACTGGCCGATGATTAATATTGATATTCCACAGTGATAATGGCGTTCGACAGCCTTTGTGTATGCCACGTGTGTACGTGTGAAGACATGGATGGAGGACCGTCTGGACCCATGTCAGTAAAGAGGGATGATCTGGGACGAAGGACCCTATGGCTGGCTACATGACCCCGCCAGAGCATCATCAACGATGCTTCGTATGAGAACTGCCGTCATTTGGCTACAAAAGTCTTTGACGCGCAAAAAGTACACTGGTAACGGTTGGCAGATGCCAAAGACTCGCCAGTACCGGTCCTGGTTGATAATATCTCGATTCGTGATGTATCAATGTCTGATGTATGATGCATATGCGTGATGTATCAATGTCTGATGTATGATGCATATGCGTGATGTATCAACGATGGAGAAATACAGAACATGCGGCAGTTCAAGAACTTGGTTTGTAAGGCCAAGTCTCCGGTTATTTGGAATTTGCAGGCTGCTTCGAATAAGAACAATGAATGGAACTGGTTTGCAAATTGGGACCTGATGCTAACTTCTGGGCAGATATATGGTGATATACGACCGGTATCTCCGAGAAGTTTAGAAACTCGGTAGTGACTTTCGATTGATGGAAACGGTAGAGACTTTGCTCTCCAACTGGAAAACAAACGGCCTGCGCTTTGGATTTGAAAGTTTGATCCTCTACGGTGGCGACTAGTCTACTCGATCTCCTTGGTACTCGGGATCGGTGGTCGATTTTTCCTGATTCCTTAGGAACAGCTCGGGGATCCAGTTTCTATTGACAAATAACTGAATCTCGAATAAATCCAACAGACCAAATGATGGCAACGATCGAGAACAGTTTGTTGGGGTTTGATCGTGCTGCTACCGATTGCGGGGAACAGTAGCCTCGCGAAAGTCGAGTGCGCTGGGTAGATCTTACGAAGAAAGGAACTGCATGTGGTAAGACGTTACCGATCGCACGGACAGTGTTATCTAAAGATCTCTGGAGAATAGGACAACGATCGGTAAGGAAGGCACCGATTTTTTGGAACATCGCGATAGCCACCTGTTGGTATATCAAACGACTGCTGATAAGTTCTCTCCAGCGATAACGGAACTCACCGGCTACCGGCTGAACCGGCAGCTGTGGATGGAAACTGCTGGAGTCGCGCTCTCGCAATGTAATCAGCCGATAATTTATCTACACACGCACACAGAGTTCCCTATCTTACCGATTGTAGATAAATCGACTAGTTTTTCCCGCATAGCCGGCGGTATATTTTTAATTCTCACTGTTTGGTCGATCGAAGAAATGTAAATTCTTGTTGAATGCGTGCGTGCATATTTTATGCAAAACACAATGCGTGTTTTTTTTTTCTCTTTAAAACGTCTCTATTGTTGGGGCTATACAGACAGGCGAGACTGACTGCTTGTTCCTCTATGGACTGGATGTTCATCAATCAACTTATACCATAGAAGTCTCCGAAAATGACCTCGTGACTGGCTTTAGAAAACAAAAATTTATACAGCTCGCGAAATCGGCGTCAGGCGTAAAATGCCACGAAAAATATCATTTTTCTGCATATTTAGCTGCAAAAAATTATATCAATGTGAAAATAAAAATCAAACGGTTCTACTCACTCGTTTCATTCTCAGCAGGCTCGTCAATCGTATCTCGCACATCCTCGGCGGCTGTAGAAAGTCCTGGAAAATAGGAAAGAGATCGATTAGGGATCGTTACAGCATCAGACGATCTTACGTACGGCAAGCTTCTAATTAACATTTAACGATGTCTAATAATCAACGTTTAATGAACACTTTTGCTAATTTTTCCAATCATCGCATAATTTAGTGCAATAAATACTTCGTTACGCAGCCTAATGAATTTCCGGGAATTTCACACGTGAATATAAAATTTTCCATGGAAATATTTTCACATAACTCCGATACACGTGGCACGACGTACTGCCCTTGGTCACATTGACTTTCTGCTTTTGTTCGCCCGACCGCGAAATGATTCTTTTCGCACCTCGGTTCGCGCTGAGCAGCAAATAGAATTAGTAAATATTTGGTCCAACGAGTCAATATATCAATTGATTTAGGCAGTACGCAAAGTGAAAAATCAACGTTTAAAAGCATTCTTCTGTTACGCGGAGCTATTTGTGGAACACTTGTGGAATTTGGGATTCTCTTTTTCCATCTATTTTTCTATTGCGGAATTTATATTTTTTCAGTGTTTTCTATTGCAGAAAAAAATGTTCTACGAATAATCTTTTGGGTCTGCATCGACAATGAATATTTCGTCGATAATTATAACTAATAATAATTGGTTATTAATAATATAATAACTTAATTACTTATTAATAACTAGTTAGTTAGTAATTGGTTTTTAATATAAAGTTACTTTACGTTAGTCCATAATTTTCACTATTTTAGAAGATTTCTACGATAATATTTTCGATCTTTTCTAAACCAAATTGACAAAAAAAACCTAAATACAGAAGATTTATTTTTTATAATTCTTTCAATATTATATTTTATTAAAAATTATTTTAGTAGTATTCGTGAAAGTTTTGTTTAAGAGAAATAAAAGTATGACACTGAATTTTTATTCCAATGACGCGCAATTTCCCACATTTTCCACTTGCGATAAGAAAAAAATGTGCTGGATTCGAGCGTTGTAATATACGGGACAACTTTTGAAAGATTTATCGCTCGCAGTCGCAATCTTCAGTCGCGGGTTCTCATTGAAATGTTTCTCGGAGAAATCAACGCTCACCAGGCTAGTTAGCGTTTCATCCAAGTAGAAAAACACGTTGCGATTTATCACGCTGTGCTTCTATCGGGTATTTATTCTTGAAATTCTTGAAATAACACGAATTGCATGAAAAACGAGTGGTCGACAATGCAAATTACATTTCTTTTTGACATTCTCATTGATTCTTCGTATCATCGTCAAAGTGTGACGGATTTGACAAAATTATAATTTCAACTATAACATCGATAAACATCGGGCCCACGAAAAAATTAAAATTTTTGTCTGAGTGAAGACAATCGATTTTATTATGTAATGTTGCAAACTCGAAATACCGTTGAAACGGAGGTTAATTCCGGTTGCATGGCGTTTGAAGCACCAATAAAAAAATAGTTTTGTAGAAAAAAATGTATGCCATGATTTTTCAAAGATATTTTCAACCAATCAATATTTTGTGATTTATTTACAAGATTTTACAATACTTTGCAATATTTTTCTCAACCCATTTTCCTTTTCTTGAATAACGCCGTATCTTCAAAACAATCACGCAATAATTCGAATACGAATGTACAGAAATTCGAACGAATACTTTCGACTATCTATTACATCAATATATTTAAGCATTAAGGGAGACTTTGTCCTTGAAATTTTCAAGATGTTAGCGGCTCAACATGAGCAGCTAGAACAAGAGGAGGGATGCCTCTGTGGACCAGGCATTGCCGATTAGCGGTAATTATAAACACATTTGTGTAAACACATTACAAAACTTTAAACGCGTTTTTCTCGAAAACACGTCTTTAAAAATGGCTGACATTCTCCTGACCGCTGTAATTAACATATCGACCTGAAATTTGGAGAGCATACTCAGAAAGTATGTCTTCACGGAACGACGGATCGTTTTTTCGATAGATACATTTTTCCATTTATTATTTATCTTTTCATGCGAAAAAAACGCGAAAATTCGATTTTTTTTTAATTGCCGCCATTTTCCGAAATTTGTACTAAACGAAAAACCCATCCGTCATTCCATGACCAAAGGGTCACAGATTGATAATATGCTTTGAATTTGTGTTTCAGATCAACAAAGAGGGGGCAGTGATGTCAGCCGTTTACCTCCCACGATTTGAGGACCTGTTTTCGCGGAGCTGCAACGGCCGCCATTTTGGTTTTTTAAAAAAAAAAAATTTTTTTAACGTTCTGTCTATCATGAATAAAAGCACGAAAAAACCGCACTCAAAAAGCTTTACTCGTTTCCTTTATATAAAATAAAATGTAAACACCTGAAATATGGCACTCCAAGGACAAAGTCTCCCTTAAATTTTGATCGTTGTACGATCAAAATAAATACAATTAAAATAACTAAATCAGCAAAAAAATCATTTGCAAACTCGAGTCTGCGAAACTGCAGACTGCACTTTATTGAGTACACAATGGTAAACATTGGTTCTTTACCAATTAAAAAATATGTGGATATAATTATATTGTGCGATGCTATCAGTCTTTTCACGTATTAGTAGGTAGTTCAATTTCTGACCAACATGGCTTTCCACATTCCATCGCTGATGAAATGTCGATATTATCTTATCGACATACGTCAATATCTATCGAAAAAAAGCATCCAAGATGCATTGTCGAACGACTCCCACCCAATGAATACAAAAAGTATCGTAACTTTTCTTTTAAGGGAAAAATACATGGCTAAACTAATTATGTATTTCTTAAAAATAAAATTAGTACAGTCCTCACCGCTTGATTCATAAGAACTTCTGAAGAAAAAAAAATAGTTTTTAACATGACACGAGAAAAAAATTATTCTAACTTCATTTTTTCCAAGGATGAGCGATAAAAAAATGTTGATTAAATCGCAATCACCAACACCTCAGTCCAACAATTGAAATAAAAATGTTATTTCCAACTAATTACAATTTATTTATGCAGTTTATTAGAGTGTATTAGTGTTGTGATAATTAAAAAAAAATTATTTCTTTTCTTGCGACGGGGAAAAAAATTGTTTTGCAAATTTTCTATGTATAGTGCATATGTTAACACTTAACGTTTTGAGGACATTAAGGAATAAACACGATTTTATCTCTCTATCTCTGTTACTCTTTAGAATGTACGTATATATGCATATAAACGCATGAGTGCGACTGCGTAATATCACGATCGATAACAGATCGCTACTGTAGATTACAGTATCACCCGACAATGTAGCTCCTTTTAACTTGATATATTTCCAAAATTGATTTACGATCATTTGCATTATGGTCGAATTTAACCACTTCAAATCAAAAGTTATTCAACCTAAAATACGTTTAATGCTGTGATCGTCTACAGATGCGAAAAAATATGACACATACATTCTTCACGATACAAATAATGCACACTTCCCCAATTTTGGTGCACACAAATTTTGAAAAAAATGTTCATGATGGTGATCGGAATAAATATCTTTATAGCTTAACGTGGATGTGATTAAATAAGGGGCTATACCAGTGTGACAGTTTCAAAAAATCGATTTTTTTTGCCTTTTTCGACAGTTTATACTTTCTAGAATATGACATTTTTATACTTTCAAGATTTTTATACTTTCAAGAATATGAATTGAGATTTTTCAAATTTGTTGACACTGTAACTCAACGAGCAATTATCCGATTGACTTGAAATTTGAACTGAGTACTCTTGAATATATTTACTCTACAATGGCGGATACTCTAGTAGGATATTTTTGATTGGATGAAAATTGATGATTTGGCATTGAAAAAAACGACCATTTTATAGGCAAGAAAACAAACTTTTTTCATAACTACGCTATTTTGTTATACTTTGATATTTTTCGAAAATCCTACGTCATTGTACAGGAAATACCTTCCGGTTTAACGACATTTATTCCTTTTTCGGTTTCAGCTACTCAATCGACCGGAATCATGTCAGCAGTGGAGAAACTTTTTTTTGCGCTTCCGAAGGCAGCGCATAAGTCGCTTAGATCTCAATATTTTTCTATGAAAAAATTATATAATATAGGTAAAATATAGCCAAACATATTTTCAATTTTCCGAAACATTTAATTGGGTACTCTTCTTCCAAAAAAATCCCGAAAATCACCTAAATTTCCAGCGTTCACACTGGTATAGCCCCTTAATGAATGTAAGTTTTACTAAGTTTTCGTGCGCTTTATCAACGACATGATCCATTTCGAAAATCGAAATGAATGATGACGTTCAAGTTTGCACCGTTGGAATGCAACGAAAATTAATTTCTTTTTAATTGCACTAATTTTAATTGGTCGATTTATACTGTGAAAATTAATCAAATATTTTTACCTATTCTTATAAGAGATTCACGAAGTCGATTCACAAATAAAAGGCTTTGGATAATGATCAAAATAAAGAAATAAAAAATGAAGAAAGAAAGGTCGTTGGCGTCAAACGATGCAAACTTCGACGTCGTAATGAATTCTCGTTCTGAAAAGGAATTATCTTTAAGGTATCGTTCAAAAATAATTTGTACGCGGTGTTATTCGCTGCACTCTTGTTTAATGTTCCTTCACACTTTTGGGCAATGCTGAAATATCTGACGAATATTTACGTGATGGCTTTTGAGTCATTAATTTGTGATGTTTAATAGTTTGATCTTTGAACAGTCGGAGAATTCCGATTGTTTATCATTTTTCTGATTTTTTGGTACAAACTTATTAAAAATTAAACGAATACGTAATGAATGAAAAAACGCACATAAAATACACAATAAAAGAGATACCAAAACACACATAAAAATTGATACCATCGATGAATGGTATCGAATTCATCATTAATTACTTAATTAACCATTAACGGTCGCTAATGATACCCGAATTAATCATCAACATTTATAATTGAAAATGCAAAGTAAAATAAATACCAAAACACACAGCAAGCGAAATTCATAGAAAAAATTCGTTCGCCATAATGATTCGGAGAGAGATAATTTTTTTTTTATCGGGGACAAGCAGAAATATTCGCGTCCACTTGGTTTTCATATTTCAGGGGAGATTAGTCACGACAAACTTTCAGCGCAAAGGAGTCTCACTTCACGTTAGCTCAACGCATTTTATTTGAAAAACATGATGTCGAGTTAAAAAAACAGTCCAGCAGAAGTGAAAAATAGTTAGGGCTTAGTGTAAGTGCCCAAGATGATAAGAGGCTATCAATCAATGACTCTGATCGGAGTCGTCGGTGCAGACAAGTCTATCTCCACACGTACGTAGGTGTAGACCAATTTCTTGCAATAGTTCCTATCCGTAAAAAAAAACGTATCAATGATGTGCGACTGATTGGCAACGATCGCTCAACGATCCGTTGAATGTGTGAACAATGAAAGTGAAATTTGAAGATTATTAGCAGAAATAAATATTTTGTCGCAACAAACTGTCTGAATTTTTTTTTACCCTTTCCAACATTTTGCTTAATTTTTTTAGCACTAGAAACGAATAGAATTAGCTATGACGATAATCAATTATCAATTCAAGGAATAAAAAATTCCAACGAGTCCTATAAAGATTTCGTCACAGGGAAAGATTCGATTTTTTTATGGGCTTGAAAGTTTGCATAGTAGGAATGCAACGATTTTTCTTTAAGGGTAATACAGTTTATATGTTTTTTTAGGTGTAATACAGTTCATATATCTTTATTTCAATATTGTAGCAATTTAATACTTGACACTAATTTAGTTAAGCTAAAATATTGAGATGTCAACAACAGAAAAAATGGAAAATCCGAGTCGTTAAGGGGTCTTCTCATTTTAGACGCTAAAAATACTATTTTCATGAATTTTTTGAAAAGTTTATATTATAGATATTGATATAAAAGTTGTTACACTTAATAAATACACTTTCGAAATACATTTAAAAATTTTTATTATTTATTTAAGTCACTATTTATAGACGAAACTGGTAGTTAAACAAATTTAGAAGAAAAAAAAAAGAAACGTGTTTTTCCACCGTTTTTGGCAAAAAAAATAGTTAATATCAAAATTTCAAAAAATCCCTGATATGCGCTATAGCTATAATTATCAAAAATTGTGGTTAACATTTCATAAGGATCGGTTCAGCAGTTTCGAAGATTTTATCAACAAGCCGTCGAAAAACGTTGTGTCGAAAAAAACGCGTTTAAAGTTTGTTTGGGTTACGTAAATACAATTTTGTTAAATTTTGTATGTTTTCGAAAGTGTATTTATAAAGTGTAACAACTTTTATATCAATATCTATAATATAAACATATTTAAAAAATCATGAAAACGCCCTTTTTTAGGGTCTGAAGTGAGAAGACCCCTTAAATTCCTTACTCTCATTATTATGGAAAATCAAATGTTGCAGGCTTGGGTTGTAGATCGCTAAATAAGGAGCTTAAAAAATGATCGCATGGTTCATGTAGCTTAACGGGCTACACTGTGTGAGTAAAAAAAATTGCATTTTTCGAAAATATTTTTATTCGCCAGTATGACGTTCTACCTACATTCCCTAAAAATTTCATTTAAATATTCCGTAAATTGAATGAGCTACAGCTCCTAATGGCCGGCCGGGCGAGTAGCAGCACCATACTTCAGACTTTAAACGCGTTTTTCTCGAAACACTGGTTTCAAAGTCGGTGGTTATCTCGAGAACCACTTGACGGATTGTTACCAAATTTACAAGCGATAGGATGAGAAACATTTAAAGGTCGTTGGCGATCTCACTTTTTAAAAATCGATCTTCCTTTTTTCAATAGTTACGTAAATATGACGACTTTTTTGTCATCATGACGTCAAATGACGTGAAAACAAATTTCACCATCTGCCGGCGGCCGTTTTTGTTCTGTATTTTTTGGTGATTTTTTTTAAGGCTCTCGATATATGTACCTTTCTGTTTAAAAAAAGCGTTTCTTTTTTACCAACTGTTTCCGAAAGAAAAAAATCGAAAGGCCATAGCCGGGTAAGTAGGGAAAAATTGCCCCCACATTTTCTCCAGCGAAATTTGGAGTATATTCTGAGGTATAGAAAAAAAAACAAATTTTCTGAAAATTTCATCCCCGTCAACGCAATGGTTTTAGAAAAATGAATTTAAAAAAATAAAACAAACAAAATCCGGAAACGCTTCGGTGGATCGATTCGATTTTTTTTTTGGTACTTGTTTACGATCAAACGTGTTACGAAATAAAATTATATAACATCTTGCGGAAGATTAAGGTTTAAAAAAAATAATGTTCTTGTTTTATTTTTTTTTACTATAATCCACTTGGGGTACAATAATGAAATTTTTTTCATATAATCTTTGGGCACCTTATTAGATTATATATTTTTTTCAAAATGATCGTTTTGGTACGCCACAGTGAAAAAAAAGAAACAGAATTTATTAATACATTTTAGTCATATATCTATATAACTAAAATATATCAATAAAGTGTGTTTCTTTTTTTTCACTGTGGCGTACCAAACCGATCATTTTGAAAAAATTATATAATATAATAAGATGCCCAAAGATTATATGAACAAATTTTCGCTATTGTACCCCAAGTGAATTGTAGTAAAAAATAATAAAACAATGAACATTATTTTTTTTCAAACCTTAATCTTTCGCAAGATGTTCTATAATTTTATTTCGTAACACGTTTGATCGGAACAAGTCCCCAAAAAAAATCAAATCGATCCACTGTACCGTTTCCGGAAAAAAAATTTTTTTTTGATATTTAAAAAAAAATCATTTTTCTAAAAGCATTGCGTTGACGGGGATGAAATTTTCAGAAAATTTGTTTTTTTTTATACTTCAAAATATACTCCAAATTCCGCCGGAAAAATGCGGGGGCAATTATTCCCTACTTACCCGGCTATGGCCTTTGGCAATTTTGTCGGACCTCAAATAGATGTAGCCCCTTTACATTTGTCAAAGGAATATTGGAAACTAATGAAACCAAATATTTCGTGGTATTCCAACGAAACAAACTTCATCATATTTTTTTTCTCTTCCCAGCATTTATCTACATTTTTTCAGTTATAAAAATAGAAATTTGTATGATCGACTGAAACAAACCCTAATAAATCCCACCAACGTTTCGCCTCAACGAACGACAATTTCCATACACGTCCTTTTTTTCTCCACTTTTTGAATAACAAAAACGATCTCGTGACCAGGATCCTGAACGTACCGTATTCTTCATGCTGCACTGAGATTTCCAACATAATTTCACTGTACGATGTTCCAACTTGAACGCGATTTCTCGCACGAATATTTCACGAGAGTCCTTTCGAACCGATTTTTTATACCGCTCGTATATTCCCACGGAGCTGAGGCGAACATAGAAAATATTCACAGTCGATGCACTCGGTGAGTGTTTCTCCGATAAAAAAAAAAAAAAAAAAAAAAAAAACACGCTGCGGACGCACAGATACTTCGAGAATCATCGACGAAACGTAAAATAACAAATCGTCATCGCACTTGCAAATTTCCTGCCGATCGATTTTGGCGTTTTCTCAAAGACTCTTGTATCTTCGATCAATGAAACGACTGGCAGGAAATTATTGAAATTTCCTGAGGTCCTGTCATTGCGATCCGCACAGTTTGGATTTTCAAAAAGTTGCTCCGAAGTGACAGCATTCGTTTGCGGTTTGACAGTAGGATCGGAAGTCTCGAATTTTTATTTTTCCATCACTATTTTTACACTTATTTTTTATTATTACTTATTTTTCCGTCACTATTTTTTCTGCGTTCTCTCTATTTTTTGAGCCGCATGTGAAACTGTAAATTTTCGTATTCCTCTTCGGATCCTCGGAGCTCGAATCGATTTTTTCAGACACGAAAAACGAAGATTCGACTCTCGGATTATTATGCTTCTTTTATTCGTCGATTGACAAAGAATACCCTTCGAATGGTCGAAGGGAATATTGTCCTTTTATTTTCCGAGGGCACGAGGAACTTTTTACGTCGCGATCGAGCGCGAATTCTCGCTGAGAGTGGATCGAGTACGTTCGAGAAGATATTCCGGTTGGCTCTTTCGTTCAGTGAATTACGATTTGTTGTGCAGCACGCGAAAAATTTGGTCGGTGTCTAGCAAAGAACTGGATCGTCACTGGATAAATATCTCTTTTTCTGTTTCCTTTATACGTATAAGTCACACGCTTGCGGGATAACGCGCCTGTGCCCGTTCGTCGATTTGATCTTCAAATGTACGATGAGATGTAACGTACTCATACATACAGGCGTGACGCTGATTAGATAATAATGAATTAAGGGGGGCTCGTGACGATTGCGTCCTTCGATGGAGATCGAGCCATCGCGCAAGAGAGAGAGAGAGAGAGAGAGAGAGAGAGAGAGAGAGAGAGAAAGGCGTGCAGGTGTCAAAAATATTCCAGGATGCAAAATTGCCCAAAAGCCAATTTTCTGATTTCAATGAGGAACAAGATGCATGATGTAGTTTGCGTCGTTTTGCAACGAAAATTATTTTTTAACATCGTTAACTTGTCATCATCCAAACTTTTGGCAGTTTTGAGGTACGAGAATGACTCGAACATTTTTTTAGGATTTTTTCCAGTCCTACAACGCGATTTTTTTAAAAATGTTTTGGACGATAACAAAAGCCTATTCGTTCGTTTTCAACGAGAAACAAGATGCATGATGTAGTTTGCATCGTTTTGCTACGGATATTCTTTTTTTTACATACTTGACGTGTCATCGTCAAAACTTTTGGTAGTTTTAGCCTTTTTTAGAATTTTTCGGAGTTCTGCAACGCAGTTAATAAATGAATGTTTTGGGTGATGACAAAAGCCAATTTTCCCATTTTAACGAGGAACATGATGTAGCTTGCATTGTTTTGCAACTAAATTATTATTTTTAATCGTTAACTTGTCATCGTTCAGCCTTTTGGCAGTTTTAGGCTACGAGGATGGATCGAACGTTTTTTTTAGAATTTTTTTCAGTTCTACAACGTCAGTTAAATACAAATGTTTTGGGTTATTACAAAAGCCAATTTTTCGTTTTCAGTGAGGTAGAAGAAGCATGATGTATTCTGTATCGTTGTGAAACGAAAATTCTATTTTGGCATCATTAATTTGTCATCGCCCAAACTTTAGGCTACGAGAATGACTCGCATTTTTTCAGGATTTTCGCCAGTTCTACAACGGCAATTAAAAAAAAATGTTTTTGTTGATAACAGAAGCCAATATTCCGATTTCAATGAGGAACGAGATGCATGATGTAGTTTGCATCGTTTTGCAGCGGAAATTCTTTTTTCCCATGGTTAACTTGTCATCGTCCAAATTTATGGCAATTTTAGGCTACGAGAGTGACTCAATTTTTTTAAAGGATTTTTTCTAGTTCTACAACACCAATTTTTTAAAAATGTTTTTGGCGAAGCATGATGTCGCATGATGCCTCGTTTTGCAACGACAATTATTTGTTCACATCGTTAACTTGTCATCGTCCAAACTTTTGGCAGTTTTAGGCTACGAGAATAGCTCGAAGTTTTTTACACATTTTTTCCAGTTCTACACCGCCAATTTTTTCAAAATGTTTTTGGTGATATCAAAATCCAATTTTTCGTTTTTAATAAGAAACATGATGCACGATGTGGTTGGCATCGTTTGGCAACGAAAATCCTTTTCTTACATCGTTAAAAAATGCGTTAAAACTTTTTTAACGCATTTTTTTCCAGTTCTACAACGCCAATTTTTTCAAAATGTCTTTGGTGATATCAAAATCCAATTTTTCGTTTTCAATGAGGAACAAGATGCATGATGTAGCATCGTTTGGCAACGAAAATCCTTTTTTTACATCGTTGACTTGTCATCGTCCAAACTTTTTGCAGTTTTCGGCCACTAAAATGACAAACCTTTTTTACAAATTTTTCTGAGTTCTACAATGCAAATTAAACCAAATAATTAAGTGATACCAATTTTCCCGTTATAACGAGAAATAAAATACATGATGTGGTTGACATCGTTTTGCAACGAAAATCCTTTTCCTACATCGTTGACTTGTCATTATCCAAACTTTTGGTAGTTTTAGGGCTACAATCACTCAAACCATTTTTAGGAATTCTTCAGTTCTACAACGCAATCAAAAATATACATTTTGCGTGATAACAAAAGTTCAAACAAAAGTTAGTTGTATTCCAACGATGCAAACTCCAACACCATCAAGATGCTGCATCAGAAACAGGTAGAACAAAAAATTGAAAAAAACCTCGTATCGCAGCAACTTTTCCGCGTTTTAATTTACGCACCAATTAAAAATGTATCACGATTCAATAAATCCCCAAGTCATTGCATTCTTTTCTCCCTTTTTTTTTCTTTCTTTTATCGACATTCGATTCCGTAATTTTCGTTTTATACTTCGCCCCTCATTTCTCTCCCTCCCTCCGGGTCAGCTCGACAAACTCGAATGAATTACAAATCTCCGATCTCCGAACAAGCTCCGAGCTCGAACAAATCGAGATCGACTATGAATTGAGCGTATTTTGCGATGTTCGTCGACGTTGATGTGTACGAATGGACCAATGGATCGGTCGATGTGCATCCGTGTGCTGGACGAATGCTCGCAGACACGAATGAGCGACGCGACACTCTCGAATGCATTCGGATAACTGGAGTCTCGCGGGTAATTACAATTCTGCCAGTCTTCGGTATCTCACTTTCGTGTACAATGTCGTAGTGGATGTAAGTTCATGGAGGCGTGTGTATTCGTGCGGTCTCTTTGCGAATGTTCGAGAGTGATAAGAATGCCGTAGCGGTTTTCAAAGCAGCGCAAATCGACTGCACAACCGACTGACGTTCGTGCAATACGCACGTGACGAGTGGGCGCAGAGAGGCGACAAAGACCTTCGTGTAGCGCTTTTACTTTTGCAATTCGCGCACGATTGTCAATGCACTCGTAGAAACCGAAATAGGAATGACGAGAAGGGGTGGGGCCGGCAGATCGACCGAATAAAACGAAGAGGGTGGGGGGTGTGAAGTGGGAGAAAATTTTGACAATTATCGATTGAGTAAAAAAAAATGGTCACCGTGTCGTTATCACTAGCGAAGAGGAATAGATCGGGGTTCATCGACACCTTGCGACATTTCTTTTTTTTCTCGCTCTTCTGTCAATGTACTTCGAATACCCGCTTTATCCGAGGATAACATTTTATTGCTTAGGATACACGCACTTTTTTTCTCCGATCCACTTGCGGCGAATGCGATAAAATTTCGCTTGGAGTACAATGACGCAAAATAATGATGAATATGCGGAAAAAATAAAAACACGAGCGGAATTTGACAGGTGATCGGAGAAATGGAGCGGAGCAGCGGAATTTTACGGAACATTCCGATTTTATGACGTTGAAGTTTGCATCGTTGCAATTCGATAAAAACTTTTCTTTAAGTTTTTTTTTCTCCATTTTATTTTTGAGGAGTTAGGTCACTCTAGAGGCCGAAAAAATTTTGCCCGCTTTTTGGGGATTTTTTTTCAGAAGAACTACAAAATAAATCGAGATTACAAAAAAGGGTGTTTATCATACACATCAGTGACACTATACGATAATTTTTTTGAAGCGATTAATTTCAAAATGGCGGCTGTACCGCGTTTATCTTAAAACTGCATTTTTTAAATTGGCCGGAAACATAACTCAGACGATTTTCAACCGATTCACTTGAAATATTGAATATATCTTGAAAAATACATTGTCTATGAAAGGACGTAGGATTTTTTTTTATATTTAAAAAATATATAAACTATTAAAATTATAAAATATTTTAATAATATTTTAATAAATTATAAAATATGTAAAATATATTTTTATATTTGATATTTTGATATTTTTTATTAACAATTATCTGACGATTTTTTAGGCAAATTTGTCACTTTCCAAAAATTTTCCTAAAAAATCGTTAAAAACGAATGAACTATGCAATATAAAAAAAAATCCTACGTACTTCCATAGACAATATATTATTCAAGATGTATTCAACATTTCAAGTGAATCGGTTGAAAATTGTCTGAGTTATGTTTCCGGCCAACTTAAAAAATGCAGTTTTGAGATAAACGCTGCACAGCCGCCATTTTGAAATTAATCACTTCAAAAAAATTATTGCGTACAGTCACTGATATATATGATAAACATCCTTTTTAGTAATTTCGATTTATTTTGAAGTTTTCCTGGAAAAAATCCCTAAAAAGCCATTCTTCGGCCTCTAGAGTGGCCTAAGGCCTTAAGCTACCTTTGGCAGATTTGAGCTACAAAAATCCGAAAACGAAGCAAACCCAAACAAAAATCACACAAATATTTTTTAGCATTCTCATTTAGCGACCTACAACCTGAATCTTTAAAATCCGATTTTGGATGACAATGATGATAAGAAATCGAAGAAAAAATCCGTCGCGTTCCAACGAGGCAAACTTCAAGCGCACCCGATTTCTTAAATTTCATATCGCAAGTTTATCTTTCATCGATCAACATGATTTTTTTGCAACTGTTTTTTCAATTTATCGCTTTAAGATAATAACCAAAACATGACGGCTGACTGATAATTCCAATTTGAATGAAAGCGGTAACTCGACAATTGATTCGACGAATATTTTAATTGCACGATTTTTTCGCGAGTTTTTGCATTTGTTTTTTTTTGACGAATTCATCATTCGCGATACAAGAAAAGCAACGTTGGATCGAGGTTCACCGCTTAATTATTTCTATATACGTTGACGTACCTTTGGCCGAGTGTCTCCGCATTTTTCAGCGATTATGCACGATTCACCATCGATGCAATTCAATGATTCGAATAGTTGTGAACAAAAATTCTTCCGTTACACTTTGCCGTGCACTTATTCACGATGGAGCTTCGACAATTTATTTTTTCACGCTGGAAAAACACCAGCGCTCGGAAGTGTCAGATTTTATGAACAACTTGATTGATCGCAATAATTTTGTTTGCGACGGGCACGATATTCAAGGAATTTCGCCGAATACGTGTCTGCAAGATATATGGCAGTCGGGCTGATCGGTAAATCATGGAGAAACTTTGGAAAAAGTGTAACGAGTTGACGATGCGAAAAAGCCGGAGTAAAAAATGGAAAATTTACATGACAGTTTTTTTTTAATTTAATATTTTTTAAGCCCTCTAATCTTAATAAAAATTTCGCTAAAATGACTTTTTTCAAATCCCGCCATTTTGTGTTTTTTGTTCTTCGAAAAACAGCAAATTACAACGAGAATTACATTTATGTGTAATACTTAGTACTTAGGAAATACGGAATTCCATTGAAAGTAGGGGTGCATTAGGTGCTGTAAAGGGGGACTCCACTGTGACGTGTAAAAAAATCGATCTCTAGCATTTTCTCAAAATATACATATTTAAGGAAAGGCGAAAAAAAATTATGTTAAAAAAATGAAAATTGACGAAGTTACAGACGATTTTGTGAAAGCAGGTAACGCATCGATTTACTTATGCTAAAACTTTCAATTGCGTTTTTCTCGAAGCAACTTTTCTCTACCTGGCTGGAGTCATTACTCTAGCTATAATTGTCTGATTATCAATTAAAAAAAAATAATATTTCCGTAATCGCAGTAACTATCGTTGTACGTGGCAGTTTTTTTTAAATTTAGTATCCTTTGAGTGCCCGAATAAAAGTAAAAATTTCGCCAAAATTGCGTTTTTTTAACCCCCGCAATTTGGTAATTCTTTTCTTGGAAAAACAGCAACGTACAACGAGAATTATATTTATACAGATTATAAAGCTCTTTGATTTTTATTTTCCATATTTTTCATACAGAGGCTCTAATATACCGCAATAACGTTGTCAAAATTCAATTTGTTTCATAAAAAATTACAGAAAATAATTCTTCGAGTTCCCAAATAAATAATCTAGTAGACAAAAGCAATTCGGTAAAAGTAAACTTTTTCGGCTCGCCACAGTGGAGCTCCCTAAATATATTTTTTTACATATTTTAATAATGAATTTGAATATTTTCTTATTCATTTTCGTTTCGTCGCGCGTCGAGAAAATACGCTGCAGAGTATTTCATTCCTCGATGAATATAATAATAGACGCAATAAAAATCATAGAATAATAGACGCAATAATAGAATTAAATAATAGACGCAATAAAAATCATCGTTAACCAAACAATTTTTCATCGCAGTATTTTAACAATTTTCCGAAAATGATGAAGACCAAGAAAAAAAATGCAGCTAGTCTGGAGAATGAACTTTCTATTTAAAAAATACCAAAATTAATGTGATTTAATTTACCGCCAATGTTATTTTCAATATTAAGTATGGTATTTTTCAAAAATACCAAAATTAATGTTATTTAATTACTCTATGAAATTTCTTCGGGCAAGATTTGGATTCCTTTTTTGAAATATGGAATTCACTCGAAACCTTAAAGTTCCAAGGCGAAAAATTCCAACTAATTAGCTCGAATCACCCACTTAATTTCGATCCCTAGACAAATATTAAAAAAAAAAAAATGAAATGATTCAGAGAAGTTCGCCGGCAAAATGTGTCAAAAGAAATAAAACGAATTCATAAATATAAATTTCCATTGCCTTCCAAGAATGCAAGCTTCAACCTCATCATGTCATTCACTTCTTCCTTTCAATTTGATTCCCGCCTGGGCTACGAACCGATTGCCATTTTTTTAAACTGCCGACGATCATATTTCAATTGCTTCAAAAACTCGTTGCAACTCTTTCGTGTCAGATCAATTATTCCATCCCAATGTCACTTTTATCGATAAATCGTCCTTGTTCGATATTGGACGCGAGGCAAAAATTGACCGAGGCGACGACCATCGAGACAAAGTTGAAGACGAAAGAAATTAAATAAATCAAGACGAAACAAAAATTTGACGAGGCAGAAAAAAAAGTCCATTCAACAAGCACGTTGCAATTTATCGCGAAGAACAAACGCTCGGATTTTCAGCGTCGAGAAGCTGACGAAAGACTGGCAGGTCGCTGATGAGGAGGGTTTCGTCAGGGCATAGGAGCAAGTTGGTCAAAAGTTTTCGAGCGATTGTTTCAAGCGCGGCTCGCCTACACGCCAAAGCAATGTACGCGAAGGCTCATCCAATCGTCCCTTTCTTTCGCGCGCTCAATGTCTGTGCTAAGACCCGCTGATAACGTCATCGAACGTAATGCCGCTCTTCATTAACCACGTTGACCCTTCTCTCGGATCTTACGCTGCGCAGGAGCGTGGGTGTCAAATTCTTCTCATTCATTTCGCTCGCATGAAATATCGCGAGCGAACCTTTCCACTACCATCTACCATCAAGCAGGTTGGCAATCCTTTTTATTTCGTTGTCATAAACGAAAAAAAGGCTTGGCAAACAAACATATCGAATTGATGGTTTCTTAAAACTTCGACACGGGGTCATTTTGACCCCATTTTTTCTCAACTGCCTGTATCGCGAAACCGGGTAATCTATTCGGCCGCAGTGCGGCCCTGGAATGTTCCCCCACTCCTACTCTGAAGGTGGACACGGCTGCCATCTTATAACCTGCCCGTGTACTGCGGACAGCCGGCGAAAAAGGACCTGGGGTCGAATCGACCCCGGTTATGCAGTAGTGCGGTGAAGGTAATCTTCGGGAATTTTTATCTCAATAACTAATGTTTCAATTGGATCCGGGCTTTTTTTATTTGAAAATATGTACATTGAGGTATGTTTAAGATTTAAAAAAAATAAATCCGTCGACTGGAAGCGATTCAAACGCGATTATCTCGAAACATAGTTTTCAAAGTCGGTGCCACATGTATTTCGAAAACGGCTTGTCCGATTTTGTCCAAATTTGCATACAATATTCGTCGATAGTTTTTCTCGTTCGCCACACAGGATTTTTTTTGAATTTTCATTTTTGACGGAATTGCGACCGTTCTAATTTAACATTCGTTTTTCGTTTGCAATTTCCGACGATTTTGGATTGCATACACGTTGCATAAAATAGCAATGGTTCAATCGAATGAAAAACCCCTACGTGGCGAACGAGAAAAACTATCCAAGAATATTGTATCGAAATTTGGACAAAATCGGACAAGCCGTTTTCGAGATACATCTGGCATCGACTTTGAAAACTATGTTTCGAGATAATCGCGTGTGAATCACTTCCAGTCAAAGAATTTATTTTAAAAAATTCCTAAACATACCTCATTGTACATATTTTTGAATAAAAAAAAAACGCGGATCCAATTGAAACATTACTTTTGGAGAGAAAAGTTCCCGAAATTTACCTGTTTTTCTCGCCGTTTACTCAGGTACCTCCCCTCAATCTGCCGAGGGGGTCGATTTTTTCCATTGTTCGCTATCCTCAAAATGCTCAAATTCAAATCTCCGAATAAATAATACTTTTTGGAAAGACGGTCTTTTTTTCGTATCTACAAACCTTCCTCTTTAAAAACCTCGAAGGCCCTGTTATGAAGTAAAAAAAAACTATTATCTTTTTCGTTGCAAGTACGTATTTTTCAACGCATCTCCTACTTCGGACGAATGGTTGGGCACTTAATTTTTGTTTTTCTTTAAAGATAAATTTTGGGCCATAAAATAAGGATCATTGGCTACAAAAAACGTCTCTACAAAACAAAAACAACAATGCATATTTGCCGAAATACAAGGATCTAAAAAACGTCTGGGGTCAGATTGACCCCATATGCAGTTGGAGGTTTATGGCGGAAGTGTGCAGTCGACAAGTTAAGACGAGACATATTTGATGACGTTGAAGTTCGTTCGAAGCATCGTTGGTATGCAACGAAAAATAATTCTCTTCAATTACCCAATTTTTTTTGGCCGATTTAGACTGGAAATTTGCAAAAAAAACAGGCTTTGGATAACGACATAAACAAAGGAATAAAAAATGAAAATATATCGTTGCATCCCAGCGGTGGAAACTTAAAAAAAAATTGACAAATTCGTAAAATATGCAGGTTTGACGAAAGTTTAATCAATGACAATGACAATCCATTGAGCTGAGCAATCGGAGAGCTGTGTCGATACTTGGATAGGTGACCGCTCAACCGCGCTCTGGTCCCTCAAGAGTCAATCGCGATTTCCGTTGAGGACTTGACCATCGAGACGAATCGGTTGTTTTTCGAGGACAGTATTAATAAGACGATAAACCGGAGGCAGTCGTCTACGAATGTAAAACGAAAAAAGACGAACAAAATAGTGGGAAAAAAAATACAGGTCACTGATCGAGTGTGCCAAAAAAGTTCGAGTCTCTCGATAATCTCTGTGCGGCCGTCAACCAAGCGGCGATAACACACGTAACAGTGGGAGAAAAATACCCGCCGTTATGAGGGGTAGACTGATATACCTGAGGTTCCGAAGTTCGCGCTCGAAAAAAAAAACTAATTTAAAAAGTTTCCTTTGACAAATCCGAGATCCATCGAGACGAGATCCTCGCAAGATCATTCTGCGATTACAATTCGATGGTAAAGAATTTTCGTACTACTTAATAAACGTTGACGTTTGTCAAACGAACGAAGATCAAAAGTGTGTGTTTTATCGGTAGTAGTTTTATTTTACTATTATCGAAATCACTTATAGTAATTAGTAATAATTTGTATGATATAACTACGAATGATCGATATACGATTATTTTGATAGTAGTATTTTGAATAGTAGTTTTAATAGTAGTATTTTTGATAGTTATATTTTTAATCGTAGTGTTTTAATAGTAGTATTTTTGATAATAGTAATTTTAATAATAGTATTTTCAATAATAGTATTTTTGATAGTTGTATTTTTAATAGTAGTGTTTTTAATAGTAGTATTTTCAAGAATAGTATTTTTATAGTGGTATTTTTATTAGTAGTTTTGAAAACTAATTTTTGTCTGCCATCCAAACCCTTCGATGGATTCGGATAAACCTTTCATGATGGACAGTGCATAATACCCACTCGAGAACGAAGACATAAAATAATATGAATAGGAAGTTAAAAAAAACAAGAATTTTCATACTCGAAGAGAAGACAATTGCCCTTTTTTTGTCTAAAATCTAGAACGCGGGCATTGCTTTCTGGGGAATGATGCCCTAATTATCAAAAGTGTATGATAGTTACGTAATTCATACAGTGAGCTTAGAGAAAAATCTAAAAAAGACTTACGTTTATTGAAAATAATTTTTCCGAAAATTTTGAAGTCTGGATATTTGCTAAATTTTTGTCTAATAGCCAAACCAATATCCAGAACAATGGAAATACCTACAATAAAATTTAACCGCGCAGTGGCCGGTTTGTAAAAAAACACACGATGCTTTTTTAAAACCTGTGGTCAAGTTTCCGTGACACGTTTAATTGAATCCTCCAAATAACTATAGACTCGCTGAGTTTCATTATTACGCGCGCACGGAACAATGTAACAATCATTGCGTCGTGCTTCATGGACGTCCGTGAAAATGAATGATTAGAAATGATGCGAATGGAGAACGTACAGGAAGAGGATAATATGTGGATGGCTAGCGAGACGCGGGAAAAAAAAATTCAATTAGGAGAGTTGAGCGAATGTAGAAGAGAAAACATACGGTCGGAATTTTCACAGTATATAATTCTCTATTCTCGTACTCGAAGTTGTGAAACATAATATTAAAGGGACTGTATAAGCTCGACGTATGAGAAATACGATTTTTTTTATTGCCTACTTTTATAGCCTAGGGTTTGAACTCTAATTCGCGATGAAAATTTCGTAAAAGTTCCAAAAACTGACGTCGTCATGACGATTTTCGTAAAGGGTCGCCTTCCTTGCTGCAACCAATCGCCCTGCTGCGATTCACTTTTTTTCTTGAAACTATGTAAATCCTATCGTAAAATATATTCGTCCGATTCACCTCAAATTCGGACAGAGCATAATTTATATTTTTTTTTCGCATGAGAGAATTCTTTTTTAATATCTTTATCCACTTGTTAATAACAAATAATTCGTTGTTTTTTTTTAAATCGAAAATCGAACTTTTTTGTACAGCTTGGCATTTTTGTACTTTCCAAAATTAAAAAAAAAGTATCCGGTCATGCGAAAGTTTCATTATTATACCCCTATTGACCATGCAGCAACTGCGGCACTTTGTTTAAATAATAATAACTTTATTGTTTATCGATATTTTCGAATTAAAAAAACCGAAGCTTTCCAAAACTATGTATCAATTGTGTGTAAAATTCCGACCCTGTCATTCCAATGCTATCATCAGTAAAAATATTGAAAATCAATTTGTTTTTTGAGCCCCAAGCTTACCCTTAAGGAGTTAGAAGCTACTCTGCAAATGTCCGAAAATTGATGGTCGGTGGAGGCAATTTAAATTGAGAGGCAGGTTCAATATATGATGCAGGAATCGCAGATTGATGGTAAACTTATGATTACAACGATAGAACTGCTAATAAAACTTTAAGCTGCTATACCAGTGTGAACGCTGAAAATTTGGGTGATTTTCGGGAATTTTTTGGAAGTAAAGTACTCAATTAAATGTTTCCGAAAATTACAAATAAATTTGGCAATATTTGATCTATATTACATAATTTTTTCATATCATAATATTAAGATCCAAGCAACTTATGCGCTGCCTTCGGAGGCGGCAAAAAAAAGTTGCTCCACTGCTGACATGATTCCGGCCGATTGAGTAGCTGAAACCGAAAAAGGAAAAAATGTCGTTAAACTAGAAGGTATTTCCTGTACAATGACGTGAGATTTTCGAAAAATATCAAAATCTAACAAAATGGCGTAGTTATAAAAAAAAGTCTATTTTCTTGCCTATAAAATGGTCGTTTTTTTCAATGCTAAATCGTCAATTTTCATTCAACAAAAAATATCCTACGTCATTATGTAGTAAATATATTCAAGAGTACTCAGTTCAAATCTAAAGTCAATCGGATAATTGCTCTTTGAGTTACAATGTCAGCAAATTTGAAAAATCTCATTTCGAGAAAAACGGATTTAAAGATGTAACTATCGATTTTTGTAAGATAAAATGATATTGATATACATCATATAAATGATAATGATACTCTTGACAGAATAAATTGTCGAAAAAGGCAAAAAAAATCGATTTTTTTAAAGTGTCACACTGGTATAGCCTTTTAAACGCGTTTTCCCTCAAAACTATGTTTTTCAAGACGGTGTACACGATTGTTCCACATCTAATTAACGGAATGACTTAAAATTTGATACACTCGTTCAGTGTACTTGTAGTTTGGTCCTGACCGACGTTTTTATTCTTAACATTTTATTTTCACTAGTTATTAACAATAACGATTTCATTTTTTCTCAAAAAACCAACAACAAAATTCAATAATTTTTTCCTGATAGCTGAAACACGATAACGAAAAAAATCTCGGTCAAGTCTTAGCCAATATTATCTATTTTGTGAAAAAAATCATTATTTTTATTTCAAATCAACCGGGTGGCCAAAATCAAGTACACCGTTGAGCCCCGCGCGTTCAAAGGTCCTTTACGCGATTGTTTACAACTCCTTCAATTATTAATATTTTCCCACGAAATTTGGTACTCAACTTTTTTAACGTACATGCAAATAAATGTCCAAACGATTTTTCAGTCGTCCTACTTAGTCCTTCAGAACTGATTTTTTCAAATAACCCTGATTTTTGGGTCGTAGCCTAACCCCTTAAGTACATTTGACAATTTGTCAGTGCCTAACGATCTCGCATAGCACATATATATCTATATGATAAACCAGAGGTAGCGTTGAATTATCTGGCTATACGAGTGAGGCGCACGAAGGCACGTGGTAAGTACATGTTTCAATCACTGACATAATCGCATCGTGGTTCATCACGAGAATATCATAAACACGCCAAGTACATACGCATACCGGTATAAGCCGATGCGGGAAAGGCTCGTGGGTGGACCAGACTCGCATTGTTCGTGACTCCACACGTCGCACCCGTATATGCGAGGAATTAAAAAAAAGGAATAATAAAAAAAAACACAGAAAATGATACAACGCAATTGATCGTCGGCTGAGAGGCAAACGAGTACGTGGACTCGCATGAGCTGATACTTTGATGCTATGTTTAGGTTGCAAATCAACGTTTGTCGAGTCGATCAAGGTTTTTGTCGATGAACAGCAATCTATCATTTTATGAATATTCTTACCGTTATCATTTAAAGGATACGTTAAAGTGACAAAAAAATTGCAAATTTTCATGATTTTATTTTAAGAGGAAAGATTTCTTCACCAATTTGGAGATTTAGCTTTATTACTACTTTTGGCTGTTCCGTGGTATTTTTTAATTTTTTTTTCACCTTCAAAAATGCCGGAAATATGGTTTTTCCAAACTGCATTTTCAAAATTGACTTATAGCTGAAAAACTAATCGACCGATTCTGACTAAATTTGGTATAAATCTTTCTAACCTTATTGTTTAAAACATGATTCTAAATTCTTTTGAAAATTTACAAAAAGTATTTCTTCATTGCAAAATGTATTTCGCAATAATCTTTCGTTTGGAAGCGGGCCATTTGATGGATTTTTAACATTTCTCACTTTTTATTAGTTCATACTCTGTGTATGAGTGTGAATGAAAGAAAAATATTCGTTGGTTTTTTTTTCAGATTAATCCCTCCGTCTGACAATATCCGCCGCATAAAAAAATGTAGGCATTTTTTTCAAAAATTTAATCGTTTTGTTTCAAGTGTGCCATTTAATCGATTTTCAACATTGCTGACCTTTTCTTGGTTCATATTCGACGTATGAGTGTTAATGAAAGAAAAATCTCCGTCGATTTTTTTTCAAATTAATCCCGTCGACGCTAGGCGTCACGCCGTCCGACGACATCCGCCGCAACCCGTTTAGAAGACCGCACCTTACCTTCGCCATTTTTAAAGATTAATTTAAAAAAATTAAAATACCATGTGACAGCCAAAAGCAGTAATAAAACATATCCTAAGTCTGGAAAGTGGTGAAGATATCTTTCTCTTTAATAAAGAATTATGAAAACCAGCATTTGTGGCCTCGCCTAAATTTACCCCCCCCCCCCCCCCCCTCCTTAATGTTTGATTGTAATCATGGATATTAATTCGATCAATAACAATCTGATTTCCAATTTTTTTTTTCTATGTATCGACATATTTTTATTTCGGCCAGGGATTTTTTTTATCGTCCAGTCGCGCGTAATCTCAGGCGCTTCCGGTAGATAAAAAATATTCCAAAGAGCTGACTCAAAAGAACCAAGTCCAAGCGAATAATTGTTCATTTGGAGAAATCAAAATAGAAATGGTGATGAGTCACGTGGAAATCATTGGAGAAAAATTATTCGCAAAGTACTCGGGTCGACAATCAGCTGCATCGAGGCATCATCCCTCGCTATTAATTACCTCGATAGTCTTCGGATTGAGATCTCATTCGTCATCGATCCGATGAGCTCCAACGAGAGGTCATTCTGCTTTGCATGAGAAGAGATTTCAATTGAATTAATTAGCTATTTGTTCTCATGTAAATTAGGGCGAAATGAGTGTATCAAGATCATCCCGCGTGCAGATATTGTCGTAGGGATTTCAAGTGGATTCCCATATTTTTTCTCGCCTTTCCTGATAGGGATCCAACGAGTCATCGCATTGGATCCCTATACTTAAGGCGGGTATAAAATCATGTGCGAATTTAACAATTTTTTTCGTATGAAAAAGTGATTCACTCATAAAATGAATTACACATCTATTTAGTATGAATATCAAGCGGTTATAAAATACATATATATATTTTTTTCGATGTACAAAATAGTCGAGTACTCGAAACTTCTCGGAACAGCTTTTTTCCAATTGGCGTGACAAATAACTTCAACAATTTTCACTCGATTTACTTCAAATTAAAAAGTTATGTTCCTAATTACATTTCGCAGAAAAGTACGTACGGAATTTCTGATCAATTGCAAATTTTTCATTTTATGAGCAGTTTTTGAGCAGTTGTAAAGGTAGGTTTACACTACGACACTTTGGTGTATACACTCAATGTATACAGCGAGTGTCTGTGTGTGAACACCACTGTCTCATCTCGGGACATTTATTGCGACATCTCGCTAGGTGTCGCGTCGAGCGCCGTGTGAACAGGTTGTGTCGGAGTGTCTGCGGCAGTGTCCAAGTTTTCGAACCGGCGCGAAATTATCCAGACACTCGCGACCCGCGTTAAATCAAAATGGCCATTACGTGGAGCAAGGAGAGCATTCAAAATTTGATATTTTTTGTGGAAGGACTGCCTGAACTTTGGCAAATATGTTATGCTGATTATAAAAAATAGAGTGAAAAAACAGGCAGCACTTCAATGCTTGGCGGAACAGTTTGGCACAATATCGACTAAAGTTGGCAGAAAAATTCATAATTAAAGAACATAGCTTAAGGGGTAAGGCCACTGTAAATTTTTTGAAAAATCGATTTTTTTTTATTGGCTTAAAAAATAGTTTAAGCCCTCTAGTTTAAAAATAGTTTAAATCCTTTTAACTTCTTTTTTAAATTTTTTCCAATAAAAAACTATTCGCAAAACTTTAAACGCGTTTTTCTCGAAACATGGTTTTTCAAAATGGCACGCAGCATAACTCGAACAATTTTCATTTTTTTTTACTTGAAATTTTAACCAGATGTGAACATTTACATTATCTTGAGAATGTCGATCGGAATTTTCAAGAACTTTATTTATTGATTTTTTATTAACAAAAAACTTGCCGTTTTTTTCGTCAAAAATCAATTTTTTTTTCAAACGCACGCCAAATCCACAAAAATTGATACTTTTTAAAATCCGATCGACATTCTCTAGCTATAGCCCTCTAGATTAATGGTTTTTTTTTTGTTCTAGATTCAAAAGTGCACCAGTGGTGCTGCGTGCCGCGGAACCCTGGAAGCAAAACATGTCCCGGGAAGATAGCTGTGGAACCGCCATTTTGTTTTTTTTACTGTAAAAAAATTTTATAATAAAGTTTAATGTATGCCCGATAACACCATTAAAAGTTTTTTTTCAAATACCTTCAATTTCGTTACAGTGGCCGTTACAGTGGCCTTACTCCTTAAGGGGCTATACCAGTGTGAACGCTGGAAATTTGGGTGATTTTCAGGACTGTTTGGACGAAAAGTACTCAATTAAATCTTTTGGAAAATTAAAAATATATTTGACCTATATTAAGTAATTTTTTCATAGGTAAATATTGAGATCCAAGCGACTAATGCGCTGCCTTCGCAGGCGCAAAAAAAAGTTCCTCCACTGCTGACATGATTCCGGCTGATTGAGTAGCTGAAACCAAAAAAGGAAAATAATGTCGTTAAACTAGAAGGTATTTCCTGTACAATGACGTAGGATTTTTGAAAAATATCAAAATCTAACAAAATAGCGTAGTTATGAAAAAAGTCTCTTTTCTTGCCTATAAAATGGTCGTTTTTTTCAATGCCAAATCGTCAATTTTCATCCAATCAAAAATATCCTACGTCATTGTAGAGTAAATATATTCAAGAGTACTCAGTTCAAATTTCAAGTCAATCGGATCTCTTTGAGTTACACTGTCAGCATATTTGAAAAATCTCATTTCGAGAAAAATGCGTTTAGAGATTTAACTATCGATTTTTGCAAGATAAAATGATATTGACATATATAATTTAAATGATAATGATATTCTTGAAAGAATAACCTGTCGAAAAAGGCAAAAAAATCGATCTTTTTAAAGTGTCGCACTGCTATAGCCCCTTAATAACAGCGCACGAAATTACGGCTGCCGCCGCACAGCGTTTCTCCATGGCATCCGAGCGGGTACTGCAGCTGTGTCA
Source organism: Ophion obscuratus (assembly GCA_964007375.1). Classification (NCBI taxonomy): domain Eukaryota; kingdom Metazoa; phylum Arthropoda; class Insecta; order Hymenoptera; family Ichneumonidae; genus Ophion; species Ophion obscuratus. The sequence goes on along the minus strand of OZ023316.1, from coordinate 52,660,690 downwards.
GTAGTTTTGTGTGTGAACGCCTGAGACACTTGTGTAGCGACATCACAGTACAGACACTTTCTGGGACACCGAAACCGTCTTATGTGTGAACAGAACGGACATTAGTGTCAGACATTTGTGTCGCAATAAGTGTCGTAGTCTATGCAGACCTTAACGAAATTTTTCACTGAAAATTCATTTCTTAAGTTCAAATACCTACAACTTTTGAATAAAACAATATTTTTTAAATTCCGTACGTACTTCTGTAGATATTCTAATGTAGATTGACGAGAATTTTTGTTTTTTGTTTTAGGTAAAAAATTGTGGATGCTAAATTTCGTGCCGCGGAGCATCTAAAAAAAAGATAAAAGAAAATATTAGTAGTCAGCCATTTTGTAAATCGAAAAATATATATATTTTCTAACAGCTTGATATTCATACTAAATAGAAGTGTAATTCATTTTATGAGTGAATCACTTTTTCATACCAAAAAAATGTTAAATTCGCACGTGATTTTATACCCGTTACTGTGGCCTAGGGCCTTAAACGTCACGCTGCTAGATTGAATTCTACTCGGGATTCCCCATTGGAATCCAATGTACGAATCCGATATGCATCTTAAGGGGGGAGATACCTTCAGGAGAGAAGAAAATTCGCTGATTTTATTTTAAAGGAAAGATTTCTTTACCTTTATTAGGCTTACGGTATGTTTTATTCGTATCCTTCACCAGTAGATGGTATTTTTTTAAATTTATCTTTAAGGGCTGGGTAAAGTATTTAAATTTTTTTTTATTTTTTTTTTCATTTTTTAAATGAATGCATAATATATCAAGAATATTGTGTTAAAATTTCAAGTCGATCGGAGTAAAATTGACGAAGTTATGAGTATTTGAGCGTCTATTGCTCCATGCCGTTCTCTTCTCTTCTGCGTTTTTCAAACCGTTTTTCTGAGACTTGTCATATTTGAAGTCCGTGTGCACGATAACTCAAAATCTACTGGACCAATCGCTTTGAAATTTTGCACAGTTCTTCTTCACATAATTCACCAGGTATTGTCGAGAGCTTTTTTGTTTTATTTAATAATTACTAATTTTTCAACAACAAATTAGCCGATTTTTTTAGCGAAAATCGGGTTTTTGGCTCCCAAGTGCTATGAAAAATCGAAAAATCGAAAAAAAAAATCCTCCCGTCATTACCTCGAGAAACATCTCCTTTAACAAATGCATTTTGATTTTTTTGTTTCAAATGATTCTGTTGCGAGTTATGGTGCACACCGCAAACCAACTTTTTTTCGAGGCGCCTCCGGGGTTTAATTTTCACTCGCTCAATTTTGAATATTTTGCAATGCAAATTTAGGAGAATGTTGTTCAAATGTTACTTTATTATACGTAAATTTTTCAATAAACGAAAATTATTCGTCACGCCAAAAAAAATCTTAAAAACATGCCTTTTTTCGCCGAATTAACTTTACCCCGCCGTTAAACATGACGAATGTATGGCATGATCCTCTAAACTGCATTTTCAAAACTGGCGTTACGTACAGCTAAACAACTAATTGACCGATTCTGATGAAATTTGGTATGAATCTTTCTAACCTTATTGTCTAAAACATGACGCTAAATGTTTTTGAAAATTGAGAAAAACTCATTTCTTTATTGCAAAATGTATTTTGCAATAAAGTTTGAAAGCGGACCATTTCATCGATTTTCAACATTTCTCGATTTTTCTGGGTTCATATTCTGCGTATGACTGTTAATGAAAGAAAAATATTCGTTGCTTTTTTTCAGATTAATCATGCCCTGGACAACATCCGCCGCATCCCGTTTAGAAGACCGTGCTATACAGCCGCCCTTTTTAAAGATCAATTAAAAAATACCACGTAACGTCCAAAAGTGATAATAAAACATTCCCTATGTCTCAAAAATTGTGAAGAAATCTGTCCTTTTAGAATTTTTTTTTTTTGAAAATCAGCTATTTTTTCCTCGTCTGAAGGTACCTTTCCCTCTTAAGAGGCTATACCAGTGTGACACTTTATAAAAGAAATCGATTTTTTTTTTGCCTTTTCGACAGTAAATATTTTAAGGCTGTATCTCTAATAGTCCCCGAATGGCAGCCTTCTAAAGAGCAACCGCTCGTAGGTGACAAATCGATACTTAAATCTTTAAACGCGCTTTTCTCGAAATGAGATTTTTCACATTTGCTGATGTCGTAAATCAAAGAGCAATTATCCTATTGACTTGAGTCAATAGGATACTCAGTATCATATACTCATATACTCAGTACTCTTGAATATATTTACTCTACAATGACGTAGGATATTTTTGATTGGATGAAAACTGACGATTTGGCATTGAAAAAATGTCCATTTTATAGACAAGAAAACAGACTTTTTTCATAACTACGCCATTTTGTTGGATTTTGATATTTTTCGAAAATTCTGCGTCATTGTACAGGAAATACCTTCCAGTTTAACGATATTTTTTTCCTTTTTCGGTTTCAGCTACTCAATCGGCCGGAATCATGTCAGCAGTGGAGGAACTTTTTTTTTGCGCCTCCGAAGGCAGCGCATAAGTCGCTTGGATCTCAATGTTTTTCTATGAAAAAATTCTGTAATATAGGTCAAATATAGCCAAATATATTCTTAATTTTCCGAAACATTTAATTGAGTACTTTTCTTCCAAAAAAGTCCCGAAAATCACCCAAATTTTCAGCGTTCACACTAGTATACCCCCTTGAAGGATTGTCACATTATCGAACAGAATTCGATACGATTCTAGGAGCATCCCATCGCATTCTGTACGTTAAATCTTCTGAACAAAATATATACATATACGAAATGAGTGGATTTTCAAAAAGTATAAATCTTAGGTAAAACGCTTCAAAATGTATATCTTAAAAATCGATTTGAATAACATCACTGAAAATTCACTTTAATTATCGTTTGTTATTTATTTTACTGCATCTTGACATGATATAACCACGCACGTAATCGCTTACGAAGCGTGCAGGTTATTTCGCCACACCGAGTTTTTTCTCGTGTCTTTTCACATTTTTTTCGATTCGAGCGTGGTAAGAATTCCCAAACGACGTTCATCGAGGCACAGTGAGCATTGCCGATTGAACCGATTGAGCATTTTATTTTAAATTCTCGGGTAAGGTTCCGTACCCCCCCCCCCCCTCCTCCCTGATTGGGTCGAAATTTTGCACAAACCATCCTTTTAATATTTTAAGACAACCCCTGAAGGGATTTTTTGCCATACGCAATAATTTTTGGGTTTTGGTTTGGGTTTGTTTTTGTTTGGGTTTGAGTATTTTATTTGGACCAAACGGAGAGCGCGATAACATAGATAGGTATGAACGGAAACGCAGCATAGAACGTCGCGCGTAAAAAAAAACTCAAAGATTCAATATCTCAAAAACTATTGCGATTCACCAAAAATCTCTTAAGGGGTTGTCTTAAAATATTGAAAGGCAAGTTTTTGCAAAATTTCAGCTCGATCGGAGGAATGTGGGGGGCGGTCAGAACACCGGATATGAAAAATTCCTTCTGTTCGGAATAACACTTTCACCTATATACAATCTCCGAGGAAATGTTCGAACTGCATCGAAGGCCCTCTTTCCAGCGATACATATTTTTTCCATGAAAATCCGGAGCAAGTATACTCAAGCGTTCATTCTAATACAATTAATCGATAATATCCGATAATATCAATTCAGGTGGTCGATAACTCCATGCCTGAGATTTTTCTACTTCCCCCAGCACTGCGTTCCTTTTGTGAATGTCTCCTTATCGTTCACAGCAATAAAAAAGCCCACTTCACGAATGCTACAAATGTGTTAAATTCTTATCGGCAAGCTACACAGTCATAAAATAATTTCAACGAAGACTTTTTGGAATCTACAATAGAGCCGAACACATTTCCATTTTGAACGCTCCACGTGATAAAACAAAATCGAACACCCAAATAAACTGGTCGAATCCAGTTATTTTTTTTTCTGCTAGACAACGTCTTCTCGAAGTTGTGAAAATAGTGATTTGTCCTGGCGGAGATAATCGATAGAGGTATTCGTGGCTGAAGTGCAGGGGATTAAAAGCTCCCTATTTTCTTGGTAGATTTTGATCAGCCGATAGACTGATTTTTATCGCCACGTAGAAGAACGACAATCTGAGCCGGGCACTTGAGAAATCATGCGAACGTAATGCGAAAGGTACTGTTATACTTTATTATTCTTTAATTTAGAATTCTGAAATAATAATAATAATAATGATAATATTATTGATATCATTAATAAAATACATAGAATGAATATTAATGCTATTAATAAATTAAACAATATTCATATTAATATTATTAATAAATTGAATAATATTAATAAAGTCAATAATATTAAAATAATTTTTATTATGATTATGATTTAAATGTACTTTTTTAAAATTTTATTTCATTTCATTGACATTTTCATTTCATTATTTCAATTTCATCATTATTCTTCAGTGTACAATATACTGTACATATTAATTCATATATGCGTACAGCCTCCGGCGTTGGCCAGCGGCCTTTTTCAACTGGAGCTCTGTATCCGAGCTGCAATTGGTACAAGGATGACCATTATTCGCATAAACGACGTATAATACGCTTGAATTAAGGATCATACGCCACTGTGCAGATTATACACAAGCAGAAATAAAATTCAATAAAAAAAAAAAAAAAAAAAAAACATTGGAAATTCAACGAAATAACAGTGCGTTACGAGACGAATACAAAAGCGCTGTAATTTCGCGCGGTGGAATACTCGTGTAACGATTATAATAAAAACCGACGAATAATTTGCTATAATATTTTCATATAATAATTGGGTAAAAAAAGAGTGGAGAATTGAAAAAATTACACTGCGTTACGAAATTCATTTGGAAGCGCAATTACGTGCAATATAATCATTGTGACACAATGACAATCCATAAGTCCGTCATAACTCTTTTGGCAATACAAAAATTTATGAATTGTTAATTGATGAATTTTATCAAATCAGAATTTAGATATTTTTTTTTTTTTTTTTTTAGAAGAGCGAAACTTTCAAAGGGACAATTAAAATTGTGGTATCGTACATTGCAATGGGAGACATCAACTTTTTTTATTTCAGAAAAATTATAGATGATTTATGGATGTAGATACGTAATAAATAAATTGATCATTATGAGCATCATAAATGAATCATAAATCATTGATAATTCTTTTCTAAAAAAATGTTGGGTAAGGTCCCGACCCCCCCCCCCCCCCCCCCCGGCCGATCGAGCGGAAGTTTTGCACAAACCTTCCTTTTAATATTTTAAGAGAACGCCTAAAAAGTTTTTTGGCGACGCGCAATCGTTTTTGGGTTTGTTCGTGTTTGATTAGGTTTGTGTGTGTTTATTGAGGTTGGTTTGTTTGTTTGGGTATTTTTGTTTGGCCAAAACGCGCGTTAAAGATAAAAAAACTTAAAAATTAAATATCTCCAAAACTATTCCGAGTCGCCAAAAATCCCCTTAGGGGTCATCGTAAAATATTAAAAGGAAGGTTCGTGGAAAATGTTCAGCTCGATCAGAGGGAGGGGGGTCGGAACCTTACCCTTAAAAAAAAAACTTAAAAATTAAATATCTCAAAAACTGCCGCGTCTCCAAAAATTCCTTTAGGGGTTGACTTAAAATATCAAAAGAGAGGTTTGTGCAAAATTTCGGCTCGATCCGCGGGGGGATCGGAATCCGGATTCCGGAACCGGATTCAAAATTTTAGATGATTCATGAATGAATTTACGTTTGCAAATCGAACTCGCGAAGGAAAAGAATATTTGCCACGACGGGCACTTTGTTATTAAAATAAAAAATAAAGGCGCGTTATAGTCGTTCAATCGGGAATTCTTCTTTTAAGGGGACCCGGTGGTCTAGAAATTTCAAAAAAACGATTTTTTTTTCTTTCGATATTTCGAAAGTATAGTATCTTACTGTGAAATTTTCATGCGGAAATTCCCAATATTATAGCTTCTACAGCCCATTAACCAGGTAGAGAGCGGTCCGCGTCTATACCTTATATCTAGATAAAATATCTGTACCTCAAACTTTAAACTCATTTATCTCGAAACGACTTTTTTCGGCACGGCGGTGGTGAAAACAAAAAAAAACTATTCAACCGAATCACTCGAAATTTGGATATGTTGTTCACAACATGTATGGCTATCGTCGGAGCTAGAATCATAATTTTATTTAAATCATTTCCTATTGTTTACACTAAAAAACTGGTGAAAAAAGACCCGATTTTACGAACTTTTTTTTTTCAAAAGCGCGCCATTTTGTCAATTTTTAATTTTTTCGATTTGTTCTAGTTCCGACCATAACTGCACTCTTTCTGATTAAGATTCATCTCGAATTTTGTGTTTCAGATGAGTAGAAGTCTCGAAATCACCTACGCCGTCCGGGTCCAATTTTTCGAGAGGGTCATCTTCAGCGGCATTTTTAGAATAATAAATATTGTTTTTAACATGAAAAAAAAAAAAAATTTTATGCTCAATAAACGTATTAATAAGCTCGAAAAGTTGAAACATCGTTTTTTAAATTTTTAATGGCAAAAAAAAATCGTGAAAATAGGAGAAATTTTCGTGCTCTAGACCACCGGGTCCCCTTAATGTTTTTTTTCCCCTAATAAAATCTTTTAACTCCACTCGCATCCGTTTCATTATAAAATCGGCGACGTACAATTAGATCGAGCTGAGAAAAGGATTGAGACGTCCGACGATCGTCGAAACGCGGCGCATTATATCTGGAGGTTTTATATCTTTTACCTCCGTGGCCTGACGAGGCCGCCGCACAAGTGCGCAGCAAGGACTTCCTTGAAAAGTGAAGTTGGCAAAAATGTACTCGTGCCACCGGACGCCGCCGCGATCTTTATTGGATCATTTACTCATCCGATTTTTCCTCGTTTTCCGTGATTTTATCATCGACCCGGGAATCGTCATTTCCGTATTTGCAACAATCCGTAACGATTTTTTTTTCGCTACCCTCCCTCGTATGCGGAAATTGCAAATTTCGAGGTCGCTCATCGCAAGAGAGACGTTATTTTACTTTGCAACTCGATAATCCGCGTTTCGCTTTTTATCGACGTTGAACGTGTCTGCGCCACAGCCTCGTTACCGACGAGCAACAATTTCGGTAAGATTTACGCTCGTTTTTAGCGCACCTCAAGAGATTCCCGTGTGATTATCATCCGAAAACATTGTCAGCTTGCCAAAAATGCACATCGACGGGAAGACGCAGGCTTTTCACGTTCCTGCATACGCGAGGTCGCTTTCGCCAAAACTCGTAAATTTCGCGATCTTTGAGCGAAATGAAACATTTAATACACAGGGTGCGCGATCTGCGAAGGCGACAACTCCGAGATTAACTCCGATAATGCGATCGATGGAAAAAGTGCAGAAAATCAGTTTTAGTGATAATAAAATGTATAGGTAGAAAAAAAAACTTGCAGAAAAAAATCGTTTATTTTGAGAATTTTGCTTTTATTAAACTTTTTTTTTACAAAAAGGTGCAGAAATAAAATTATGCAGATAAAAACGTTTTTTTTTGTATAATACTTTATTTGTACAATTTGTTCTTGTGTAAAAACTTTTTCTGTGCAATTTTTTTCCAGAGACGATGAAAACAGTGCCGAAAATCGATTATACAGAAAACAAAATTCATAGGTAGAAAAAAACTTGCAGCAAAAAAAGGTTTTTTTTGAGAATTTTGTTTTTAGTGGAATTTTTTTTTGTAGGTAGGTGCAGAAATAAAATGATGCAGATGAAAAAAATTTTTTGTTGTTGTAGAATTCGTTTTCTCTATTTGTTTTTATGTATAATATTTTTCTGTACAATTTTTTTGCCCCCTGCAGAAAAATTGTACGTAAAAAGAATGTACAGAAAAAAAGTTGTACGGAATTAAACTTTTTTTGTAGAATTTTTTTTCTGTCGAATTTTTTATTCCGTCGCATTTTTTAATTCCGTAGAATTCTTTCCCGCCGAATTTTTTATTCCGTACAATTCTTTTTCTGTCCACTTTTTTATCCCGTAGAATTTTTTTCTGAACCTTTTTCACCAATCGATTTGTTGGAGTTGAACCCGGAGTCGTCGCATTTACACCCTGCGTGATATACATTTTATATACGGTAGAAATTTTTTGCCTAGAATTTTTAAAACACGTGTAAAACATTATTATTATTATTATTATTATTATTATTATTATTATTTTGCAGCTCTTCGTTTTTTAAAAATAAAAAGCTTCCGAACTGGCGTCGCCAAAGGACTTTTCGAAGTAATTTGCAAGATCATAAAAAAATCGTGTTCGAGATACAATGATTTATCATTTGTATCACTGCGAGACGGTGTTATGAGGGCCAAGACGAAGAATCTTCGGGTCCAGCATAGCAGCCCGGCCACTCTGTATACATGCATATCCGACACTTCTATATCCGAAAATAACGCGGTCGACACAAAGACGTCGAAAAGTCAAAATACAAGGAAAAATAGAACGCAGAAACGGTGACGTCACTAGTACTTTTGCCAACTGTTAATGTACTTCTACGACGTCGCAGAAATGACGACGACGCCGTTGATGCTCCGTCATAGACGGCACGTGCGATCGTCGAATGATTCTTTGAGTATTATATCTATCTCTTTTATATTGATGCACTTTTCACTTTTGAATCCTCGCATTTTAATGACGTATTAGAATTAATTAATTGCGGATTGAAATGAATTAATTGCGTATTAAAACTAATTAAATTCGTATTAAAAGTAATTAAGTACGGATGAATCAACTGCGTTAAATTAAGTCAATTACGTAAGAATTTTGTATTTCATTAACAATCCGCACTAACGAAGCATCGGAAATAATAAAGAGGGCACCTTTGCAATAAACAAATTGCTGCGACGTGCGAATTTTTTTTCCGTAAACAATTCTAACATAAATGCACAGTGAAAAACCGGAAATTGCGAAGAAGTGCAAGAACTCGTGTCTGGGTAAGACAAATATTTAAGCGACGATAAATATTTATGTTATTAACGGTGGCATAAATCATTGTAAAAGGCACTAAAATTAAATTGAATTAAAATTGAACTAAGTAAAAATAAAATGAAATGAAACTTAAATAAAATAGAAATTACATTAAATTGAAATCCAATTAAATCAAAATTAAATTTAATTAATATCCAATTAAATCGAATCCTATAAAATCAAAATAATTGAAAATAAATATTCAATAATGATTTTTACCGTCGTTCAATCAGCAGAAAAACTTGAATTTTCCTCGGAAAGTAAGATCGATCAACGATGACTGTTGAAGTTTAGTATGTATTCGGTGGATCGATATGGCCGATAGAGATCTATGATGCTTCCGCGTGTATCTTTAACGACGACCATGAGAATTTTATTTGCAACCAGATAAGGGCACGCGCCGCTTGTTTCCCGGAAAACAAATTTCCTCGGCTGCGAAAAGAAACGACGGAATGTATCTAACACACGCCAAGGAATAATTAAAAAGTGCAATTTATTCTCGTCAATCGGACACTTTTTTCGTCATTCGAGCTGGCGCCCAGAATGATCGACAAAAAATTGCCCGCGTATCTTCGCCGACAATGATGACGCTCCGTGTGAAAAAAAGTCTTATCTGCGTGCACCTAGAGGAACGACGAGGCGCTTTCGAAAACGACGAGACCAAAAGAAAAAATCATATTACGTGAGATCTCTCGAGGCGATGTTGCTCGAAACCTCGAGAATAAATTGTTCGCCAAAATAACAATACGAGAAGCGAGCGGGAACGCGTCAATACGAATTATGACGAGACACTAAACGAATAAAATTAATTGAACAATTAAAAGTTCTCAATATGCGACACGAGCAATGTTATTCGTCATCTCATGGAATAGTCATTCGAGCATGTCCAATTCACACTTTCCCTTCAATATAAATTGCACAATTCAGCTTCAACACGATTAATATTGCCCCTATTGATATTTCCTCTCTACCTGTGTCACTACAAATAAAAAAATTGAACTACAGTTACTATTTTCGTAATTTACAAAGGCAAATAAACTCTCAGTTGTAGCAACAATTTGCAACAATAATGCAACAATAATAACGATAAATACATTTTTTATGTAAAGCTGCAAACTGTCATTGTCACTGTCAAGTAACTTTAAGTTCTACCGGTAAGGCAGTAATAATTATTTGGATTAATTTGGCTTCTAATCAAACTGTCGTTCGTCCATGATCTTTTTAATCAAAATAACACTGGTCAACTTTAACGCGATCTTTTTCGTACTGCGTTGTTATTAAAAATGGTAAATACAGTTTTAATGTAATAATGATAATAATAATAACAATAATGATAAGAATTTTCTAGTAACAATAACAACGGTAGAAATTGTTGAAACAATAATAATTTTACTGTAATAATATGAATATTAAAAAATAATTACAATTTTAACGTATTAACAACAATATTAATAATTTTCTCGAAACAATAATAATAATTATTAAAGCAATAAACATTAGACTGTATAATAACATAAATAAATAATACCACTTTCAAAGTAATAAGAACAATGATTATAATGATCATATAGAAATACAAATAATTACAATGTAATAACAGTAATAATAAAATATTAACAATATCAATGTAATAATAATAAAACTAAGAGTAAAAATGTTACAATGGATTTTTAATGTGTCGTTTTATTTTTTGTCGCAACAAGTCGCAACAACTATAATCATTTCATTTGAAATGTTCAACGAATCAAGGATACGATTGACGCGTAAATTGATTAAATGTTTAATGGACCAATTGATTTCCAATTCTACTGAGAAACGTTGGAAACGAATGATTAACGATCCTTGATCAATCATCTAATCACTGCAAAGATCAGATATCCCCATCCAAGCGTCATCAAAGAGGTCGAGAGTCGAGAAAGTTTCTAAAGTATGCGTGTCTAGTCCACTTGCACGGGGTACGAACGTTCACGCATCCGAGGAACTTCCTTCAGCGCACGTCGGACGAGGAGGACGATTGACAGAGAGTGAGAGGAACGTTGAAGGAAGTCCGCTTACGCGTACAACCGCTACCGAGCTCTGCACCACCTGCTTATTTCTCTCCTCAACTGCTAACGAGTCTGCTTGATGAATTGAATGAGGATCCCGGATAACGGGATCGAGAAATGCGTAACACGCGCCAACACCTGACTGCGGTCACGCTTGATTAATTATTTACAGGAAAACGTTTTGGCGATGGCAAACGTTTGACAAACGAGGACGATACGACGAGCGAATTGCTGAACGACTTTAAGAGCTGATGCGACAACGAAGGGTATTCGGAAAAATCAGGTGAACATGTTCTCATTGACGGATGACAATTCAGTGACGTGGTAAGAGAGAATTGCCAGTGCGATGAATGTTGAATGCTGCGCAATCGTAAAACGACATTCGATGATGGTATACTTTCTTGACAACATTCAATTCCCACTGCCCCATTTCTCATGAACCATTTGTGACTGCTGTACTTTCACTACGAGCTGGACCGAGCATTGGATCACTTTCAGTCTGATCCTACAGTCTTTTAGACCCCTAGGCAGGACAACTGAATATCGATAGCTTCGTCTCGGTCCATCTTGACGACTGGCTCCAATTGACAGATCCAGTCACCGTCACCTACAACTGCCATTCTTCCGATAGCCATTTTTCAATGGAAATCAAGTCACTGTTACAGATACAAGAATTGGAATGGCCGACATTTGGTATTGGGCTGATAGTTGTTCGTGGAATGTTTGATTTGTTCAATGGTCAAGTACCTTCACGTAGATACACCGTACCATTGGTGACCCTGCTTATTGCTGTTAACAGTAGAAAAATCAAGAATCATCAGAAGTTCAATCTACCCGCGTAGCAATGACTTTGATTCCCTGGTTTTCGTATGTCAATCTTTTTTTTAAGCCAACAAGTCCTCCAACATCGAGCAGTCACGAAAACCAAGTCACTGTTACCAATAGAAGAATTGGAATGGCCAACTTTTGCTATTGGGCTGATGGTTGTTCGTGGAATGTTTGATTTTGTCAATGGTCAAGTGCCTTCACGTAGATACACCCTACCATTGGTGATCCAGCGTATTAATATTAAGAGTCGAGAAGTGAAGAATCATCAGAAGTTCAATCTACCTCCATAGCAATGACTTTGATTCCTTGATTCTCGTATGTCAATATTTTGCTGAAGCCGGCAAGTCCTTCAACATCGAACAGCCATGAAAATCAAGTTACTATTACAAATAGAAGAATTGGAATGGCCGACTTTTGGTATTGGGTTGATAGTTTGATTTCTTGGATTTCGTGGAATGTTTGATTTCATCAATGGTCACGTGTCTTCACGTGATACGTGGATACGCTCGCTATTTTTTTATTTTTCAATTTTTCTTCGTGATTCTAGGTCAACTTATACACAATAATGTACAAAGTGAAATCATGTTTGATTTTTTTTGCTTCAGATCACCTGTCCGGCATTTAGGACTTCCGCAAGCGAAGAATGTCATCGCCCGCGTACCGACATACGTGACTCCTCCCGCTCCTACCGCCATGTTTTGTTAAACTAAAAAATATTTTGATGTTCAATAAAGACCGCTTAGTCAACATACCAAATATCAACATTCTATATTTAATACTATTCGCATAATAAAATGGTGACATATCGAACATTTTTTTGCCCATCAAAGCAGAACCTTCCCTTAATATTAACAGTGAAGAAATCAAGAGACATCAGAGGTTCAATCTACCTCCATAGCAATGACTTTGATTCCCTGATTCTGGTATATCAATATTTTGCTAAAGTCGACAAGTCCTCCAGCATCGAGCAGTCACAAAAACCAAGTCATCGTTACCAATAGAAGAATTGGAATGACCGACTTTTGGTATTGGGCTGATGGTTGTTCGTGGAATGTTTGATTTCGTCAATGATCAACTGTCTTCACGTGGATAGACCGCACCATTGACAAACCTGCTTATTAATATTAAAATTCGAGAAATCAAGAATCATCACAGGTTCAGTTTACTGGTTTACTGAACTTTGATTCCCTGGTTCTCGTATATCAATGTTTTGCCGAAGCTGACGAGTCTTCCAACATTGAGCAGACACATACACACTGTCGCGTGTCTCTCACGACAGCAAAATATAATGAACTCGAGAGTCACAGCAGTGAAAGTGAGCCAGACACGTGACTCGCCTCGGACATCACTAAAATAGTCGGCTGTGTATAGACACGCACCTTAGCCCAGAAACATTCGGACCAACACGTCGCTACTAAAAAATGGCAAGCGACAAAACCGTTACACATACGTTAACTGCCTTCAGGATTGTTGGAGGATGTTGATAAGTCAGTGATAACGCGATATTGCGCGAGTATGCGCGACTGCTTCGAAGGTATATAAATATAATAAGAGACGCGAATGCGGCGCGTTTCAAAGTAGCATTCACATCGAGACCTCGATGAAACGGCAGTGGGAAATCTTTTGTCGGTGCCCGAGGCCCCAGCTAACTCTCTACCGATTCTATACATATATCTGTACACGACTTTTACGAGAGTGAGAGTACGTTGTTTGCCTAGATTTGTGTGTAACGTGTGCGAGAGAACGCGGAGCGTGTACCACTCTCACTTGTTGATTGTGCCTCGTTTGAATACACGAAGAAATAGCCGGCTCGATGACTCGCCGGAATCAGTCATCTGAATCCCCGTTGATTCTCTTTTCAATTGTTCCTTTTTTTTGCTACCAAGTGTCGTCAGTTATGGCACAAGGGATAATAACAATTGTTACAAGTTAACAAGCTTATTATGAGCTGATGAGAATTCTTTGTCTCGTTGCCTTTTTTTTCGGAAGATCATCATTTTTTGGTCATTCAACACTCCGCGAGTAAGCAGCAGACCCAAGATTCGACAGATTCGCGGTAGCGAAGACAAGTTTTGGGGCTGGGAATTCATCGGGGTATCTGCATCTCCGAATAGGGGGAAAATAAAGCGTCATGCTTATGTTCTGATAGAAATGATGCTCATCAACCAGTTCGAGTTGACAGGTCGATAAAGATATAATCAGGAATGAACTGTCAATGGGTAACTTTTGAGGCTGCGAATGATAAATGGCCAATAGTGAGACTCTGAAGAGCTGTATTTCAACGGAACTTAACAATCAATGATGATTAATAGTCAATTTTTAATGCCGTCGATGCTTAGTGGTCAACTATTGTACATTGATTGGCATTGGTCAGCAAGAGATCTCCAATTGCCACAATTGGCAATGAACGAATATCAGTTACCACCTGTCTACCACCACCCATTGATGGTCAATTGTTATTGAAAGATCAATCTCCACCAATCAACAAATTACAAAAAATCGCCAATTGCCAATGATCAACTGTCGATCACCAGTGATCATTCATTGACCATCAACAGTTGATGGTCAATAGTGGATTAGCAAAAGAAAATCTTCAATCCTCAACAATTAACAATGAACGAATGTCAGTTTCCAGCTACACACGATCACCCATTGACTGGCAATTGTTATCGAAAGATCAATCTGCACCAATCACCAAAAACAACTGTTGATTTTCAATCAACACTTGATGGTAAACAATTGGCCATTGTTAATCAATATTGAACGGATCTTCAACCTGCATCAATTGATTACAAAAAATTGCTAACTTCCAATTATCAACTGTCGATCACCAGTGATCATGCATTAACCGTCAACAGTTGATGGCCCATAGTCAATAATGGATTATCAACAGAAGATCTTTAATCCTCAACAATTAACAATGAACGAATATAATTTACCAGCTACCTACGATCACGCATTGACTGGCAATTGTTATCGAACGATCAATCTCCACCAATCACCAATAAACAAGTGTTGATTTTCAATCAACACTTCATGGTAAACAATTGGCCATTGTTAATTAATATGGAACGGATCTTTAATCTGCATCGATTGATTACAAAAAATTGCCAACTTCCAACGATCAACTGTCAATCACCAGTGATCATGCATTAACCATCAACCGTTGATGGCCCATAGTCAATAATGGATCATCAATGGATGATTCAGCCAACTACGCAGGCGAAAATACCGCCACACCATTGTAAACAAATGACAGCTCACAGCCAACTATCAATTATTAAACGTGAGCAGTTAATAATCGAAAAAAACGCTTTGCCAGGCAATTACATCGCCAGAGCGTGTTCAAGCGATCGACCTGCCTAGCATTGCAAAAGACTTCTCCGAGACCACGGGATCGATCGCTACGCCAGCCCGTTTGACCGGTAATTGCGCAATCGTTTATTCTATCCGGTTTTCTTCTTGAACTTGAGCGCGTCTCGCGATACGTTCGGCTAAGAAGTTAAAGAAAAAAAGCAACGAATTTCCGTTTCGTCTTGAAGCTACGTAAGAAGCTTTGCTATCGCGGCGCTTTGTTCGCCATCCAGAGCTATTCTCAAGACGACCTCGTCCGAAGCTTCGAAATGATGTTTTCGTGACAGTCTCGGCGTCGAAACGACACGACACGTGAGTTCTTCAATAGAGCTGACTGATAGTCCCCGCTTGTATAGTCGTGTTTATCTACGTGACGGATATCAGTCACAGCGCTGGTTGTCTCGAAATTGTTCTCAATGCTTTGTGAAGAAAAGTATCCGGGTATCACGAAGTGGAAACGAGAGTACGAAAATTGGAAGGGGCTTGGCAGAAATCCCGGGATTACGACTGTAACATCAAACACTTATCTTAGGAGTCACTTGATTTTTATGACATCCCTCTTTAGCTGGTCCTTAAGAAGATTGCTGTTTGAGTTTATTGCTATATACTCATCAATTGTCGTATTTAATTGTTCAGTTTTTTACTTCGGGTTTTTTCTTCTCGCTCTGAAATGGGTAAAAGTGCCAGACATTTGATGCACTTGGAGTTTGCATAGTTGGAATGCAACGGGAATTTGTTTTTTGTAATTTTATCTCCGAATTTTGGTAATTTTTCAGATAAGTGCTTTTACGAAGAATGAGCCTACTTGTTTTTTGCTATTTTCTCGTTTATTGAGTTATAAACGATGATATTCAGTCAAGGGAAGTTAAAGCCCCCCCCCCCCCTTAAAAGATATGGGGTTTTGAAGTTCGTGGAAATACGTGATTTTTGAACATTTCTACGCCTAATTTAAATATATTCTAAGCCTTCCTAAATACAAACAAAACCAAACAAACCAAGCCCTCTCCGGCATTGGGGGTTGGGTTTGTTTGAGTTACTTTCTATTCAGGAAAGCTTCTTTAACAAATCCCCCACAGTTGGGTTTTAATATAGGAGTTTTTGAGAAATTCGAAATTATTTTTAACGATCTTTTGCTCGTAAAAAAATTGTTAATGAAAAATGTCAGCTTCCCCCGACTGAATATCATCATTAATAGCCCAATAAATGAGAAAATAGCAAATAAAAAATTCGGGCTCGTTTTTCGGAAAAATTTTATTATTTTACGATATGTTTTTGCCGATTTAAATTCGAGATCTCTAAATAAGCAGATTCAAGAATAATTGAGGGATATACGTAACAAATATTTGGCAAAAATAATTCAGGCAATTGAAAAATAATAATTTTCATTGCATTCCAACGATGCAAACTTCAATCTCATGACTTTTGAGACAGTGCATTATATTTTACGAAAAATTCATTTTATCGGATCGGATGTCACAAAGAAATGAAAAAATCAGATAAAAAGAGATAATCGTAAATAATTGTAATATGCATTAATTTTGAAAAAGTTCTTGTCGCAAAAATAAAAATCTTTCGATTGCAATTCCAACATCGCTGTTTTTCGACCACTCAAAATAATCGACCAGTTTGAAAAACTCCCCGAACTGTCTACAGTTTGGCTACTATAGATCGTTCGTAATAGCGAGCGAGAAAGTATATCTCGCGATAAGAACTTACCCCGATAATTTGGGTATCTGATGATGCGGATTGAGTATCAAATATGGAAAAAAAAATTCTGGCCTGAACATCTGATTTTATTTCTTTCCGACATTATCGTCAATTTAATCGGCGAATCGTGATTGAATGAGTATAATCAGGATATTCGAAATCTTTGGCACGCATCGGATAATTTATTGTATTTCCATCGTATTCGGCGCCCTCTCGCGAGAGTCGTCAGTCGCGAGAAAAAATTGTGGAAAAATGAAGCGCGGGTGAAATTGCCGCAAGGCATTCAAGCGCCGGAGTCATTGAGCGAACTGCCTGCAACGAAATTACGAAATCATCTTATTGTAGTCGATCGTGTGACGCATGGATGTACGTCGCGACATAAATTCACAGGGCAGCGGCGATTACACTGGAAATGGAAAAAAAAGGAAAATTCAAGTGCTGGAAGGTAAGGCGGGCCCCACTTTAATTGCTTCAAAAAATCATTTTTCTAAATATCATAAATCGTTAGCAAAATATCTTAAGAATACACTCTGAAAATTTCAAAACGATATTAAGATTCCATCTAACGGTATGTATATAAATGGTAAAGACTCAGCGCTCGTCTCCCAATCACTGTGACGGGTCGAAACATTTGATTTTATTTTGCTTTTTCTCAGAGTGTACATATTCGAGAATATGTGAAAAAAATGTCAAGTTAAAATATTAAAAAGTCACCAAGTGACAGAATATTTAGTGAGACAGGCAGCGCAACGATTTACATATACTAATACTTTCAATCGCGCTTTTCACGAAAAGACATTTTTTGAATTTGCGGGAATCGTAACTCAAAAAGTAATCGATGGATCGTCTTCAAATTTGGAACGCGTTTACATAATATAATTGGTTTAAATATGAACCTATAGTTGGAAAGATTGGATTATTTAAAACATATTTATTATTGCAAAATGCCGGGAAAAATTCTAAACATCGATAATTTGTTTTCAAACACGTTCCAACATTCAATTGTCGATTTTTTTTCAAAATTTAAGTTCATGTTCTTAAAAAACATGTCAAGAATGTACAAAAATTTGTTGGACTATTACAGATGCGAATTGCGAGCTGCACAATTCCCGCAAATCGACAACGACGATGAGGACACGTCAAGGGACACAGCGCATTACACCTTAATTAATGCATGAAGTGACTTGGAAAAATTACCAGATATGTATGAAAATATGAATAAATTATTGTCAGAGTTACGGAAATTCCGTTTTTTTTTCACAATTAAAAAAAATGCAAAAAATCATCTAATTCTCGGTTTCCTAAAGTGGTTGTCCGCCCTAAGGCACACCGCTGTGGCGGGTTGAAAAATCGATTTTTCTTCGCATTTTCGAAAAGTATACATATTCAAGAATATGTGAGAAAATTAACAAGTTAAAATATTGAAAATTAACCAAGTTACAGACGATTTAGTGAGAGCAGGTAGCGCAATTTGCGCATACTGAAACTTTCAATCACGTTTTTCTCGAAACGACTTTTCTCGACATGGCCGGAATAATAATTCTAGCCGATTGGCCGATTTTCAATTCCTAAGACACAAAATTTCCGCAATTACAGTAGCTATCGTTGTACGTAGCCGTTTTTTTTTAAATTTAGTATTTTTAGAACCCCCGAATGTAAATAAAAATTTCGCCATAATTGCAATTTTTTAACACCCACCATTTTGTGATTTTTTTTTTTTTGAAAAACGGCTACATACAACAAGAACTGTATTTATATAGATAATCAAACTATTTTATTTTTGAGACCAACCATTGTGAAGTTACCGATCCAGCCAATGAACCACATTTTTTATACAAAGGCTCTATTATAATAACTTTGTTAATTTGTATTTTTTTTAAATAAATATTTACACGAATCAAGTTCAATGTATGCCTAATGTTCTGTTTAGGTTTATTTTCTTGAGCTTCTCAAGCCTCGACTCGGAATAATAATTTTCACGTCACGCACACGACAAAAGCGAAGTTCGAACAAAAGAAGAACGTTCGCTAGAATTGAAATACAAAAGATACCGTTTGCAATGATAAGATTTCATATCTTATTTCTTTTTGTCTCTATGAATATATAATCCCGCCAACGTCGACACACACTCGCTAATCGATTGGCACTGCTAGCCAACGGAAAAACCTGCCTTTTTTGCGGCTTCCTGACAGTCGCGAAAATATGAAGCATAAACGTGCAGGTCCATTATAACCGTGGCCTCCGCGAACAAACGAGCTGATAACCACGCGCTTGTGTCCTCTGCCTGACAAATTCGTCAACATTTATTGCAAATGTATGCAAAATTCATTAGAGTTTTGTTGTCAATTTATCGTTTGATCTCACTGACTATTGATCACGGGTTTATTGCACATTTGTTGCAGTTTCGATGGTAATGTATTCCGGTAGGTTGTTCAACAGGTAATGCTCGGAAGAAAAAAATGTGTAACCAGAGTTTTCTTATTGCACCTGGTCCTACGTGTATATACAGGGTGTCCCAGAACTTAAAACGTTCCCTGAAATGGGGGGTTGGGGGTGAAATTCTGAGTCGATTGATATAAGCATGTGTGGGTCTAAGATCAACGCCTGAATTATTATTCATTTTTCAACGCGGGCCAATGAGGTGGGCCCGACGTACGCCGGCTCATCGGGCACACCTGATTGGCCCGCCTTTAAAAATTAATAATAATTCAGGGTTTGTTCTGAGACCCACACATGCTTATATCAATCGACTCAGAATTTCACCCCCAACCCTCCATTTCAGGGAATGCATTCGGTTCTGGGACACCCTGTATGCACATATATCGGGTTATCCGGAAAGTTCGTGCCGACTTTCGGTAAGTGGCATAGAAAAATATAATAATATTTATATAAAGGTTATTTCAAGAATTGTCGTAGTTCGTAATTAAATGATTTTTTCAAACAAACTTTTATTAGGGCGCTGATCTTAATTTTATATATATATAGGGTGTTAGGAAGGTCGATCCAAAGCCTTAAGGGGTGATAGGTCACTGCGTTAGGAACATATCCAACCTCGGCTACGTTAGTAGTAAAGTCTAAGGATTTCGAGTTATCATGGTAAATATGATTTTTGGAAAATTTCCCAAAATCAGGTACCAACTGGTTTACCTCTTATGTTAATGGTTTTTTTTAAACAGCATTAACATAAGAGGTATTTTTATTTTTTGACAAATTTTTAATTATTCAACACGTCCCATTTTGTTAGTTGTGTGGATACAGATGATTACATTGGTGTTTGTCGATTAAATGAACATTAAGCTAAGACGCAAATAAGTTTTTAGTTATCAATTATTGTCTGTTTGAACATTATGAACGAGTTAGTACCTAATTTTGGGAAATGTTCCAAAAATCATACTTATCACTATAACTCGAAATCTTCAGACTTCGGACTAACGTAACGTAGGTTAGATATGTTTCTAACGAGGTGACCTATCATCCCCTTAAGGCTTTGCATCCACCTTCCTAACACCCTGTATATATTTATATACAATTAAAAGTACGACCATAATGGAAATTCGTTTGAAGAATTGATTTAGGAAAAGGAACTATTCTTGAAATAACCTTTATTTCACCAACCGAAATATGCCTACATTTATGTAGGGTGATTTTACCGATATTGTGACTCAATTAATGTTGAGCATAAAGAAAATAGGCTATGGTGAGGGCAGTCCGCCAAACCGAATGTCTTCAGAGTCACCGTTTCTCGTTTATGTTTCTTGTTTCACATATTTTTTTATTTTATTTTCTTATATATATTTACTAACTACATATATAACAAGTCGCGAAGGAATCACAGCACGAAGTAATTGAAAGAAAAACACTCTGCAACATGTATACGTGTGTGAGTACAGTTATTGAAACAAAATCTGCGGTTAAAGATGATTTAAACGCCCCTCTCTCACACACACACATATATGTATATAGAGGTATAAAAAATCATGTTAACCACTTCATCTCCGGCAGTTGCAAAAACCGCAAACGAATCTTCGTATAAATGAACATTTTATCACGTGTACCAAACACCAACTGAATGTGGTAGTGAAATATTCGGCCCGGAAAAATATTTAAATTAATGTGGGAAAAAAAATCATGTTGGATTTTTTATAGCAAAGCAAGTTTGCTTCCCATGGTCGATGGCCCAGATCATTTTGACTAAATTTTGGTATATATTAGAAATTTATGTATGTGTGGGTGTGAGTGGATTTACTCTTTATATATCTATATATACACACACACGCACACACACACACACACACACACACACACACACACACACACACACACACACACACACACACACACACACACACACACACACACACACACACACACACACATTTTTATATATATATATATATATATATATATATATATATATATATATATATTTATATTTATATATATATATATAAAGACAATTTTTGGCCGTAAGGTGCATTGTCATGGCCCTAGCCAAAAATTGTTTACGAAAAAATTTGATCATGCTACGATCGTTGGCGGTTTTCGGCGTCCCGTCGATTTTATCGTCATCCTGTCGTCTCGATATCAATCTCGAATACAACTTCCGGCCTAACTGGACGATATATTATCATGTTTGTCAAGTCAACAGTTCATTGATTTGACTTCTGTGATTGGTGATGAAATTCCAAGCGAAATATATTTCATTGTACTGCTCTTTGAGAACAGAATGTTTGTCTATGAATTCATACTAGCGAATTATGCGGAATGCTACAGTGGCCTTAAGCATTGGTTTTTATTCTCTGCGAGTGTGCGCTATTATCCTTGAACATACAGAGGGGGAGAGAAGAGAGAGAGAGAGAGAGAGAGAGAGAGAGAGAGAGAGAGAGAGAAAAGACCTGTATAAATTACCCGGAGCTATGATATATCCGATAAAATGAGTTATTAATAAATTATACTTCGTTCAACTATCAAAGTGCAATTTTCGTTTATTCGCCACATTCTCTTTCCCGATATATCGCAAGAGAATGGAAAAGGTTGCGGAGCGATGAACGTAAGTTTGTTTTTTTTTTAGTTTACTTTTTTCAACAATGAACATTTATTATTAGTTGCATAAAATTTTCAAAAAATAGTACAAAAATGTTGACGATTTTTAAAAATACAACATATTCACAACGATTTTTTTCGTTGAATCCTCTCGTGAAGATTTTGTTCCAATTTTCATCAAATGCTACAGGAATGCGAAGAATTTTTGAAAAATATTTATTTCTAAAGAATTATCGCACATGTGCATTTTATCGAAATAAAAAATAACGTTTCACACAACTGTTAATTGCCAATAGCCTTTTCAATATTTCACAAACAGCCTTTGGTTCTTCTCTATTTGGTTTTTTATTGAAAATAAAACACGCCAGTACAGTGCTTCGAAATTAATTGTAAAATCGGAGCTATTCCAACGCGCAGTTGCTTTAGCGAGAAAGAACGATATTGAAGTTTGGAGTGTTTGAAACGCAACGAAAAGTAATTTTTGTTAACTGCTAAGAGGTTTTTACCGAATTCGGGCTATGAAAATACCTCAAACGTATTGCAGAATTTTTATCATCGATCCACAGCATTAACCGGAAAGAAAAAAATGGCTTTGCACAGACAACTCCATGTTGCCCTTTGATATTAAAAAAATCTCAATCATTTTTTTGCATGATTTTTCGCGTCCATTTCCAGAAGCCAGTGGTCAATTATTATAAAATCAAATAAATTATGACGATCAATTGAACATCAATTTAAGTTAATTGATTTTTAATCAAACTTCAATGGTATAATTGATCAATATTGTAAAACTAATAATTATGATTAGTTAAAAATACATTTACATTAATTGATTAAAAATCAATTCATATGAATTGATTTTTATCTTATGTATCAATTCAAATATTGATTCAAATGAATTGATTTTTAATCAAGTATTAATATCATAATTGATCAATGTTATAAATTCAATTATTACAATTACGCAATTAAAAATCAATTTCAGAATTTCTACATCAGTTTTTGGCGTGTCTGGTGGTGTTGGGCCGAACCCTTGAGCCTTTCGCATGAGTATAGCGAGCGAAAATGCCTGAGTATGGCATACGTTAAATGCGCTATATGGGAGACACAATTAATAAGACCCACGTTATGTCTTTGTATCAGTTGGCGAGTGTGTGAAACGGGCATAAAAACGATAATTAACGATGACCGAAGGCCTCGCTACGTGTCGGTATCGCCGTGGTGCTACTTTGAAACAAGACGAGAATAATTTAGCTCACCTGCTGCCATAGACGAGTCGGTATAATCGGTTTGCACTCTTTGTCACGGAGTGCCACATTTGCGGAGCGACAATCAGGCCAAGAAGGTGAGCAGTGTCTATGGAGCGGTATAGCTCGTTTTAGCCGAGATGGTCAGTCACTCCGCTCGATTGCGATAGCGTGCTTGTGTTACGGTGGTAATCGACGGATGTGAGAAAAAGACAAGGGAATCGTCAATGCTTGACTCGCTGGACAAGGTATTCCGGGTAGCGGAAGTTTTACGGCTAATTGACGATTATTTCCCGCTAAGCACTGCGATCCGGTTGGATGATCAGTCCAGTGTCAAATATCCATAAGCACATTTTTTTTCTTCAAATCACCGTGTATTGGCAGTATACAAAGGATTGGTGTTATTGCCAGACATTTCATCAGGTGGATGCCTAACGGAGGGCGTTTGATTCCGTTTTGTTTAAGGCCTTAGGCCACAGTAACGGGTATAAAATCATGTGCGAATTTAACAATTTTTTTTCGAATGAAAAAGTCATTCACTCATAAAATTAATTACACGTCTATTCAGTATGAATATCAAGCTGTTAGAAAATAATTTTTTTTCTATGTACAAAATGTACTTCAACAATCTTCACTCGATTTACTTCAAATTTAAAAGTTATGTTCCTAATCGCATTTCGCAGAGCAGTACGTACGGAATTCCTGATTAATCGAAAACTTTTCATTTTATGAGCAGTTTATGAGCAGTTATAACGAAATTTTTCACTGAAAATTCATTTCTTAATTTCGAATACCTACAACTTTTGAATAAAACGATATTTTTTTAATTCCATACATACTTCTCTAGGTATTCTAATGTACATTGATGAGTTTTTATTTTTTGTTCTGGGTCAAAAATTGTAATAGCGCCTTAAAAAAGATAACAAAAGAAAATATTGGTAGTCGGCCGTTGTGTACATGGAAAAAAAAATTCTAACAGCTTAATATTCATACTAAATAGCTGTGTAATTAATTTGACGAGTGAATCACTTTTTCATACGAAAAAAATGGTTAAATTCGCACATAATTTCATACTCGTTACTGTGGCCTAAGGCCTTAAACAATCCGCCATATTGATTGGATAATGAATCAGTTGTCCAAAAAAGATCATTAAAAGATCGGTGAATTGGCTGGCCAGATGGCTTGTAAAAGCTAGTGTTAAAATATGATCGCACCATTTGATTGTCCGTCATCATCATTGATTTCATGATGATCATCATTGATTTGGACGAATGCAAGGGGGAAAAGCGAGCCAATGGAACGCCGCGGAATTTGATGTGAAAAACGACGCGAAAATGGATGAGAAGAAAGTCCCTTCGTCCTAATGCCCTTGTTCGCGGTCTCATCAAGGGCCCTTCCTCGATTCTACTCGCTAGGCCGAAGAATTTCTGGTGTTCTTTTCGCTCTTTTTTTTCCACGGTAACCGCATTTGCTATGCACGTAGCCGAGGAAGGAGGACGGATCGATTCCATTCAGGCGAAACCAGTTTCGATCGCGCGATCGATATTGAGATCGGTTGAAGTAGCCATCGGCCTTGATACCGATCAACCGGTCTTTTTCGTCCCTTAACTCGGTTTTCGCGGCCCTTGGATGGAACCAGTTCTTCTGCCGGTCGATTCCGTCATCGTGAACGTCCGATGATCGATCCACCACTTTTTCGCAGACCGATGACCTTCTCGCTGGGAATTCCAGCGTCAATCCAGCTTCGCGATAGATGAGAACGTACCGTCGGTATTGTTACTCTCTGAGGCTTTTTTGTGCGAGCCTCGGATTGCGCAACAGCCGCGTGAGCGCGACCTCTCGTCAGATCGTATCGATCCTTTGTTACGGAGCTCAGACAATCGGGATCGGCAATGAAATCGTGCCTTACGCGGCTCGTACGTTCGCGCTCAAGATTATTAACATAACAATGGGATGTGAAACAACCGGACAACGGCGTAGAAACTTCTGGTACTTTGGATCATCACGAGCTGACGGACGAAGTCAATCAGGCACAGATTGGACGCTCAAGGATTCTTCGCTTAGGCTTTGATCAAGGCCGCGATCTCTTAGCTGAAATTTATCTTCCTTGAGGCAATTTCGCCACGGGCGATGAGCAAATTGCCCTTGGAACTTAATGGTGAATTGTTCATGCCGCCTGGATCGAGTACCTTCGGATTGACGAGTTTGACCGAGTGGACACGTGCTGTACTGCTCGCAGCTTGAGGCAGCCTAGAAGACCCGGTAAAATAGGATTTTTGGAAAAGTTTCTCAATCGTCGATAGTAGAGGTACATGCAGCTCGATAGTTGCGCCCATCGTTATGACATTGCATTGAAACTCAATCACTTTTGCCCAAGGCCCAGATTCTCCACATCCAACTGACACTTCCTCCAGCTTACGACTAAGACAGGCCTGAACACTCCCCGCGTCATCGGTGGTTGGCTTTTTGCTGATGAACGATGTGCGTTTAGCACTCGGGTTGCTCTAACGACCAACGAGGCACAACGAACTCTGGAAAAACCAAGATGTCTCCAATTGGACCGAAGAGGAACAATCAAAGGTCAGGTTGTCTCATCTCCAGAGCGGGATGAATTCCAAGAGCCGATGATAATTGTAAAAACCCCGTGGTCTGGTGGCCGATTGTTGTGCTTTTTGCATCGACAGTATGTTAAATATCGACTATCAATTCACCAACGCCATATTTCTGCAGAGGAAGTCTTCGCAATTTTACTTTGGCTGCTCAATGACACAAGGCTGCTCCGGATCCCAAGAAGTAATTGAGTACGAAAGTTCTAGCGAAACAGATGATTCATTTAAGGGATCTTCTCACTTTAGACGCTAAAAAAGGCTATTTTCATGAATTTTTTTATAGGTTTATAAAAATGTTGTATAGGTTATAGATATTGATATAAAAGTTGTTACACTTAATGAATACACTTTCGAAATACATTGAAAAAAAATATTTATTCAAGCCACTATTTATAGACGAACA
This sequence comes from Ophion obscuratus, assembly GCA_964007375.1. Taxonomy (NCBI): domain Eukaryota; kingdom Metazoa; phylum Arthropoda; class Insecta; order Hymenoptera; family Ichneumonidae; genus Ophion; species Ophion obscuratus. The sequence goes on along the minus strand of OZ023316.1, from coordinate 52,634,417 downwards.
TGGTAGTTAAAAAATGGCCTAAACGAATTGTAGGTCTGCGCTGTTGATGAAATCTGGGAGATAGATTATCCGAAACAAAAAAATCGAACGGTTTTAGATTCAGTATGTTAAAGGCTATAGCGCATACCATATGATTTTTGATGTATGGAAAAATAACAAAATGGCGGACATTTTTCGAAAAAACAAAGAAAACGTGTTTTTTCACCGTTTTCTTCGTTTAAAGATACGTAAAGATATGTAAAGAATGCTTTAATGATAAGTAAAGAATATGTAGTTAAAATTTCATAAGGATCGGTTGAGTAATTTCGAAGATTTTTATGAACAAATCGTCGAAAAACGTTGTTTCGACGAAAACGCGTTTAAAGTTTGTTTGGGTTACATAAATACATAACCAATTTTTTTAAATGTATTTCGACCGTGTATTTATTAAGTGTAACAACGTTTATATCAATGTTTATAATATACACTTCTCAAAAAAATGCATGTAAGTATCCTTTTTTTAGCGTCTAAAGTGAGAAGGCCCCTCAACATTATTCCCAAAGATTTTTGGTCTTGTTCGAGCCGTCACAAAGTTGGAGGTTCTAAAGACTTTTATGGAAGATCTGAAGATCTATCCATCGTCTTGGAATATTTTTGGGCGTTTTACGTAAGGTCGACTTCGAAGACCGATTTGCGCTGGTCTTTTGCCGATTCGGTGCTCTATGGAATATCAATTTATTCCCGCATGGGAATATACCAAGGGATATCGATGAAGGTCTGCAATGATCCCAAGATAACTCTCGTTGTCGACAGGGCCCACTTTTTGTTTTCTCTTTTCGAGGGTATTGGGATACTCGGTATACATGATTTATGAGGGTACGAGTTTCCGGCGAAAGGCCATGAACTCGGGTGTACCGGTTGACCGATCGAACTCGATCTCTCGGCAAAACATACACCTTCGCGGATCATGCTTGACTTGCACGCTTCTGTTGGCCTTCGGGGACTTTTTGCGCCCAAGCGTTCGGTGAAAACACACAATGGCGCGACCGCACAGGCACTGACTTCGATTCTATCTTGTAGTGCTCTTCCCGTGCTCCGACCCGAAGGTCGCGAGCCGATGGACTCTCGCCCAAAACAATGGGGGACCATTTTTGTACGCCGCTACGTTTTTCAAGAGCATCAAATCCGTTTTGTCCAAACAAAGTCTCAGAAGGGCAATATTTTTTGTCCGACAACGCCAGTGCTGGTTGGTTGGGTCGGTTGAACCATGCTGCTGTCACACCTAACCAGAATAGCCGACATGGATCAGGTCCGTTTGGGTTTGTTTGGGTTAGCGATACTATGTAAAGCCAATTGGTCTGCGTGTCTACCCATGATGCGATAATCAGAAGAAATCTTTATAGCTTTATGATTCCAATTGGTCATCATGTCCACCTATGATGCGATGATCATGGGAATTCCTATAGCGGCGGCATCCCGATAAACAATCATGCAAGACATTTTTGGATTGGGAGCGCGCAATGTCGATGCTTCTTCATACCAGTGCAACTGAAAATGTGGAACATCTTTGGGGCAACTGTCTTCGGCTAGATTGAAGTTTTGTTCAGGCAGCGGACCGCGGGCGGGATATACATTTAGACAGAAAAAAGTAAGCAACATTGAGGGATTTTTTTAGCTGAGAAATAATGATTCTACAATTATCAAACTTTAGGTATACTTTAATAGTATATTTAAGTATACAAGACAATTTTTTTAAATTAATTTATCACCAAAATGACGGAGCTGTGGCAGAGATTTACAGCATGGACTTTGATTTGCAAAAAAGTTCAAACATTTTTTCAGTTAGATCATGTATAGTCTCTATGTGACGGTAATTGAAATTAAGAAAATGCAAATTTAAGAAAATGGCACGCATTTACAAAAAAAAATCAACATTGCACGCAATATTTATGTAAAATGTGGATTAAAAAAGTAGTTTTTTTCCAATTTTTCAAAAACAATTCTCATCAAGTAGAAGGTACCAATATTATCAATATTTCTATCAAGTTTCAACTCAATCGGCTTAAGGAATATATATATCAGATATACACCTAGATATACACCTAGATGGTCGAGGTCGAGGATTTAGAAGCTATGAACATTCCGTCGACCGTAGAAGACCTACACTATGGGCCTGGTATCGATGATTCCATGGAAGTTGACAAATTTCATGATTTATTCATTCTCAAATTTTCAAACGCGTTTTTCTCAAAACCACGTTTTTCATATCAGTACCCAAAATTTCTCGAAAACCAATGAACCGATTGCCTTGAGGTTTTTTGTGGTTATTCTATACACCATTATCTAATACTTGTCATAGGGTTTTGTTTTCCGTTACTTAGTTTTTGTTTTATAGGCAAAATAATAACTAATTTTTGGTCCAAAAATCACTATTTATGCTCAAACGTCTGCCATTTTGTCATAAATCGATATTTTCAAAATTGGCTAGTACTTGAGGACAAGTACTAGATTATAGTATCTAATTTAATAATCTTTTTGGTTTTTTTTCAGATGATTTTTGAAGAAACGCCAGTGGGTACCGTATACGCAGACTTTTTTACGACGCTCCAAGGATCATACAATAACCTTGTATATTTTTGATATTTTTAAATAAAAAAAATTAAACATATTTTTGAATGTATATACTTTTAGATAATTAAAACTCCAATCCGAAATGTCAAATAGTTTTCCTTGAAAAAATTTAAAAACAAGACGTTTTTCCGGCTCCTAGGTGTATATCTGCCCTTAATAGTTTTTGAGTAATCCTGCACGCCAATTTCGATAATGCATTTTCGAAAAAAAAAAACGCTTTTGAGGCTCACGCCCGCTCCAGATCTGAGCGGTGAGGCACAGCGTTGACGGGCTGTAACGTTTGAAGTTTTTCGAATTTCGCTTTGAAACTTTAGGAAAATATTCTACATATAAAGTTCTATCGTTTAAAGAAAAAAAAAGAAATCGATTTTTTGATCATTGTACATGTATATCCCGCCTTAACGATGTAACATGAATTAGACGCAGACTTGTTATCGGTAGAGTATTAATTCGTAGCTGTCAATCTGGTTATACAGGCTCCTAAATGAGCATTCCCAAAGTCGAGAATCTGCTGAGTTACTTTCTCGCTAACAAAAACCGTAGATTCAAACCATTTCACCAAAGTTCCTAAGTCCATTGTACATAACATCACTATCGGGATCTACACAAGCTCAGAACTATTGCGACGTACACAACTATCTAGTGCGATGTACTAGAGAAATGGACTTGTCAACATCAATCGAGGAGAAAAAAGTGAATTTCCCCGAGCCACTGAGATAATCGTTATCAGTTATTGATTGTTCTAATATGAACACTCCAGGGAAGCAGTTGACCACAAGTACAGTGCACGTATACATATCTCGACACACCAATACCATAAAAAAATCTGTCAACCAACAAAAAAAATCAAACAAATTCAACATCCAAGATCCCCCGTCAACTATGCAGTGTCACCTCGTCTACTGTCTGCGGACAAATTTGCAATCTCCAAACACATAAGCGCAGCAGCGTAATCGAATCACAAGATTGCCCCCACTGTCATTGTGACTTCCGTTTTTTCGTCACGCACTTGCTGCGCTGCGATTACTGAAAAAACTGCAACGAAAGAACTTCTGAAAATATACGATTTCCATAAGAAGATAATGATTTTCGGAACGCCGAGCTGGGAAAGCGATATCGACGATAAAATTGACTCCGGCCATCTGTCAATCCACAACATTGATGAGTGTGTTATTGCAGGTCGAATCTTCGCAGAAATATGCAAAATTTGTAAGTCTCGTCATCGCGCAGAGATAATTGGGAAAATAATACCCGCGGTGGGGGATCATCCGATGGAAGAGGCGAGAAGCATATAATTGCAGCTGCAGTCGCGATATCCTTGAGGCACGAGATCACACGAAAATTGCTCTGTTCCTGCGAATTCCGCGCACGATCGTAATCCTTTGGAAGACGACGATTTCGCTCTGCCCACGATGGATCGTGAATGAAGAAGAGAGCAAGGGACAGAGAGAAAAAGATACAGATAGAGAGAGAGAGAGAGAGAGAGAGAGAGAGGAGAGAGGGAGAGTGGAATCGGAAAAGAGAGAAAAAGAGTGGAAAGGAGCGAAAAATGAAGAAAATCAGGAGAAGTCGCTATGTAATAATCTTGGATTACGTAGACTCTCGTCGAGATACTTCGAGTTGTGGAAAACGTCGAGCCGTTACAGGAGTTAGATAATCCGATGGCAATCTTTCGACTCGACGACTCAGAATTATCCCCCCCACCTCTCTCTCTCTCTCTCTCTCTCTCTCTCTCTCTCTCTCTCTCTCTCTCTCTCCCTCTCTCCTATCTTTTTCATACTCGGATCAAAATTCTTATTCGTGACCTCGAGCAAAACTTTTCTATCTCGCAGACGGTGCATAACAGACACCAATGCGTCTGTACTGCATCCAACGCACGAAGCGACACAAATTATGGAAACTCAAACGTCTAACTCGTGCTCGCCACGACTTCGTGTATTTTTTCCAGTCAATCTGCTCCAGGCACGAAGAACTTTCGAGTGACAAATATCCAGGATTTTTTAATAGCTTTCTCCTAATGAATAATAATCAGCGTGCGAAGTGGCGTCTCGTCGCTAATGGTTCGTTAGGCGCGTCCACTGACGATCTACGAACTGCCGATTTGGTTGGAAAGTATTTTTCAACGGTGACAAAAAAATCAGAGTTTTCAAAGAACTGTAGTGTTATCGAGCCTTTTTTTGACGTGGGTAAATTGAAAGAACGAAGGTTGAATTTCCGCGGCCAGCAGGGTGGACGACCAATTCGAATGATGAAATAAAATTTAAAAAATAGCGATGAACATTGGGACTGGGAAAATGGCGTGGAATTGCGGCTAAAATGCAACGAAAAAACTTTTCGTTGCATTTTTTTATATTGTCTTTTCCTTATTTTTATTGCTATACCAAATTTTCTATTTTATTTCTGCTTCTCGACTTTATTAATTTATATTTTTATTTTATTAATTATCTCCGAAGAAGAATCTTTAAACATGCTCGACTCATCTTTGTAGCTCGAAAATCAGCAGGAAAAAGTTTCAGGGAGTAAAAAAAATCCACTGCACTCCAACAATGCAAAGTAAAAATGAATGCATTATGTCTATCATACGTGAAAGTTTATTCGTCTCTGCCGAGGGCAAATCGGTCATCAAGAAAACGTTAAGTAGACTTCAATCACCCTTAATTTCGCATAATGAAAGAACCATCTTCGATAATGGGAGAACCGTGCAGTTGCATTGATTCACGAGATTCACAAAGTGCATACGTGGTATTACATGGTCAACAGGAGTGCAAGACCATCGTCGAGTGCGATGCTGGTGAAAGGTTATTTACTAATAATAAACAGCGAAGGTTTTAATATACATAGTGGATGTTTTCCCGGAGAAGCCAACAGTTCCGCGTACATCACGTGTACGTAGCATATTATAAATAAATAAAAAGATGGAAAAACGGGGCTGAGATGAAAAACGAGAGGAAAATCGATTTTTCACACGGTTATAGCGCCACTGACCGTGCCCGTTATAATTATCATCAATTAACGCCAAGCTTTACGATTCCATTCATTTAAATAAAAGTGTATAGTAGAAAATGCTATTTAAAAAATGTAATATTTCATTTAAATCACGACATACACAAAATATCTAATTTTAAATATAATTTTATTTAGTTATTATTTTTATTGAAATGATATTTAATAAAAATTAATGACGTATTAATTACGTTAGTCAAAGAATTGTACTAATTAATATATTTAATTCATTAATGATTTTCATTAAAATGATTTCATTAAAAAGAGATCGTTAAGGATTCGGCTTCGGTCCGGCCAATGAAGGTTTTCCAAAGTAATCGATGGAAATAAGAAGATGTTTTTCTAACGTTTCGGCCCTCTGGTTCGGGTCCTCTTCGGAATATATATTTTTTCTCAAAGTAGTGGTATTTCAGGTTTTTTACACATATTTGGAAAGATGTTATGACCAAAAACATTATTTATGGATATAAATGATGTTTTGTGAGAAGATGCTCGATAGATGGAGTTATTATCGTTTATGGGCGATTTTTCTGATCTATTGAGTTTGTTCTTAAGAATTTGTTTTCTTTCCAAAATGAGCAAAAACTCGAAATTTACAATTTGGTTCGTTACACGTTGAGTTGTGTAGCGGACGAAAGTTCGAGAAAAACTCACCGAAGCCGAATCCTTAACGTTCTCTTGTCACCTACACGGCCGCACACTGCTTTGATTCATTTTGATTTCATTAAAATCATAATTAAAATAATTATGATTTCTAATCATTATTTCGTTTTGTTTATATTCTAATCATAATATACATAAATAATTATGTACATGATAGCATGAAATGAATTGTATCATCTTTTTTAAAATAATAATGGCGCTGTCTAAATAAAAACGATAAAATTCATTACCGTACAGAAACAAAAAAATTGTTAATTCTCGAAACAACTAACAACATGTATTTCGATACTTGTAAACGTAATTATTAAAATATATTTCGGCAATATTTCGGAAATCGAAAAAAAAATTATAAATATATTAAAATAATTATCTAGATAATGAAAAATAATAATTGTTTTTTAACAATATTTTACTTTCAAATATCATAGCGCTATGTCCCCGAAATAATTATTGCGGCAATCGAAAGTAAAATTAAAATGAATTATAAATCATATTAGATATATAATATAAAACAATGTAAATATATTTTAGAAATTATCTAAATAATCGAAAATAATAATTGTTTCTTAACACTAAGGAATATTTCACTTTGAAATGTTACAGCAATACTTGTAATATAGAAAATAATTAAATACCAAAAGATGATAAAATAGTAATAAAAGATTTTAAAAAATATCAATATATTTAAATAATGTTCTGAATAATCGAAGATCATAACTGATTATTGTTTCTTAACAATAATTAATATTTCACTTTCAAATGCCGTATTAATATTTACCTTCAATAACAATAATAAGGATAATAACGTACAGCAGGTGGAGAGGATTTAAAAAAATGCCGAGCGTTGAAAGCAAATCCATAGGATTGTTATTTACTTTACGCACATATATATAGCTCCAGAAAAAAAACTACAAAACAGCGCAAAACAAAAACAGTTCAACGTCTCGCCAAGTGCATTTGGATGGAAATAACGAGATTAGTTGCTCACCATCGGTTACTGGGTAAATAAGTGGAAAAATCATTGCTTAACAATCGGCGATAGTGACGCGTCGGTATTCATAATTCGCTCGGAAGCGAAAGAATAAATAAAAGAACCGAACGTCGTTTTTTTTTTTACGCAACTCATAAATATCCCTAGCACGAAAATAGAAGTGTGACATTTAAAAGTCACGTTACAAGCATGGCCACTTCAGTGGAGAACATTTGCGGTAGCGTTAATTATTCGAAAAGATTTAACTGTGATGGCAGACAAATGTTATCGGAGCTAATTATTTACGCGTGAAAAATACGATTGCATTTTTTTTCCCCGATACCTTGAGTTTGTTTGAGGACGTTGGTAAATTTTGCGTGGCCGCTGTTTGTTGCGTGATTAACGTACATTTCCCAAGCTATTTTTTCGGCACTTTGGAGATGAAAAAACAAAATTCTGACGGCCACCGTACTTCGAAATTGAAAAATAAGTTTGTTTCCACTGGGCTCCTACAAGGCTTTGTAAAAGCACGTGGGTCCCGATGTTCTCTCTCAATGTTAGCTCATGTTTCCCCATGGGAAATTCACCCAAAATATTCCATTATATATTATACTTATATTATATTTCCACCCAACACACAAGGGCACAAAAAGGAATCGTTTTTTTATGATTTATATTGTAGATCGCTGGATAAATATCCGATAAAATGGTTAAGATATTTTTGTACGCAAAATCGGCCACAAAAAGTCAAAGGAAATTAAAGATTTGAATTTTCGTTGCAATCGAACGATGCGAAACTTCAATCTCATTTTCTCGAAATTTAAAAAATATTGCAATATATATATATATATATATATATATATATATATATGTATATGGCCCAAAAAGTGTCGTCTAAAAGGAAAATGTATATGCCTTGAATCAATTCCTGTCCGAAGCATCCCCATGCATGTAAAGCGATCTTTTTTAATTTTCGAGAAAACTTAAGATTGAATTTTGCATCGTTGCAACGAAAATTCATATTTTTAAAATCCTTTCATTTTTTGTGGCCGATTTTGAATACAAAAATACCTCAACCATTTTTTCGGATATTTATTCAGCGATCTACAATATAAATCATTAAAAAAATATCTACAATAATAACAATATGGAAAATTAAATGTAAAAAATGACTTTCGTTGCGTTCAAACGATGGGAACACCTTCAACACCATGAGAAACAAAAACATTTGTTAATTTTTTCTGCATTAAAAATTAAAAAAAAAATTTTTTATTTTTCTCCATTGTGTATGTACTTCCCTCGTGACTTTTGAACACGTGTTATCCTTATAAAGTGCACTGTTGAGCGATAAATCAATGACCAACTAAACACTAACGCGAATGCCTTAGATTTTAATCAACTTCAACAAAATAGGTTTGAGAGAGTGAGTGAGTAACAAGGAACAGCACGCAAGTGTCCACCTGCGATTTTGTCGAAACTCCTATTTGTCGAAACCTATATGATAAATCATTGAAAACTAGTATATACGTCTTTTTTATCCGCGGAAAAACGGTCTTAAGGGGGGATCCCTAAAAAAAAAGTGTGTCACCCCTTAATTAATTTTTTTTGTGCAATACTTCTATAGTGGACATTTCATCGCTTTACATTAGAAGAATTTTGGTTCTTGTTTCATTCGAATCAGTGGACTACTTGTGGTCGAAATTGCAAAATCATCCCTCGACACGCCTTTCTTTGAGGGGTGGCTTCCCCCCACAAAACCGTTTTTGCGCCGATAAAAAAAAACACGTTTCTAATATCTTTCGATGCTTTATCACATCTATGAATTTCAACCACATCGAAGGCATACACGTGATGTTCGTTGTACCTAAGTTTTTGATGATAATAAAAAAAGATATTTGTACTAGTCTAAATGACTCCAAATTGTTTTTGAAAACTTCTAAGAAGAAAGTACATGCACAGAGAACAATAATAAAAACCTATGCTACAGGGAAACTCGGGAAGAAATGCTTCTTTTCTTGAATTAAAAAAAGATCGTAGAACATACACCGGGGTGAGTCGAATAGTTATTTATACGAGGCATCAACATTTTCCTTTTCGACGTCACTTTTTGGGTCTCATATATTTAATAACAATATTTCTTCTTTAAAATATTTGTACTTGCATTATCTTTGATTCATAATCTATCAACATTCATTCGTCATGCGAAGAGAAAATTGTGTTCATTCTTATTGCAAGGCTCGTAATTACCAATATCGTAGCCAGTATTGTCCATAATTTCAATGACACTGACTAATACGATACAAATGACGGTGTAGGAAAGTAATCAAAGTTGTGATGGAAATCAACAACCAGCGGACTTGTTTGGGTTTCTCTTCATCGTGTTTGGGCTTGTTTCTCTTCGTTTTGTATGGGTTTGTTTCTCTTCGTCTTGTTTGGGTTTGTTTCCCTTCACCTTGTTTGATTGTCTTCGTCTTGTTTGGGTTTGATTCTCTTCACCTTGTTTGATTGTCTTCGTCTTCTTTGGGTTTGTTTCTATTCGCTTTGTTTGCCCCCATGGAAATTTATATACGCAAAAATATACTGCAAATTCATTTTATTAATAATTGTAATATATGTGAAATGTATGCCATCTATTGAAAATATATGTTGCATATATGTGCCAAATTCTAATTTTCGTAACGTTTTTACATATGAAATGTATATGCGTGTTATTACTGTATGTCAATGTATCATATATCAATGATATGTGTAGAATTTACCCTGCATATATACCACATATATTTAGCATATATGTTGCATACACACTGCATACATACCACATATACACTGCATAAATGGTACACATATGTGTATATAGTGTTTATATGTAATAGTGTACTTCATCTGTGAGTTAAGTTTTTTTAAGTTTAAGTTTTAAGTTTTATTAAGTTTAACTGTAATAGTGTTTATACACAGCATATATTTCTTGTCAGGAATATGCGTCAAAAATGTATGCGTCATATATGACGCATAAATGACACATATATGAGTCATATATGACGCATACATTTTTGATATATTTTTCTGACAAAAAAATACATTGAAAATATACCGAAAATATATGCGTCGTATATGCCTCATATATGAATCATATATAGTGTTTATACGTAACATATATTTTTTTGGTCAGAAAAATATATCGAAAATATATGGGTCATATATGCGTCATATATTTGGTGCATATATACTGAATATATACGGATTATTCTATTTTTCTTCTCTATATGTGCGACCGATATATAGAACCGAATATATAGAGACCGAAAATATATGTGACATATATTTTCTGCATATATTTTACATACATAAATTTCCATGGGGGTGGGTTTGTTTCTCTTCGTCTTGTTTGGGTTTGTTTCTCTTTGTCTTGTTTCTTTGCATCTTCTTTGGGTTTGTTTGGGATTGTTTCTCTTCGTCTGCTTTGGGCTTATTTCGTCTTCTCATTCTCGAAGCCAATTTCGCATTTATTTGGGAACGCATTTGTCAAGATGGAAGCATGGCAACTAAACAAATCTGGCGGGCTGTTTTTTTTTTTTTTTTTTTTTCGTTTTCTTTTTTCGTTTACTCTTCGGCATGACGCAATAATTTAGAAAGAAAAACGAGCAACGCGGTCGTGCAACACGTCGAGGTTTACCGGAAGCTCGCGGCGTCGTAATAAATTTCGCTAACACCGCAGACGGCGCGGATCAGGATCAGGAAATTTTCTACGGCGCACCGCTGAGCGTAACGGCCTTGAACTTGCCGCGCTGTTGCGACAGCGAGCAGCGCGAGGTTTTTAAATACGAACACGAGGCGGGAACACGGAACCGACGAACGTCCACTTCCGACAATTATTTTGTAGGATTTTCTGGAGCTGCTCGGCCTGAAAATGAGCAATTTCCAAATTGCCGCGCTAATCCACGATTTTTTTTCGAATAAATGAGACCTCGCTCCAGTGAGATGGTCGATTAGCCGTCAATGGATTGTCCGTTCGAGCATGAAATTTCGAAGGCTTCGATTAAAAGCTGGCGATACTTTGTTGCCAATTGACGACTGTAAAATCGACGATGGCTGATCGCCCATGGACAGTTTCCAATAAATCGTGGTCAGATTTAAGGTATTCCTTTTACGAACCCAAATTTTTAACAATTAGCTGATTTTCGTTTATAATCAAGTGAAAAATACATCCTAGCATACAGGTCAAATTTCAAGCTAAGTTAGCGAACTTTTAACGAAAAATTTCGACTCTAAAAATCGTCGCATTTATACGGGGGTGTATGGAGATTACACGCTGGCCAAATTTTTATCTGATAATTTATACACTAAATAATTCTAGACGCCTGATATAAACTGCTCACGCGAGTAAAAAAAATCTAAAGATTCCGTAACGACAATAAAGACAGGGGGTCGCCGAATATTTAACGAATATATTAATGATAAAACTTAGAAAAATGTGATTAGCAGTAGAATTTTCGTAACCGTGATTTTTCAGAGAAAATGTAAAAATGTTTAAATCTATTAAATTGGCGCGAAATTTTTTATTCCAGTTTATCGTTGGGTATGATAATTGATTGTGACTTATTTTTATCAAGCGCCACTTAATTTAACCAATTATTCGAAAGGGCCCTCCTTATGCCCCCACCAAATAAAGCCCTTCGCGAAAGGAATACCTTAACATCCAACAAAGCTCATCAGCCGTCATCAGGAACCTCCTGATTCTGGACTCGTGATCTCGAGCTCTCAAAGTTCACAATTGTCGAATCCATGTGCTTCCTTTTTTAAGAGACTTCACGAGCGCCGGCTGATTGGGCAACAACGCGCAAAAAGATGGACAAATTTTTTCGCTTCTGTAGAATTTTATAAATTTGAGGAATAATTCATAATTTCCATTACCATATTTCCTATATGACTCAATTTCAAAGTTCGATTACGTAGCTTCAAAAATAAAGGGGCTGCTCGATTTTTGAGTCTTTTCGCTTCAATAGCCCGGAAACATAATTGAATATAGCAATTTGTTGAATATGTTGAAGAATGAATTATGCATTTTTTCGATATTGACAAATGAAATTTCAGTATGCTCGTAAAGTTTTCCAGTCAATTCCAAACAAGGTTTTGTTGAATTCCTATTTTTCAAGTACTATTATTATATAATTACAATTATTATTCAATTAATATTATTATCCAATTATTATTATTGTTCAACTATTGGTGTAGTATCATTTCTAAATAAATTTATCCCCTTATTTCACCCTCTCTCCTCCCTTATCGTACGGTCTAAACAAATTTGATTTTTACAAAAGTCTATCCACTAGTCGTCCGCCTTCTACAATGTCTAAAAGCATGTAAATGATGATTTTATTTTGCATTCTCTACGGATCGCTTGTGTTGTTTTTATGGAGCTGTCTCCAATTATTGTTGAAATCGACAATGGTTAAAGTTCCCATATTTCGCATTATTTCGACTGAGGAAAAAAGATCCATTCCATAATTTTGCGGAAAAAATTCAATCATTATGACGAGCATTATCGGAGCTAATTATTTACACTTGAACAACACAATTACGCTTTTTCTGTCGTGTTCGAAATTTGCATGGTTGAAAAGCGACGGAAATCTTTTATTTATTTCGTTGTGCTTATTATCACCCAACATTTTTTGCAACTCTGTAAATCTCCCCAAATAAGGATCGAGAAAAACATTTTAGTAATTCCCGTAGCCGAAATCTGCGAAAAAATAGACATTTTTCATTGCATTCTAGCGAAGCAGATTTCAACCTCGTCCTTTCTTGAACCCTCGGATTTGTGAGGCAAGGTTGGTAAAGGGATTTATACTCGCCCGCAATTCATCACCTAATTGAAATGCATTTGTCAAGCAATTTTTATTTAATCCCTTCAATTTTTTTAAACCACATTCTAAAGAATAATAATCAATTGCATAAAAACTACTATAATAAAGAATATAATTGAAAAAGAAATAATTAATTAAATGAAAAATGAGTGAAAAATAAAATTTCAAATAATAATAATAACGAAATATATTCTCTAAAATGTTTTTTCAACATTTCAAAGAATATCATTCGTGAATTCATTTTTTTTTTCGAAATTCAAGATTTTAAGGAATATCATTCTTAAATTTCTCCACAAATTTATTATTATTATTTAAAATTCGAATATAATTCTTAAGTGTTAAAAAAAAGTATCTTTGCTCTGAAGCCCTATTCTCGTGCCGATTAGCAGACTCGATTCTTCTTTTTTTTTCCCGCGACCAGCAACGGCTCATATTTTCCAATGGAGCAATTTTTTCGGGGGCCTTGCCAAGGTCTATACATCATCCACATGATCTTGACAGCTTTTTCCACCGGTGTGTTTCAAGGGTCCGAAGAATGATTCGCCTGGCAAGCGTTTGCTAATGGGCTCATTAGCGAGGGTCCTTAGGCCGTGGTCGCTCGTTATTCACGATTTCCTATGCGAGTCCCCGCAGCCAGCTCGGGCGACCCGAGATTTCGTCACGTCCTATATCATCTTGCAATTGATTATAATACTAATTTTTTTTCTTTCGTTCCAATCGAATGCATCGTCCGCGTTGATTTCGTGCGTACACTCGGGTCAGAAGCGTCGTTACATACGTGCCGCTCATAAATTCGTTTGCAATATTAATTGGACGCGCAATACGTGACGTTGAGCGGACGAAAACATTGCCAAAAGGACATCGGGGAGAGAAATTTTCGACGTTGCAACGTCGAAACAAAAGGAGGCGATAAAAAAAAATGAATAAAACGTTTGCCAGTGTAATCGGTTGCGCTCGTTTGGCGATAATCACTTTCGAGTATCCTCACTGACGTCACGGAAATACAAAAAAGGAACGGAACAATGATTGCCCTTGGGCGAGTCGTGTCATCTTCGTGTATGTGCCAAGCGAATGAAAAATTTGACAAAAAAATCTCGGGCCGTTGATCGATGAATGCCTCGGTAATTCCCATTGAGACTAATTTGCATCAATGCATAGTTAAGTGAGTTTCGTATTTTTCTTTGCGCACGATATATCAATTTTCTTGGATATTGACGATGGTAAAACGAAGAAAAAAAATCGGGCAAAAACGAGCTGAAAATAATAACTACACCGTGTGTAGTGCGGTGTTTAGCGCGCAGTGTGCAAAGAATCAGGATAACGTTGCTAACAGTTTCTCGATGAAATGTGCACATACTCACGAGGTGTTTGAACGAGTCATTTAAGGGGTTACCGCCACTTGCGATTTTGAAAAAATCGATTTTTTTATTGCATTTTTTTGAAGTATAAGTATCTGAGAATATGTCCTGAAAATTTCAAGTCGATCCGAACAAAATTGACTGAGATATGAGCGTTGAAAGAGAAGAATCCGTTGTGTAAACGACCGGAAATTGAAACTTTAAACGCGTTTTTCTCAAAATGGCATTTCTGAAGTCGGTGACCAAGATTACTCGAACACTAATGAACCGATCTTCTTGAAATTTTGCAGGCTTATTTAATACATAAAAATGTAGTCTTTAATCGTTCGATTTTTTTTTTCGAAAAAAATGGCCGTTTTATAGCCAAAAATTTCGTTTTATTTTCGTTAAAATCGAACCATTAACTTTGACTGTCCGCCATTTTGTGAAAAATGAATATTTTTTAAAATCCTTCGATTAAAGACTAGTTTATACTTATATTTGACTAAATCCATCCGCATTTTTTTTTCGGATGATCCACTTCGCCGCAATGTTGGTCACCGCAAACCGTGTATATAAAAACATTATTTCATTGATGGCCATTTGCCACTGAACAATGTAATATTTTTCAATAAAAAAATTACTGAAAGTTCGTCAAGATGTGTTCTTTAAGATGGTATATTGATCGATTAAAAAAGTTTTGTAGTTTTCTTTTTAAAAAATCATGAAGAAGGCCTTTTTTGCGCTACAAGTGGGGGTAACGCCTTAACGCGTGATAAGTTGACTCGTGTGATTTTTTTCACGCTGTGACACGTCTTTCGTGGCCACCGGAGACGGGCCCGACCGAAAATCATTTTTGAGCACGTTCCAAGCCGTTCGATCTTCATTATCGCGTAATAAAGTTTCATTCGTGTTGCCGCATCTGGTGCTGGCATGCGATAAAAATGGGAAATAGGACGATCGATTTAACTTTGGGCACGACGGTTCTGTGTGACGATGATATTTGAACAGTGGTATGGAGTTGTGAAAAGAATTAACGAATTTATTAGTATGATGATGTTTTTTTTTGGTACGATTGAAGAATTTTTTCTGTTGGTAGAATATCATTTATCAAGCAGTTATATTAATAGAGATTCCGACAGAATTAATGGAATGGAACGCCAGTACCTAAACAGTGTACGGAGTTCTGATAGGAATCAATGAATATATTAGTATGATGATTTTTTTTAGTACGATTGAAGAATTTTTACTATTGGTAGGATATCATTCACTAAGCAGTTGGACAAATTTTCCTTCAATACGGACGGACAGGTCTAGATGAATAACAATTTTAAGATGTACTTCGTTCGCAAAAAAGATGACGAAAAAACGGCTGGTTTCACCACACCGGCAATTTTAATTTGCCCTTTGATTTGATTGCCATATTTAATCACTTTTCGTTTTTTTTTTGTATACATTTTATTCTTGATAAACAATTTCTCTGCTTTTTAACCGATCGCATTTATGTGAAAAATATAGATGATGTACTGTTTTATATTTTATGTAAAAAAAAAGGAAACGGTAATTTGTTTCGAATGTATCAATAAATAATTTTGTTGAAACCGGATGCAAGATCGGAGAAATAGAAAATAATTAAAAGAAATAAAAATAATCGTAATAATATTACAAAATATGTTAGTATAGCTTTTTGTCAAATAACGTATTTTATTTAACCCAAATATTGATTCGAGTTCAACAAAATAGAAATCGCTATTTTTTAGTTTCAATTTCTTAGCTTTATTGAGCGTCAACAATTTTTTATCACTATCACTGAGAACATTTTTTTTCCAATATAACTCTTCGTATTGTAGAATATGAAATATTTATCGCTAAATAAAACAAAGTTGAGCAGCTCGCCATAATTAAGAACAGCAGAGGATAAAAATATAATTCTTTATATAACTAACGTAATTATATAATGAGTAATTAAATTGAGTAATACAATGAATTACAGGTTTAAATAAATAATATACCTTCTATTTCAATGGCTCGTTTTTATGTCAAATAATATTTTTTTTTCAAAGGAAATAATAATTAATAATATTTTAATTGTTCAATGTGTATTGGATGATTACTTTTTAAAATAAAATAATCACAAATAATTATGAATTATATAATCATTATTTGAAATAATTTAAATAAATAAAGAAATCGAATACAGTAAATTATAATTATAAATACTTATATTATTTACAAGAATTATTTGTCTGCAATAAAAGACATTAGCGATAAAATAACAATAGAGCGATAAATTGCGATATTATCAGGCGAGGCAATTGAAAAATAAGGCAATAAACATTCAATCAGGACAGTAGTAAACAATGAAAGAATCAGCGAGTTTCGTTTACATAACGCGAAAAACAATGCGTTGTGCCTCCACGGTGAGGCTCGCGAGGAATTCAGTTTGAAGGTGTATTCGCGCTGTCTGGGCCTGGATCTGTTCGCAAATCGCGCCTGATCATTAGGATTAACTTTTGCGCTGGTGAATAACAAGTGCTGGATACGTAAACCAGTTTCTTCCTCAATGATACTGCACTCTTACCAAGGTACACATACCCGAGCATTAAAACCGTTCACGTACACACGAAGGCAATGTTTAATCGGATTTGTTTGCAATTTTTTTCCTCCTCCCAGCGTCACGTCTGCAATACACAATGTGCGAATGAATGTTCTTTGTCGAGAACGTTAATGTGCATTGTATTCTCGTGTGCCTGTTATTGCGCAGACACATCCAAATTTCGGACTTATTTTTTCACGGCAAACAAACGAGGACATCTTGTGGTTGACATTTGGGAGGTGGACAAAATGGCAGTTTGATGGCCGGTAGTACAAGAATTTGAGGTTAGGTGGGCCTCTGCTGGTAAAGAAGATTTCTTCTTTGCCTTCTCGTTTTATTTATTTGCTTATAAGGGGTCGTACACAAATTACGTAACGCTATTAGGGGTTCGGCCAGGCGTTACGGTCTACGGACGTTGGGCGGGGGGGGGGGGGGGTTAAGGTTTGCGTTACGTCACGATTTTAAAACTGCCAGAAATAGCCAAATTTCTGCATGTTCAAGTTTTTAGTTTGAACCTCGCGTACAATTTTACCGTGGACAGCTCACAGCTTTCTATACGCAATGTCAGTTAAGAGGAAAAGTCATTGTGCAAGAACTTGCACAATAGCTTTCCCACATCCCCCCAAGCAAAATTTGAATGAAATTTTTTATTTTAATTCTTGCAAGTACGTGTGTTGAAAAATATATCCGCAACATTTTTATTCACAAGTCCGAAAATTGACGGAGTTATAGTCACTTTGGTGAGAACAGATAGCGCGACCGGTAGTGCCCTCAGTCCCTACAGGTGTGGCATCATTTACAATAGATAATGTACAGGCTCTTATTATTTTGTGAACTATCATGAAGATGAAGAACCGTCATATCGCCCGCGACTAGATACTTCAATGTAAGTATCAATATTTCAGAGGAAAAAATAACTTTATATCAAGAAACACGGAACGAAAACTTTAACGCGTTTTTCTCGAAACTAGTTTTTTCGACCTTGTCTGAGCGAATACTCGAAAACTTATCAACCGATTTTCAATTTTTTTAAAAACATTTTTCTAATCGCAGTGAGTAAGGTTGTACGTATCCGCGTTTTTAACATTTGATAATTACTATTTTTAAAGACTGCTCGAATACAGAAGAACGGCCTTGAAAATAGAAAAAAATCTCCATACTGTCGAGATTTTGTAAAAAAAAAAACCAAAATAAAAAACGGCTACGCATAACGATTGCAACATTTGTATAGATATAGATAAATTGTTAACTTTTGATTTACAGATAACTATTCATAAAGATATCGATGGGACAATAAAGAGAATTTTTTGTTTTCGTCGTCAAATCAAGGCATATATCACGGTTATTTTTCAAGATTTTATCATAAAAATTTGTATAAAAGTAGATGAACATATACTTCATAAAATGAGTATAAGCCCGATCATTTCATAATTAGCTATGTCTATGAAAAAAACGCAATTATTAACGACAAAGCACCCGTTACGTAACGGAATAGGGGGGCGGGTTCCGGCCAAGCGTTACGGTCCCGTTACGTGGGAGGAGGGGGGTCAAAAATTGGGACTTTTTCAGTTACGTAATTTGTGTACGCCCCCTAACCCTTCTTCGAATTTGCTTTTGGAGTTTTACGACACCGAAACTTTTACTCTACACTTGCCACTGTCATTTTAGGCCAGTGAGCGGTCACCCATCCAAGTATTGGCCCGAACGTTGCTACCGTATCCGAAAGATCACTTTGGTCGGGAAAATTTTGGAATGAGATCCTCTTCAACGATAATTTTGGTCAGCTGTTCAGGCAAGGCTTTCAATAGGTTGCCATTTTAGCCAGTGAGCGGTCACCCATCCAAGTATTGGCTCAACCTTGGCTGGCGTACCTGAAAGATCATCTTGGTGGCAAAATTTTGGAACGACATCATCGTCATTGACTATTTTGATCAGATATTCAGGCAGAGCTTCCAATACGTCCGTTTTCCAATCGCACGCCATAGACGAATCTCATTCGGGAAGGTTGAAGAAAAAGGAAGAAAGTTTGGGGAAAAAGACGCTGGACAAGATTCTCCGCTCGCAGACGTGTAATTTGCGAATGGAGCTGCCAGCTCGCGTCAGAATTGCAGGTTTAGAAGAGACGAGAACTTACTGCCGAGAGAGGAGCTATTAAGGGAGGGCTCGGAGGACTAACGCTCTGTATAGGGCATAACGACTCGAGCCGTACACGCACACACACACGATCTTTGTGGCACTTCCCGGCTGCAGATACAAAGGTCGGATCACGTGAGCCTTTAAAAGTATCGAAGTCTGAGTACAAAAAATCCTAGAGGTTCATTCATAGCAGAGTATAATGGAGCAGTTTTATCTTTAGTGGACGAAATTTTCAGTCGTATCTTGGAAAAGAGAATACTTGAATGTAATCATAGGTGATGAATATAATAAATAATCGTTTTGAACATTTCAGGCAATTTTTTTTTTCGCTGTTTATAAATATTTTCGACGTTTTTGCAATTTAGAAAAAATAATGTAATAATGTAAAATAATAAAGCCAAAATGTTCAACGATTTCATAATTTTATTGTAAATTATGTTCAATCATTTCGGAATTTTGTTATCCTGTGTTTTGGTGATTTAGTTCTATTAATTTAGTTGTAATAATATAATCTCGATGATTTGGAGATTCTATTATTAAAAGCGTTCGATTATTTCAAAATTTTGTTAAAAATAAACAATGAAATAGGCAATATAAGGTCGTCGGAAATTCTTTTTTCGAAACTAAAAGGAGAAAACGAAAGGGCAATGAAAATGTCTAAACGCAAATACTTGCGATAAATACGATGGAAAATAATTTGGAAAAATTTTCTTTCCTGTTATTCAAAAATGATTGATATTTTTGCAATTTAGTAAAAAAACATAGTGGAATATTGATAATTGTTATTAGCAATGATTTCACGATTCTACTATAAAAATGTTCAATAATTATATTCAATAATCAATAATTATATTGTATTATACTTTAATTATATTTAATAACCAATAGTTATATTCAATAATCTTATTATCCTGTGTTCTGGTAATTAAAATAATTGAACACCAAGGTTTTTCGTTAATTTCGAGTTCGTTATTAAAAATGTTTAATTATTTTTAAATTTTGTCGAAAATGTCTTCAATAGTTAGTTTTCCGAAACGAAAAAAGTAAAACCTCTCATCATTGCTACCGCCAATCGAAAAGAAATGAGAACAGCTTCGTCGAAGCAAAAAGTTCCAAAGCCAGATAAAGAGAAAAAAGTGCGTTGAAGTAAAGGTTACGCCAGTAAGAAACAAAAAAAAATCCAAACACATAAAAAAAAACGAGTCCTGACCTGACCAAATGCAATAAAAACGACCGTCGATGATTTCCAAAACTTTTTTCAACAACGATCAACGAACTTCATTGAATGTGTCGATAATTTGGAAACTCACCTAAAAACGAAATTCCAGGACAAATTACAAGGTCACCCAAAATACATTTTACGAAGCGAAACAGGAGAAAATATCTCGTCATTCCTGGTCGCCGGTAGCATTGCGCAACTTGAAAGTGATGAAAAAAAAAATCTCCGTCGCAGTAGCAGGCTCGCGAATCGAAGGAAGAAAATAAGAAAAGAAGAGCAAATGTACATCGCTGCGACTGAGGACTTGGAGTCAATGAACCACGAAGGCAGACACGTAATTTCGTCGAGCCAGGCCGAAAATTTGTTTACTCGAAGCTTTGCCGTTGGCGACGAATGCTTTTTCTTTTTTGTGCCAGCTTGAGAAACAGGTATATCGATATTTCCCGCGTTACTACCGATAACGGTATGAAAGCGTGTAGGAATGCCGAAAATCCCAATTGAGTTTGAGTTTTCCTCGAGACATTCTCAAGTAGTACAGCTGCGACGAAAAAAAATATATATCGAAAGTGACTTATTTTCGCGATTACCAATCGAGAAGTGAAGATGTCAAAGTTGACAAGTGAAGTGTCATCTTTGTCGCAAAAAGTGACGGATGATCTCAATTTTTTTCGACGCTCAAAATCCGTTTCATTTTCTCGAAACTCAAAATCGAAAAAAAAGGAAATCACAATTTTTTTCGATGCTCGCCCGAAAGAAAAATAAATTACGATGTTCGCACGAGCGATAAGACGGGTCGACGTTGCTTGCAAAAAGCAGCCGAGAAAATTGCAGCTAAAAATATATATATTTTTTTTTCTCATTGCACCGTTGTTCGCGGTTTATCGGGCTCGTAAATTTAAAAATGTAACTCCGTCCAAATATTTCAAGCGCTGTTATACATTCCGAATGACGGACGTGAAAAATAATTGTAAAAAAACACTTAAATTGCAGTTTCGAGGCAAGGTCGCGGCCGGTTGTGTCCTTCGAGGAGCCTATTATTTATGCGCTCTTTTCCGGATGGGTGTCAATCCCAAGCTCTTCGCGTGCTTGCTCACATTTTTATCGCTAACGATGCAAATAAAATGCAAGCGCAATTTCCGCGGATCCGCTCTCGTCTCATTCGGAAGTAGTTACGGGCTGCACTTGTACGCCATCGAGATATATGTTGGGGAACGTCGTAAGACGAATGACAACAATGATGACGGAATATTGGATCGTCGATATGATTTTATTTTCAATTTTAACCATTTTTTATTTTTCACTTTTCCTGTATATGTTTTTTTAATCGATCAATGGGCGCAGTTGAATTCGACAGAAATATCTTGAGGTGTTAGGCCACAGTAACGGGTATAATGTCATGTGTGAATTTAACAATTTTTTTTGTATGAAAAAGTGATTCACTCATCAAAGTAATTACACATCTATTTAGTATGAATATCAAAATATTAGAATTTTTTTCCATGTACAAAATGGCCGACTACTAATATTTTCTTTTGCTATCTAACAGCTCCGCGGCGTGACATTTAACTTCCACAATTTTTGAGCTAGAACAAAAATTCTCGTCAATCTACATTAATCATACATTCGGTCTCAAAAAGTTATCAATGCATACCAAAAAGATTATTGTTTGTTGAAAAATTACTCGATACGTACTTACGATTAATTCAACCGAAAAAGGATCTTTTAATTTTGTTATATAGAAATTTAATTATATTTGGTTCAAAATAATTTTAATAAACCTCAACCGAGCTTATTTGATGCATAATACCCTTTTTGATTTTATTTTAATTTCCAGCTCACTGTAAGTGATTTTAATTACACTTGATTCGATATATATCCAAAAAAAAACGTCCGCCATTTATGAAATTGAGTGACTTACCCTGAACGACATAGCGATCTTTGGGATCCATTTTTGCAATTTTCGTTGTCCCCGGAACAATTTCAGCGTCCACAATTTATCCTTTCCCTCGCGTATTCACTTGCACGAACGATCACCAATAACGCGAAATTTCTCGTGCCGATTTATCGATCAAGAGCGGAAAATCGGCAAGGCCCGTTTTGCAAAATGTTACTCACCCGCGCGTCTACTTCGCGTATTTACTTGAAATCGGTGCAAGCTTCGGTTGACTCGTCGGCGCACGCCGACTGCAAATATTACGCAACAAGACACGAGCGATTTTCTTTATCGCACGAAACGATCAAGCTCGGCACACAATCACCCGACTAAGGACCGCGACTGCTATTATTATGTCATAGATCAAAAATGTACAACGTAAGAAAAAGAAATCGAATTTCAAACCACGTGCTATGCAAAAAAAAATTAAATTAGCATTTTTCTCGATTTTTTGCGCAAAAATCGGCTGTTCAGATTGCTCGTAGCAGATCACTTCACTTCAACAATTTTCACAATCACCGTGAAACTATATTTCGTCGATGCAGAGGAAAATCGGTTCGTTACCGATTTCGATATACGAAAAAGATCGGCACTCTTCGCTAGATCGTGTCCGATCGTAGTCACGTGGAGCGTCCTGCCCCGTTGTGTACCGGTACGAAATCGGCAAATCGGTTGTTACCTATCAGTCCAATGGCGCTCGACTATTGTTCGGTTCCCGTGACCGAAGGAAAAACGTTCGGGCAATGTTCGAAACGCTCGTGGTGTAAAAACCCGTCGGGACGATCGGCAAAGTTCGGCAGGAACTTTGTCGAACAATTGATCGGCAAGATAGTCGAGGCTGAGACAGTCGCTGATCGATGATTCAAATGATTGAGCAACGATGTCTCGTTTATCATGTTTGTGCGCGAAGCGATCGGTTGAAACGTGTTTTTTCTCGCTCTTTCCGATCTCTTCGCGATGCTAACGATGAAATGTCGCGCGCGTATGATTCAGGTTTGGGTGGAAGTGGCAACTTTATAGCCGGGAGCTTCGTTGACTCTTCTGCATCAACTGGATCAAGAGGAGTGGTGGTAACGACCGGAGATTTTCGTGTCCTCGGTAAACGTCGTTAATTGCCGAGACGGTATTCATGCGTCTTTGAATGCAGCTTCTACGTCGGCAACGGATTATCGGTATGGTACGATCGTCGACTCAAAGAAGACACGCGAAAACATCGCGATAAATAGGCCCTACCTCCTCCACTTGTCCATTGTTCTTCATCCCTCCCTGCCGTTATTTCCCGTCTCACTTTACCTGCGAAACTTCCGATCGCCAAGATTATCCAGATTTACCGAGCAAAGTCCGCCTCGTCGTTACTCACGGATGCTCGTGTCACCTGCCGCCTGGATCAACAGGGCAGGTCTCAAAGGCACACGTCACTTCGGAGGTACTTTTTCCTCTACTTGTCAAAATTCCGTGTCTCGATCAACGAGCGCAAAGTCCCACTCGTTCACGTACAGTTAAGAATTTTAAACGTCACTGTTTGACGGGCCACAAGATCCGCAAATTTACAATCTTCTTACGGTATGTTCGTTGTCTGAGTGCGCCTTCCACGATGATACTCACTTATCTCGAAACTCAAAGAGAAGCGACGGAACCGTCGATCAACGGTCACTTCCCGTTCACTCAACTAAACACTAAAACCAGAATCGGCGATGATTCAACGGGTCCGTCGAATTTGCCGATGAGGGTATGAGGGATTGTCAGTATGGATGAAAATCGACAGATTTACGATCAACGAAAATGACTATTGTCCGTGTCCGACTCCCTGTTGGGATTTTCGAACCTGCCCGATCTAGAAGATGCCAAAGTTGATCATCGAAGCCTTGATTATCCGATCAATCGACAAGATTCACAGATTCTCGACCAACTGCAATCGAAGTCCTATTTGAATTCATCGGCATTTCCTTCACGAACTTTAAACACTGAGAAACGTCAATATTCATCGATCAAATTTGCCCCGAGATCTACCGATCTGAAAGTTCATCAGCGATTTCGTCTCAACGATCTCCAGCCGCGAGAGTTTTTCTCCTTGTCACGAGTCATCGAACCGCGGCGTTTGTTCTCGACGAGTTCAAAGTCCATTCGCGCCAAAAGCGTTTGACGTTTGAGGAGAGAGAAGCCAGCTTCATTCACGTTGCCTTTGGTACACCGAATATTTCGAGCTACAGCAAATACCGTGGCTCGGAAGTTTGCCGTCTGCGTCATACCGATCTCGGCTGCGATCGTTTTCGAAAACGCCACCGAGACGGTTGGAAGTTCGAGAGATCTGATAAAATCGGTTTGCCGCTGGATGCAGAGACGTCCTGTAGTTACTGCTCCATCGGAGTCTGGTGATTATGCAAATGGGAACCTCTGTGTCACGTGCCGCGGCGATTTACACAGCTGATCTTCTCAATGAAGACCGTTACGGTCCCGACGAATTCCTCAGTTGGTTGTTCATTGGCGTCTTCGATAATCATTGTTGCCACGTTCGAACGATGCTCGAAACATCTATCACGATCACACTTGTTGTTGTGACAAATGTGGCCTTTTGTCACTGTCTTTTTTCCCCTCCGCTTCGGCACTTTTACCAACCGACTCACTGGTAGTTTGTCCAATTTCGCGTCAATCTCCGTATCGCCTCGTTGCCGCGAGTTCTCGCAGACGCGGAAACGAAAAAAACAAAATCCATGGCAATCTGTGCTGGGGCTTGTCGTAATCTCGTCTCGTTTCCTCGTCGAGGCAGAATCGGCGTGCGACGCGACTAATGAAGAAACATCTACGAGCTCTGCCGCGACGATGATAACTCTGTTTGCAGTTACCTCGTGTTTTCGAGTAATTTATGAACGTCGGTATCACCAAGTTCCTCTAAACATCTATATTTGCGTTGCGCGTATTCGCACGTTCATACGCATGTGTATGTGTGTCTGTGCGTACAGGTGGAGACGATCGCAAGGTAGCTAGTCCCAATGCGGCAAAATCAAACAAAGAGACGTGTTTCGGGACTGTAGGAGAATTCCCGTCGGGACGAGAAACCGGCGTCAAAGACTCGGGTGAATCTGCCGGCGACTCAACTCGCGAAACGAGAAGTAACTGCGTATCAATGTAAAACCGGAACTTCGCGAAGGTCGGGATACCGAGACACGTCGCGAAGGTCAGATCTCTTCTGCGCGTTCAATGTTTACGTATCGGTATCGTTGCTCTTCCAGGTTGCTCACTTCCGCTAAGATTCCTCGTGAAGGCCATCGGCATTGGACACTGGAAGACCCAAAAGCCTACTAAGCATCCAGAGCAATCAAGATCCCAAAGACTTCAAGTGCACATCAGGAGGATGTCATCCAGGCTGCTTGTTCTCCAGTCCGTTTCTTCAGCAGTCGTTGATCACTTGATGGAAACCCGTTCGGATGATGTCTTATTGGAGCACAACCGCGCACAGTCACCCAACCGATCCCGCATATTGGAGGAGCCTGCCTTTCTGGAGGGTCGCTCGAACGTCAAGGTGGCAAATGGACAATCGCGAGTGGCAAGTCTCGAGGGTTGTGATTGCGGAAGTGCAGGGGAGAACCGTGATATCGATATGTGTGTATGTGTATTTGCAGCAGCGTGTGCAGCCCGCGAGCTGTAACACGAGAGAACTCGATGAACCAGGGGGCCGTGGGGTTTGTTGTAATATGTCAGGCGCAAGCCACACGCGAGGCCAAGAGAGCGAGCACAGCTCGGGTATAAGCAGAGACGCGGAAAGAGCACGCTCGTCCGCACCGGCTCAACGACTATACACCGACAGGTGTCGTCCGATAGGTGGGGGATTATGTAGACCTGCCAGGAGCACAGTAGAGCAGACTGCCTCTCTCGGACCGACAACCGTCCCGTGCTGCTATTCGTATAAGCCATATTGAACGGAAGTGGGGAGATCGAACACTAAACAGAAAGAGAGAGAGGGGCAGATTGGAGGAGCGTGGGGGAGAGAAGATCACGAGGCTTGAAGACGCGGAGAAGGAAAGCTGCCTATCTTGATGTCTAATGTGACTCGATTGAGCTGGAACAGCCGCGGGTGTCGATTTCCTACTAGGGAAGCTAACGCGTTTCGTTGCACTCCTACCTCCACTCGCGATAGGCTGCTGCATTATTTTTTACATATTCCCCACATACCTGCTCGCTCGATATCCATGAATAAAGATTGCCGCGATCACGTAACTTCCAATCCAGCAGTACGCTGCAACTTGACTCAAGATGGAAAGGGGGATACTTCATTCGGAATTCGTAATTCAAGAACAATGGAGCTTCATCGGTCCTTCAAATGAATGGCCTGGTCACTTCAACTGGTCGTTTCAATGACGATACTCATTTGGATGACGCTGCTTATCGGGCAGTTTCACTGGAACTGCTCATCTGGCATTCTCTAGAAGTACTCCAGGAAATGCCAGAAGTTTGTGTCAGGATCGAAGATCAGTTCCTCACTTTGGGTTCAGCCTGGCTTGCTGAAGTTCGTGTAAGTATTCATGATATTGAAGAAATACTAACGTTGAAAAGGATAACAGCTCTTGAAGATTGGGAATATCGGATGACCTGAAGCTGCCATCAGGCATGAGGGAACATCTCTGTGTACTTGAGGGCACTTTTCAAACGTCCTTTTTTATCTCTATCTTCCACGGTTGCTTTGGAGGTTGTATGCACAGTGATCGGGAAAGAATGGTCTGGGATGTCGCGGATAAATTGTGTTTCAGGGGCGGGGCCGAGTCCGCAGTGATCATGAGGGTTTCAAGGTCGCAAAGCGCCGTGCTACGAATATTTGATTGACAATCAAACGTGACGCAGTAGTCTTAACACTCGGCAACATACCAAACGCCTTTTGGACATGTGTCTAGAGGTGTTCAATTACGCCAAGTTTTCAGAACTTCAAACATAAGACAGTTTACGTATGACGAAACGTGGTGCAACGCGGAGAATTATGATCCATTCTCGTGCTACGAGCAGGCAAAGATACGGGATGGACCGCGTGAACAGACATTACAAGTGAGGAAATGTTGCTGGAATGTAAAGTACCTAACCTACACATGAGGTGTCTTCAGTTCGCCAATGAGTCTGAGTTCGTGCCACTTCATGCTTCAAGGAAATGCAGCATTCCTGACCCAGGGGATCAACAATTTGCATATATTCCCATCTCGTTGTCGAACTCATCCAATCAAAACTTACGCGGGTCCTTGTGGAAAAAAGAAATATTCCGATTCCAACGATCGAACAGCTCTATCAATTAAACCGTACTCTCTCATGCATTACACTTTGTCAAAGTACGATCGTTGAATCGCAGAATACGCGCGATTCAGCCATTTTCATCAGCTCATGCATCTAATGACTTCCAAGCATGCAAATGTAGCGGCAAAAACAGAAAAGCCCGGGGAGGTTGAAGGAAGAAGGCCGAGCGGCGGTCACCTCTGACCGTAGCCTGATGTTTATTCCGCCATCAGAGGATATCACTGACCATCGTTCTTCTTCTTCACTCGCCTACTGTCACGCAGCGGTTATTGTCCAATGTCGAGTCGATAAATGGGTGCGGTAATGTCCACACGAAGGGTAAAGATACAGCAGATACACAAGGCAAACCCTACAAGGAAAAAACTATTCCCCTTGAAAGCGTCTCCCCGGCGATTGGGTGGCATACGTATATCGCAGCCTGTGAATAACGATAATTTAAGTGGCTGCCTATCTATCCGTTTGATATTGAAACGACCTTGGTGCTAGCTTCTATGAAGTCCCCAAAGGTCGAGTTATTTCGAAGAAAAACAACGTACTTCGCTGATACCCAATTATTATTGGGTTAGGGAAGGAAAGCTCTTTGGATTTCCAGCCTAAAGGTGGTGCCGGGCCACTAATGGTAAATGGGGCTTGGCCCTCAACGGCGCTCGGCCTCCATCAAGTAGACGGACCATGCAAAAGAAACGACCTTGCCAGAAAAAAGCTGATGATCTGATATGACAGCCCATGTTGAATCCCAAATGGAGTGCACATCGGTATGTCAACCGGAAATTCAAGCCCTCGGGGAATAGCCGATCACGAAAAGAACATAACAGTTCTCATTTTATACCGTAGGGAGAAAAAAAAGTTCGCGACATGATCTTCGTGTTCTGACGCAAGCTTACTCGTTGTTTGTTGACATTTTCACAGCCAATAACTAGTACTTCGGATTTCTCAATAGAGATATTGACAAACAGTGAAAAGAGGACTGGCTCATTTATCAACCGGACGTTTTGCCCGAGCACTTGGCACTCTCGTGGCACTCGTAGGAATTTCATCAATCATCCAGAGACTTTCAAGGTCAAGGCCGAAAGTACAGGTCTGGCCTGACTACAGAGACGGGCATTGAGATGTAATCATACTCGCGTTCCCAGGTGGTACAGACTTTGACAGCGCTCTATCGTCAAATATAGTCATCTTGCCTCACTCGTATCCTTTGGGGTACATCCAACGTTTTTTGGGTGCGAGAAAGCTATTTAGACCCCGTCTTTGGAGAATCTCATCAAAATGGCTGAATACCTACATTCAATTCTGCGCAATGATATTCTACTAACAATGAAATCATCTTACATTAATTATCTTGATGTCTTTGATTTCAGGCGGATTCTTCCAAACGTAGGTTTTTTATGACAGGGCTTAACACATCAAAAATTTGTTTCGAGGTTCGAATGACTCGCCCTTATGGTTACAATTTTTGGACATGACGTGACAAAGTGCAAAACAATTATGACTTTTGATTTTTAAGGGGTTACATACCGCCAGCATATATAAACACCCTTTTTTCTATTGGGAATTATTATTGTCGGTTCTTCTGCGTGTCTTGACAAACCAAAAAATGATTCCGGAATCATCGAACAATAAATAATCATTTAGTTTTAAATAAAAAACAATCACGTACTCAAAGTACCAATAAACAATGGATATTGAATATTTTCCCGAATTTTTTCTTAATTTACCCTGCGAAAGATTGCGAAAAGATCTGATTTTCAGGCCGGTTGATGTGCCCCTCAAGGGAGCGATTATGTACTGGTAAATTTGATCTGGAAAACAGGCTCATGAATTTTGAAGAAATGGGTACAATCTGCCGTTTTCGGATGCTACAGGTCGATTCAGCTCCATCTTCGGGAAATCTCCTTAAGAGGGTCGAACAACAAGATCGACATCCACCAACAACAAATCTGCTAACGGCAAAATAAAGTAGTCTCTGATTTGCAATTATTCTCAATGATTTCGACTTGGTATAACAATCTCTGGAAATAATCTCTGATAAAAAAAACCCTAACCCTGAGATACTTTTAGGCGAGGAAAAAATTTGCTGATTTTCATGACTCTTTTTTAAACGAAAGACTAAAAACCTATTCGATCGATTCTGATGAAATTTGGTATAAATCTTTCTAAGCTTGTCATCTAAAACATGACTCCAAATGTTTTCGAAAATAAAAAAAATCTAAAAAACGTGCAACTATATAATGGCATTGAAAATGTAATCAGACTTTTCGGATGATACTACATGTAATGCTGCATTTTTCAACCGATCACAGGCATTCAGCATGTCTCAGCTCCCCCCACTCTATTACAATACAGTGGTAGTGAAGTGGGGGTAACGTTACTTTCGTGTGACATCCAGCAAACTCAGACTCCTATATCCAGCCTACCTCAACAAACATTTACAGTTTCAAAATCATTTTCAATACTAAAAAGTATGTTTTTTATTGCAAAATGTGGAAACTATTTTCGGAAAATTCAATATTTTCATTTCAAAGCGTACCATTTCATCGATTTTCAATATTACTCAAATTTTCTTGATTCATATTCTGCGTACGAGTGTTGATGAAAGAAAAAACTTCATCAGTTTTTTTTTTATTAATCCCGGCTACACTACGTGTCACGCCGTCTGACAACATCCGCTGAGGTCCGTTTAGAATACCACGCCATCCTCGGCTATTTTTCAAGATTAATTTAAAAAAATACCATGTGACAGCCAAAAGTAGTCATAAAACACACCGTAAGTATCAAGAAAGGTAAAAAAAAATCCATGAAAATCAGCAATTTGTTCCTCGCCTAAAGGGATCTCTCCCCTCAAGAAGGGTGTGCGACGCAACGGCAGTTGGGTTAGATCAGCGAAGTGCTGGTAGGGAGTGGCAGGAAAGGCTTCAATTGGGAAGGGTAGGGTAGGCTGGGGTCAATTGGAACGTTTTTGAGAAAATCGGATAGTGTGACTTCATTTTATACCCTACCTTGGTTATGGGTTTCAATTATAGCTGGATGATCTGCCTATATGATAGCAGCATTGATTTTACTTCTTATATGTCCTTAAGGGGTTATAGACAGTTAAAATTTTCGAAAAATCGATTTTTCATTTATTTTATTTTCGTAATGTACATATATTTAAGTACACACACAGAAAATTTCTTGTCAATCCGGCGAATATTCTCGAAGTTACACGCACATTTTTAATGACGTGTTAGAGCGTTGTAAAGTGCTTTTGAAACTTTAATGGGCTATACCGGTGTGACACTTTTAAAAAATCGATTTTTTTGGCCTTTTTCGACAGTGAATACTTTCAAGAAGTATAGCTGATTAGCAGTTTTTGTAGTAAATATCATTTTACCTTGCAAAAATCGTTAGTTAAATCTTTAAACGCGTTTTTCTCGAAATTAGATTTTTCAAATTTGCTGACATTGTAACTCAAAGAGCAATTATCCGATTGACTTTAAATTTGAACTGAGTACTCTTGAATACATTTACTCTACAATGACGTAGGATATTTTTGATTTGATGAAAATTGACGATTTGGCATTGAAAGAAACGACCATTTTATAGGCAAGAAAACAGACTTTTTTCATAACTACGCCATTTTGTTAGATTTTGGAACTTTGCGAAAATCCTAGGTCATTGTACAGCAAATACCTTCCAGTTTAATGATTTTTTTTCCCTTTTTCAGTTTCAGTTACTCAATCGGCCGGAATCATGTCAGCAGTGGAGGGACTTTTTTGGCGCCTCCGAAGGCATCGCCTAAGTCGCTTGGATCTCAATATTTTTTTTAAGAAAAAATTATGTAATATAGGTCAAATATAGCCAAATATATTCTTAATTTTCCGAAACATTTAATTGAGTACGTTTCTTCCAAAAAATTCCCGAAAATCACCCAAATTTTCAGCGTTCACACTGGTATAGCCCCTTAAACGCGTTTTTCTCAAAACTGTGTTTTTAAAGTCGGCGAGCAAGATTTCTCGGAAACGGCTGAACCGATCAGTCTCAAATGTTAACACAATCTTTTCGAGTACAGTTTTTAGTAATTAATCGAAGCCTTTTTCTGACTGATCAACATTTTCCATTTTATAAACAATTTAAGGCCTAAATTTTTGTCAAAAATCGATAATTTTTTTGAAAGGCCGCCATTTTGCCAAGCAATTATTATTTTGCTTATTACTTCGATCAATTACAAGATAATCCATTATAGTAACGAAATACTTTTGGTCTTTTTCATTTTAGATTATCCAGTCCAGAGATATCGTGCTCACCGCAAGACGCCTTTTTTAGCGGTGGTCCCAGAGATCAGCTATGGCAGCTTTCAAAATAATTATTTTTACAAATAAAAAATGTTAAAATACAGTTAAAAGTTACCATAATACGTGTACACATTTTTTACTTTAATAGATTTAAAGGTCTTCTCAAGAAAAAATCTTGAAAAATCGATCTTTTTGAGCCTCCTGACTGTATATAACCCCTTAACTCAGGTAGATGCTATTTCGAATGTCTCGGAAAATGTTTCATTTGACTCTGTGTCGGGGTCAATCGAAACAGTGTTTAGGATTAGCTGATTGAACTAATGTTCCTACTAAACCCAGGTACTGTTAATTATGTGTATGCCGTGATAAAATATGTTTTTTTGCGAATAAAATATACCGTTAATCAAAATAATCAGTTTTATTGCTTTTCATTCCAGTTTGAGTATCACTGAAGGTAAATCAAGGTTCTTTAATATTATCTTACTTTCCGGACGATTTCTTGGCATCTGAAAAATAAAACAAGATCTGCCAAACTTGCTTGCGTATGAAGTGTTTATTCGGGGTAAATAGAAACACGTTTCAATTGACCCCGAACCGTTTGTTTCAATTTCCCCCACACCCTCGCTTCAAATAATTTATCGAACAGCAAAAAACTGAAATGTTGTAGGTAGGTACTGACCACAATAAACTCAACTAGGATATTCATAGTAATGGCGATTATAAACAACGCTGAAGAAGGAACAAAAGTTTTAGAGCAATACGCAAGATACTTATAGTCAAAAAACCTATTTTTTATGTCGAAAAAGTGATGCGCTAACATAAAAATGTTCGTCGCGCTCGGGGAGCGACGTGCATTGAGCAACAGGTTCCGATACGCAAAGCAGTTCCTTTTCTCCTCGGGGCCGCGCTGCTGTCACTAACTGTCTTCGAGTTATTCAACTTCTTTCATTTGACTTGTTTCATGTTGCTATTGACCTCAGCCTGCCCTAACCCAACGTAAATAGCCCCGCCGATAAAGCGAGAACCCGACATTTCTGAATCACGATGACACCTTGGATCTTCGACGCCCACACTGAGAAAAAAAACCAATTGAATCAAAAAAATATATATCGGTCGATCCAAATAAATGGCCACCGATATATGGGATTGTTACAATACTATAAAATATTGGAAAATGTGATTGATTTAAATAACACATTATTTTATTTGAAAAAGCTCTTCTGTTCTCCGAATATCTACATTATCCTTCAAATAAAATTATATTCTATTGAAATCATACGCTATACAATCCGTAGATCTATGGATGAAATAATTAAGCGGCTGCTACAACATTTTTTATTTCGTACAAAAATATAATCAATAGAATTAATTATTTCTTTACTACATCGAAACGAATATGCCATGGGACGTACGTTTTTCAATTTGTGTAAAATCTTAAATAAAAAGTGAGAATTAGAATGATCATCCACAATAATAGTGGAGAGAAAATCAGGTATTCACCGGATAAGAACAGATACTACACTGTGATCTTAGCCACAGGCCAAGAAGCGATACTCTTTAGAGTTTCTGCGGCGTTTGAGTAGATTTTCGGTTCTCGCTGCGCTTACGAGAAACGGGCGCGCGTGCGGCTTCTAGCGGTTACTCCGAGAACTACGGGTTTCCTCACACCTATAATTTCGGCGACGCTCGGCCATGATTTGGTTAAATTTTTTCAACCAACTGCGCAAGAAAAAAAATTTATTTTCGCATAATTTTTCAACGGATTCAGAAATTTTCTTAAAAGTTTTCAATCAAAATAAGATATTAATATTTCAACGAATAATGTACTCGAAAATCAATATCGGATATGGTGAAAAAATAAAACAACATATTTACTCAATAGAAATTTTATCTGAATCAAACGAGCGAAGTTCAATTTTTCTTGTGTACTCGAATCAACAATATTCATGTTATGAATTGAAACGCTTTTTTTGTTCTTTGCAGAAAATGCTTTCGAAACTATATAATTTGTTCGCGATAATTTTTTAGATAGTTTCAATAATATATTGTCCTCTGCTAACAATATTTCTTTTGAATGAAAAAAAAAAAACTTTAAATTTTATCATGTTATTAAACTCAATAGCGTTTTGTTTGGACTAATAAATCCGATTATTTACACCAACAATTTTACAATTAAATCGACGAAATTTCGTTCAATAACACCAATAACATTGGATCAATGTTTTTCGTTTCTCAGTGCAGAAATGTCCGTCGAACGGGCGTTTTATCACGCTGAGGGCAGACGATGGCGTTTGCCAGGATGCAAGTACCTACATCGAAGCGCACGCCCCAGCGATACGTTTGTGAAAATAAGGTGACTCGCCGGTTGGACGATTAAAATGATCAATGTTACCAAGGCAGACACGTATACACGGATCGGCGGACACGATCGCACGAATTATCGTCAAGTATAAATCGTATCTTGGCATTATCATCGAGCTCCGAATGACTTGCCCGTATCGGATGCATCTATCTGTCATACAAATGACGAAAATTCGCGTCCTTCGATCGATAAAGGTTATCGTGCGAGTTGACGGTCCGCCGTCGCGACGCGATCGCCACAACGTCACAACAGGTCTAACATAGAGGGCCCTCCCCTGGGCTCTCCTCCAGACTCGAAGAAAAACACGCCGAAGTCCGTGTACACACAGACCGCGACGACATCGCTCGCTTTATTAGCGTTAATAAAAGAAGAGACAAAAAATAACGGCGGAAGTACGCGCATCAACGTTGCATCAAGGTTGCGCGGAAACGACCTCGTATGGGCGAGTCTGTCGAGATGAAGCGACTCCATCTTGCAAATTACATAATCAATAAAAAAAAGTGACTTTTTCGGTGAATTTTAGTAAGTTTCCTGGAACGATGATTGCAGTCGCCTGTCGCGGTTTTTCCAAAACGCATGAAGTCGGATTATAACGGATTGGAGGTTGAAATTCGGTTTGGTATGGTACTGTTGTGGTACCAAAAGGTATGATGGTACTGTAATGGTATCAACAGGTATAATGGAACTGTAATGGTACCAAAACGTATAATGGAACTGTAATGATACCAAAAGGTATACTGGAACTGTAATGGTACCTAAAAGTATAATGGAACTGTAATGATACCAAAAGGTATAATGATACCAAGTGGTATGATGGTAGGTACTGTATAGGTAGTAAGAACCAAAAGGTATAATGGAACTTTAATGGCACCAAAAAGTATAATGGAACTTTAATGGTACCAAAAAGTATAATGGTACTGTAATGGTACCAAAAAGTATAATGGTACTGTAATGGTCCCACCAAGTATAATGGTACTGTAATGGTACCACAAAGTATAATAGTACCAAACGGTATAATGATAGGTCCTGTATAGGTAATAAGAGCCAAAAGGTAATGGTACCAAACTATACAATAGAAATGTAATGGTACCAACAGTTATTTATAATGGTACTATAATGGTACCAAAAGGGCCGACAGAGGTGGGCGCGCGGTCGGTGTGCGGGCTGGGCGGTCACTGAAGTTAAGCAACATTGGAGGCTGCCAATACTTGGAGCGGGATCCGGACTCACGCGTATGGAGAGTCGATTCATTTTGGCTACTATATTTTTTTGGTCAAACGGATTTTCTATTTTATCGTATTTTTTTGCGTTGGTACATATTGATGAAAATCAATTTGTAGAAAAAGGCATAGTTTAGCATTAGGCAATGTCGATGCTTTTGAATTTTTTACAAATTTTCTTTTAATCGCGAAAAATCGTCATATGGGCGCTCATTTGTTAAATGGTTTCGATACTGTTCGATGAAACAAAGTCTAGGAAGTATTTGCGGAACAAACAAAATCACGAAAGAATGCAACAAAAATCGATATAATTTGGTTTGCATTCATGTATATCGATTATAAATAAAAACCATTGAAAAAAATTGAGAGCCCATTTCTATTATATCGAGAATCAAGTGATAATTTATTCAGTTGAAAAAGTTACAAAAAACCAACTCCACGATAATCACTAAAATCTCTAAACATTCATTTTTCTCGTGGTTTTCATAATACAATTACCAATGCAAAATAAAATTACAGCGAGGAAAAAACAATTTTTCTTTAAATGACATAAAAAGGCTATAAAAATTTACCATTATTTTATTTTGCATCGGCGAATACTGTGAAACACCCATTGAAAAAAAATCTACCCCTCTTTCAGTGGGAATTCGTCTTTGAATATTTACCATCACTAATTTACGATATTGCGCTTGCTATGTGATTGAAAAAATTTCGTTGCTGCTGCTCAAATTTGACGAGGGTGATTTTTTTGGTCGCTCTTCATTACACAAAGGCGTTTCATGTTGCTCGTCTCCCTAATGGGCAAACACCATTTGCCGATGACCAGCCCAGGTTCACGGCTGTTCAAAGTCCAGAAGAATAATGGCCTGATGGAGAGAGAGAGGGAGAGAGAGAGAGAGAGGGAGTACGAAGTGACGTGGATGAATTTTGGAATTTTCGTAAGTATGCAACAAACTTTCCTCTGACTAACTCCGATGAATTTTTCTGAGTGCGGAATCAAACTTCTTCATCATTCGTAGTTTGAGGATACAGTAACAAAGAATTATCAACAATAAAATGAGAATAATTTGCAAACATTTTTGAATTACGGGTCCAAAACTCTCCAAGTCTAATAATTATTCTTATTATATTGTTCATAATTCTTCGTTACTGGGTCCTCAAACTACAAATCATTAAAAAAAAAGATTGATTCCATAAAACAGTTTTTTAAAATTAATTTTTGATGGTGCCCTCACTTTGAGAACAAATAATAAAAATAATAATATCTAGAAAATGGTTCACTGGTGCATAAAGCATTACTCGGTAATTCGATAATGGAAACACGTCCTACAATGCTTTCACGTGATCGTGACCAATAACCAGTAGCCATGTATAAATCTACACGGTATATTGAATTTCTATCTACGCAAAAATTGATGCGATTTTTTAAACTCATATTTTTGAAAATCTCGCTACGTAGTCATTGAAGTTCATCAAACATTACAAATTTACGTGCACTCTATAAGTAAAATACCGATAAAATAATCTCTCATAATAAAAAAAAAAAATATTGCTACGTTTGGGTAAGTGAAGCAAATAAGTTCTTTTCCAGCCATCCTTTCCGCGTGGATACCTTTGCATGTACAAATATTTATTTTACGTATCATAATAATTTGTTAATATGATTCCCGTTGAGAAATGATTTCAACCGATTTTTCAGTTGTGCATTTTTTATCCTCGGTCATCGATGAAAACGCGAGAAACGTCAGAAGATCGATAGCGAATGTGACAGACGAGCGCATCGTGATGCTAATTAGTTGTTCAAGCATCACGTAAATTCGAGCCTGAATCTCGTCCCGACTCATCGCATTTTATCATCTCAGTTCTAAGTGATCGGGCACGGAGCGATTTATATCGTCTCCGTCTCCATTACAATTGTCCTTGTTGTTCAACCGCCGCGGGAATAATGTAGCGGATATTTTGAGAAAACTACGCAAATCACAATGTACCATAGTAATTCCGCTCTGTTTGAGTTCGCGTTCGAGCCCTCATTCATTTTCGTACTTTATTTAAGAAATTCGCGATCTCGAAGGCCTCACTCGACAGACCGAATAAGTAAAACGTACTCACGAAAATTGCTTCCCAACGCATGGTGTATTCGGACACGGAATAATGATTTTTGAAACTTACCTGCAACAGAAAAATTGAACATTTTAGATTTACAATAAAATTTTGGATTTTATTTAATAAAATATTCCATATGGGAGAAAGTGTTATTTTGTTTTATACTAATCTTCATGCCACTATGTTTTTCGTATGTAATGTCATGAATTTTATTAAAACAATTTTATGATTCTCTATGATCTTATTATAATGATTTTGAATATGACACTGAAAGCTATGGTATAATAATACTATAATTCCTCATTTTTTTTCTCTCATACTAATTATCTTACATTTTTCAATTCAATTTATTTACGTCAAACTTAATTCCATTTTTAGTTGCAACTTCATTTATTTCGTCTTTTGTTATTTTTACATTCATATTTTACATCTTGTACTTTTTGCTTTACTTTCATTAAATTTAATTCCATCCTTGGTTGCATCTTAATATATGTCTTTTTTTAATCTCCTAAACGAACTATCTTATAGTTGTGAATTCAATTTTATTACATTTTATTCCATTTTTAGTTGCATCAACATTTCTTTCCTCGCCTCATATTTTTTCTGCCACAATAATTATCTTACATTTAATTTTAATTTTGAATTAAGTTTAATTAAATTCACTCCATTTCGATTATATCTCGGTCTACACTTTACTCAATTTTTGACATGAATTTCGATACGAGAATGCGTATCAATGTGTGACAAGGTCAGACAATGGCGAAAGTATCGAAAGTCACGAGTGGTCGACCCGTCGTGATCATTCGTGCTTCATCAATTTCGGTGTCGTAAATCCCTCTCGATATATCTCCGAAGAATTATGAGACACATTACCCGGGTTCCATCCTATTATTATATTGTGTGATCTCACATCACATTTTAATTGCAATAAAAAAAAAACATAATTTTGAAAAACCCAAATTTGGCACCATTTTTTTCGCCTTAATTTTAATAGAAAACGAAAAAATGAAGCTTAATTTTCGAACGTTAGAATTTACATACCTAAAATAATTAA
Source organism: Ophion obscuratus (assembly GCA_964007375.1). Lineage (NCBI taxonomy): Eukaryota > Metazoa > Arthropoda > Insecta > Hymenoptera > Ichneumonidae > Ophion > Ophion obscuratus. The sequence goes on along the minus strand of OZ023316.1, from coordinate 52,595,805 downwards.
CTACTGAGAAAAACGTTTTTTAAACTTATTTATTGATTTTGAGGCGCGACACCACTGTGGCGAGTCAAAAAATTGATTTTTTTACATATTTTTTCAAATTATACCTAAATATTCACGAATATTTTTTAAAAAATCAAGTTAAAATAAGAAAAATTGGTAAAGGCACTACAACTGTCAATCACGTTTTTCTAGAAAAACGAGATTTTCAAATTTTTAAACCCAAACTTTCCATCACTTCAGTAGCTGTCATTATACATAGCTGTTTTTTCATTTAGTATTTTTTGAGCCTCCGAGTACAAGTAAAAATTTTGCCAAAATTCCACTTTTTGTAACGCCCGTCATTTTGTAATTATTTTGCGAAAAACGGCTACGTACAACGATAACTACATTTATATAGATTATAAAACTTTTTTATGTTGATTTTTCAGACCAACTATTGATCAAGTTACCCATCCAGCGGTAGGCACACATTCTTTATTCAGATGCTCTATATTATAACTCAATAACGGTGTTCATTTTCTTTAAATAAAAATTCACACGAAATAAGTTCAATGTATGCTTAATAACGTACTTTTTTTCCAAATCCCAAATAAATAATCTAGTCGACAATAAAAACAAAAAAACGACCTTTTTCGACGAGAATGAAGTTTGCATCGTTGGAATGCAACAAAAATGCTTATTGTCCAATTGCTCGAGTTTCTTTCGGCAAATTTTTATTACGAAAGAGCCTCAATCATTTTTTTAAGTCGCTTATTCAGAGATCTAGAATGTTTATCTGCAAAAAAATATTCTGTCAAACGAAAAAAATGAGGAAATAAAAATATATAAGAATTTTCGTTGCATTCCAACGATGCAAACTTCAAGATCATCTTCTTCGGCCCGTTATACATATGTATATTAGAAGAAAAAAAATCTCGCTCGGATCTACGCGAAAATTTATTCAATTTTTTCACATCGACTACAAAGAGTCGTTACATTTTTTCGATACCTGATCGTATGCAGCACTTGTGCGTATATTATGTGACAAGGATGAATAAAATTGCGATACAGTTGCGCACTACGGTTGATTGAGTAACGGTGTAATTAGAGTATGGAAGAAGTATCGAGCCTCTGGACTCGGGACACACCTTCGTCTTGTACCTGGATACGGAAAGAGAGGTGTGCCCCGTCGTGATCGTCAACACGTTATTCTCCGTCTTGCATAAAATCAACATAAACAAATTAATCAAATTTTGCCATATGAACAAATATCTATATATATATATAAATATTTGTTCATATGACAAATTTTGATTAATTTGCTTATGTTGATTCTCTATATATACATATATACCATATATATACAGGGTGTTAGGGTGGTCGATGCAAACCCTTAAGAGGGTGATTGGTCACTTGGTTAGGAATAATCTAACCTAGGTTACCTTAATCCAAAGTCTAAGGATTTCGAGTTATCACGGTAAGTACAATTTTTGGAAAATTTACCACAATTAAGTACTAACTCGTTTACGTCTTACGTTAATGCTATTTTTTTAATCGCATTAACATAAGAGGTATTTTTATTTTTTGACAAGTTTTTAATTATTCAACACGTCTCATTTAGTTAGTTGTGTGGATACAGATGATTGTATTCGTGTTTGTCAAATGAATACACATTAAGCTAAGACGCAAATAAGAATTAGTACCTAATTTTGGGAAATTTTTCGAAAATCATACTTACCATGATAACTCGAAATCCTGAGACTTTGGACTAAGGTAACTTAGGTTAGATATGTTCATAACGAGTCGACCTTTCACCCCCTTAAGGCTTTGCATCGACCTTCCTAGTGTATATATATATAAACATACACACACGCATATTTTACGCGTGCATATATATATGCACGTGTAAAATTATTTGAATAACGAGACACAGCAGCAATTCGCGTGTGCATAACGCGTGACGAATCGAACGGGAAATACTGAAATATCCACGTGCGCTACAATTGCGTTGGAATTGACTAATGCAATTGAAGAATATTGAAGAGATCGAATATGCGTTTTTTCAGCAATGGAAAAAAAATTGCCTCGAAATATATTGGCAGCATGTTTTTTTTTCGATAACGTGAGCAAGAGTAATTAATTTTGGAAAAATCGGTGCTGGTTGCTGATTAAAAAAAAATATAGTGCCATCGATTTCAGGCACGCTGGGATATGGCGGCCGTTTCAAAGGGTCAAGAAACACGAAGCACCAAATGTAGTACGATCGAACCCTCAATATGTTAATAAAGTCATAGATTAAGGAGGTTGCAGCGGTCCAGTTGTCAAATGACGGTTCATTAATTTATTGTTAATAAGCCTCATAAAAATGCATACGAGGTATAGATTTATTCTGTAGATGCTAATTTCTCATAAAATATATAACTGACGGGCAAATTTATCCATGTTTATATTTTGATTACGTAAATAAGAAAAACTTTTGTCTTACTACCGACTTGAAAAAGTCGGTAGTACCGATGATTATTATGAAAAAACTGCATCAGCGAATGCTTTACACAACTCAGAATGAAATTTTGAGTTATTTATAATTATGCCTATTTATGTTTACGTGACGAGATTATTTATTTTTTAGAGCAACTTCGCGGACATTGAGGTTGACAGCAATGCTCTTTATTCACCAGCCAATCTTTCGTCGAACCTTGATGGTTCAATATTGAATATATATGGTTTACGATGGGCAAGATGGTTTTTTTTTTTCAAAATCTTTACAAAGGTTTAGTTTGCGTTAATCCATTGTTAGAAATGGCTTATCTCGGTACTAAATTGCCAAAAAAATGTCATCATTCGTAACGTTAACGCCTTGCCCGTCTGACCGCACGTAAAATTACATAAATTTAACTATTTTTTATCTCTGGTGTCTTGCGGTGAAAAAACTTCAAAAAATTCATAAAGATCCAGTATAGTCGAAAGAATAAAATATATTTTTTTCAAATTTAATCTCGACTTGTGGCTAACGCTCCAACCTCATTAATCCGAGGAGCTCGATGAATCAATAAAATAAATGATAAAGAAAAATTCAAAGTGATAAATAATAAATGTAAAGTAATAAATAACAAATTGAAAGCAGTAAATAACATTTTTGAAAAAATACATAATAAATTCAAAGTAAAAAGTAGTAAATTAAAAGTAACAGATAATAAATAAATAGAACCCACAGTCGTCCGGGCCCCAGCCAAATTGAACCTAAGAAAGGGTTCAATTGGGAAGGATAATACGTAAAAACTCGCAAGAGTATAGGTTAGAACTCAGGAAATATAACATAAAAAAATAATAAACAAATGTATAAATAAATCAAACTAAGATGACGCACGAACCAATGTCGTACGAATGAACGAAAAATCCAGCGTGGGAAAACTGTGAAGGGTCTCCAATAATAGTAAAAACTTTATAGCCTCTACAGACCAGGTACAAAATTACTATGCGCTTCGATCGTATTTCGTCACCTGCTCGACAATGCCAGCAGCAGGTAAAAAACCTCCAAACAAAAAAAAACAGTAAAATATTCCGAAAACCTCAGTATTAATTCACGAAGCAAAAAACTCGAAACTTCTTCAAAATTCCACGATTGCAAGACGATTCCACGCGTTCAAGTTGGGTCGTTCAAGAGCCTCGGAATTTTAATGACCGTGATAATCGAGTGTTCCCCCTGATAGAAAATGCATTAACGAATCCTACATTTAAAAAAAACCTGAAAATGTACGGCCCAATCTGAAAACTAATGTCGTTATCCTGCGGTCGTTCGAAATAAGGACCATGTGTCCCGGCTCCGGAATTTTTCATTTTCAAGTCAAATGGTAACGCGTACAGGGTGCGACGGGGCAACTCTCACGTAGTACGCATCGGCTAATTATAGGCAGTAAATAGACAGCTGACAGATGTGACAGCTGCAAAGTGTCATAACTCTCAGAATTTTCAGATCATTTTTTTCTTTTTCTTTTCATTTCACTTGTTCTCGATACGACTGCACCGTGAAAAATTTAGGGTTGCCTTTGACCGCCGATTGCGCTCGCCGATTGCAAAGCGACCGTCGATTGCGCTCGACACCTTTGTAGGTAAAGTTGACAGCACGAACCTCGGGTTTGGCCTTCGGAACTTTTTTTCGCGAGTTTTATTAATCCGGGATACAGATCTTGAGATTTACGACCATGTTGTTTCAAACCGAACACCCCATATATATGAAATATTTCACTATTGCGGTCGGAGTGAAATACCATGCATATACATATACATACGTTAAGGGGATATCTAATTTCGAGGGAAATGGTAAAATATAATGACGTTGAATTTTCCATCGTTGGAATGCAACGGAATTTAATTGTTTTTTAATTGCTCACATTTCTTCGGCTGCTTTAGGCTACGAAAATTACTCAAACGTTATTTCGTATTCGTACTAGAGTCTACAAGCTTCATATACAAAAAAAGTTTTTGGATGGTAATGAAAATAAAGAAGTAAAAAAATGAAATAAAATGTTTGTCGCATTCCAACGATGCAAGCTATAACTTTATGAAATATTTTAATATACAGGATGAAATATTTGATGAAAAGATGATTGTGACGAGTTTAGAGTTAGTGAGAACAGGTTGTACGACGATTTACGTATAATAAAACTTTCAATCGCGCTTTTCTCGATCTGGCCAGCATCATAAGTTTAGCTAAAATTGTCCAATTGTCAACTTAAAAAAAGAAACTAAAATTTCCGTAATTTCAGTAACTATGGTTTTACTTAGCTGTTTTGGACAAGGTTCCGAAAACTCCCAACCTCCGATCGAGATGAAATTTTCCACAAACCTTCCTTTTCATATTTTAAGAAAACCCCTAAAGGGCTTTTTGGCAACTCGCAATAGTTTTCGAGATTTTTAATTTTTAAGTTTTGTTTTTAAAGGTAAGGATCCGGAACCCCCACTGATCAAGCTAAAAATGTACACAAGCGTTCCTTTTAATATTTTAAAACAACCCCTAAAGGGATTTTTGGCGACTCGCAATAGTTTTCGAGACATTGAATTTTAAAGTTTTTTTTTACGCGCGCCTACTATGTCTATATCTGCTACGTCTCCGTTCATACCTATATAAGTTATCGCGCTCTCCGTTTTGTCCAAACAAAAATACCTAAACAAACCGAAATCCAAAAACGTTTGCGCGTCGCCAAAAATCCCTTTAGGCGTTGTCTTAAAATATTAAGGGAGGTCTGTGCGAAATTTCAGCTCGTTCGGAGGCTGTAGGTTTTCGGAACCTTAAGCACCGTTTTTTTTCTCAATTATTTTTCAAGCCTTCGAATATGAGTAAAAAATTTCGAAAAGATTACACTTTTTGTAACACCCGTGTTATTTGGTGATTTTTTCTCGAAAAACCTCTACGTACAACGTAAACTACATTTATATAAATATAAAAATAAAAAAGTTTATTGTTCAGACTAACCATGGTCACGTTATCGAGCCGGCCGTTGGATTACCTTTTTCATACAGAGGCTCTACCGTACCTCAATAACGTTATTAATCTTTATTTTTCCAACATAAAAATTTACACGAAATAAGTTCAAAGTATGCTCAATCGCATACCTTTTTTTCCAAATCCCCAATGAATAATGTAGTAGACAAAAAAAACAGAAAAAACTACCTTTTTTCGGCCCGTCACAGTGGTGCACTACCTTGAGGGGCTATATCAGTATAAACGCTGAAAATTTGGGTGATTTTCAGGAATTTTTTGGAAGAAAAGTACTCAATTAAATGTTTCGGAAAATTAAGAACATATTTGGCTATATTTGATCCATATTATATACTTTTTTCATAGAGAAATATTGAGATCCGAGCGACTTATGCGCTGCCTTCAGAGGCGCCAAAAAAAGTTCCTCCTCTGCTAACATGATTCCGGCCGATTGAGTAGCTGAAACCGAAAAAGGAAAAAATGTCGTTAAACTGGAAGGTATTTCCTGCACAATAACGTAGAATTTTCGAAAAATATCAAAGTCTAACAAAATGACATAGTTATGAAAAAAAAGTCTGTTTTCTTGTCTATAAAATTATCGTTTTTTTCAATGCCAAATCGTCAATTTTCATCCAATCAAAAATATCCTACGTCATTGTAGAGTAAATATATTCAAGAATACTCAGTTCAAATTTCAAGTCAATCGGATAATTGCTCTTTGAGTTACAATGTCAGCAAATTTGAAAAATCTCATTTCGAGAAAAACGCGTTTAAGTATTCACCTATCGATTTTTGCAAAATAAAATTATATTGATATAAATTATATAAATGATAATGATATTCTTGAAAGTATAAACTGTCGAAAAAGGCAAAAAAAATCGATTTTTCGAAAGTGTCACACTGGTATAGCGCGTGGCATGATTAAGGCGAGATATACATTTAGACAGGAAAAAATAACCAATATTGAGGGATTTTTTAAATTAAGAAATAATTATTCTACAATTATCAAACTTTAGGTATACTTTAATAGTATATTTAAGTATACGAAACAATTTTTTTTAATTTATTCATCATCAAAATGGCAGAGCTGTGGCAGAGTGTTACTAGCTCGTGGCGTGCAGTCTAGCTACCCGTAGACTTTGATTTGCAAAAAGTTGAAACATTTTTTCAATTAGAACATGTATAGTTTCTATGTGACGGTAATTAAAATGAAGGAAATGCAAATTTGAGAAAATGACACGGATTGACAACAAAAAATCAACATTTCACGCAACATTTCTTTAAAATATAGATTTAAAAAGTCGTTTTTTGTTTCAATTTTTCCAAAGCAATTTTCGTCAAGTAGAAAGTACCAATATTATCAATATTTCTACCAAGTTTCAACTTAATCGGCTTAATACTTTTTGAGTAATCCTGCACGCCAATTTCGATAATGTCGTTTTGAGAAAAACGAGTTTAAAGTTCACGCCCGGTCCGAATTCGAGCGGTGAGGCACAGCGTTGACGGGCTGTAACGTTTGAACTTTTTCGAATTTCCTTTTCAAACTTTGGAAATATATTCTACATATATATTTCTATCGTTTAAAGAAAAGAAAAACAAATCGATTTTTTGATCGTTGTAAATTGTACGAATGTGAATTCGAGTCCGCGGTTGATCCAACTCGAACGTTCCGCACCTGAGCAACTGCTGTGCGATTGTTTAATACTCGTTTCGACTTTGAACGCGAGTACCTCGGCCAATTTTTGGCGCACGACATTTTTGAAAAAAGCGTTTTGCTCGCAATGACACAATCTATATGCTCTGAAACGGAACCCTAATAGTTATGAACCACCCTGTATGAATAAATAAAAATATGTATCTGTGTGTGGGTGCGTGAATAAACATCGAGACCCAAGTTTTTTTTTCCTGTCTAAATACTGCATCGTTATCGCCAGTGAGCACGCGACCGTAAAGTAATATGGGACACTGCGGCACGGCCTTCACCTTGACTGTCGTTACACGGAGCCCACCTCCGAGTGTTGGGGCGAGTACTATACTTGAATTTTCAACGTGAGCACGTATTTTTTTTACCGTCGCTCGCACCATTAGATCGATATGAGATCTCGTTAGCTCCGATGATAAATGGATCGATCGATCGAGAAAAGCAGGAAAAAGCAAAACGTCCGATTTATCGTGTCGAAGAGCGGCTGCGGACGGAATAGACATTGTCCGATGTTAAGTAGACTTGCAAATTGAAACTGGTTCAAATTGCGCAAAGAAATTCTCGATGGATTCTCGGCATTATTGGACTGTGGCGCGAGACCGATGTATATTCAATTACGGTAAAGCGATACCGAGTTAAACGTATGCGGTAATTGCGTGCTGCGGAATTTTATAGCTCGCGGAAAAAAAAATACGGTTGTTATTTTATCCGAGGAAGCTTGTAAAACGTATTGATTATTCATAATCCTGAGCGAGACGAATAATCTGAGTGTTTCGCAACAGAATGGCAGGCTCGGATATTACTGCATGTTTAGAAACGTCCGCGGCAAACTGGAATAGTTCGAAAGACTTTGAGAAAAGAGTCCGAAAAAATGGAAATTTTCTAGCCGTTTTTTTATGGGAGACCCAACGATCCTCGAATAATTTCATTCTGATGGTAATTTTTTACTTCAGATATCCACTGAATTCGACTTGAATATTTTTTTTAAGTTTGTTGTCAATTTTTTTAGATTTTTTTAAACCCTAAAATTCTTCTAAAAATTCTAAAATTAGTCGTAAAACTAAAATCTCTAAAATGGCTTTAGAATATCTAAAATTCTTCTAAAAATACTGGAAAGAAATTCATAGCATTTTCTAAAAATGTCTAAAATCTCTAAAATCCTTCTAAAATGTCTAAAATCTCTAAAATTCGCCTAAAATCACTAAAATACTTCTAAAAATGTCTAAAATTGTTCTAAAAATGTCTAAAATTTCTCAAAAAAAATCTAAAATGTTTCTAAATTTCTTCCCCTAATAAGACCGACTTTTTCGTAACCCTCGAAGTGATAAATCAAAGAATCTAATCCCAATGAACGGCCGAGAGTTCCAACGCGAAGCTTGTTAAAGAATACACATAGCAAGGACTCTCGTCGAGCATTATCGGCAGTCGGTAAGTCGCGCCCGTGAAATCAGCAAGCACAACGGCTAATTACTTCCACGCGATGCCTGCGGGTTGAGTTCGTCGAATGTCGAACTGGGCAAATATCAGTACACTCAATTTGTACACACTGTAACGCTAACTGTATGCGTGGGTATAAAAACGACATTGACGCTCAATCAGTAACGCGGTATTTACCTATAAATCTTCCGGGAGCGTGCCAAGCTCGAGTAGGTATATTAGGTATATTGCACGAGATTTCCGCATTTTCTAATTGCTCGCAAATCTTTATTAGCACTATAATATATGTACCATATGTATTTGTATATGTAGTGATAGTGAATATTATCCTAAGGTATACTCAAGTTTATAGAACTAATATTCATGTCACATGTATATAAATTGCACATGATCATCAAAACGTACCAAGATTTTTAAATGCTGCATTTTTCTTGACGGGTTATACGCAGTTAGAAATTTCAAAAAGTCGATTTTTTTAATTGCATTTTTGGAATGTACAAATATGTGTGTATATTTCCTGAAAATTTCAAATCGATCCAAGCGAATATTCTCGGAAATACACACATATTTGTAAGGACCCTCGGAGCGCGTCTCCGAGCGTCTGAGAAGCTTCAAACGCGTTTTTCTCAAAACGGTGTTTTCAAAGACGGTGAGCACGATTTCTCAAAAACGGCTCAACCGATCGGTCTGCAATTTTAACACAACCTTGTTAGATATATTCTTCAGGTATTGATGGAAGGAATATGATTTCCGATAATTATTTATATTTTTTTCAACGCTTGAACGAAAAAAGATTGGTTGAAAATCGAAATTGTTTGTTTCCGGAGTCACCATTTTGTCAAAAATTTGAATTTCGACTATTCCTTCGAACAATACCTGGATTCATCTATCCCTTAAAATAATCTCTTTGGTTTTTTCATTTTAGATAATCCAAACCGGAGATACTTTGCTCACCGCAGGACACTTTTTTTCGAGGACTTGTAGGAGACTTCCTAGAGGAGCAATGTTAATGAATATTTTTGAAAATAAAAAATGCCAATCTAAAGCTAAAAGATACCACTATACTGCCTAATACTTTTCGTTTTGCCCAAATGAATTCCTTTTCCAGAAAAAAAATCGTAAAAAAACGACTTTTTTGGCCTTTCAACTGTGTATAACGCCTTAAGGTTTCTGCGTACGATTTAAATTAAAAAATACGATTTTTCCGCTTACTTTTATAGCTGAGTCTTAATTTTAATGTGCAACAATGATTCAGTTAAAAAATGTTAAAAATTGATCGAGTTATGACGATTTTTATAATGTTAAAGTTTGCATCGTTGGAATGCCTTGAAAACTTTCCTAGATTTTGTATTTCTTTGTTTTCACCGCCATCTGTACATTTTGCACGTTTTGTTTACGGACCACTAAAAAGAATCTTCAGAAAAAATTCAGTGATTTTCGTAGCCCAAATGAGCAAACAAAAATATTTTCGCTGCATCCCAACGATGCAAAATCTCAATACCATCGATTTTTGTGAAGAGTCAGATCGTCTGCTGCCCCATCGCAGACTTTTTTCTTTTGCGTTATTCTCGAAACTATGTTTTACGAAACGGTGTGAGTCGTACGTCAAAATCTATTCGTCCGATTCACTTCAAATTCGGACAAAACATGGTGTGCAACATTTTCTATCGTATTACCAGACGATTTTTCAAATGTTTATCCATTTGTTGATCAAAGAAATTATTAAAGGTGTTTGCTTAGGTCGAAAATCAAACGTTTTTTCTACAGCTTGCCATTTTCATAATTTTCAAAACTTCAACAAAGTATCCGATTATACGAAAGTTTTATTATCATATTGAAAGTACATTTTTTCATTTTACATTTCAGATCGCCCTAGTTGTCAGAACCACCTCCACCGATAGGCCATGCAGCGACAGCCTCACTTTGTTCAAATAACAATAACTTCATTGTTTATCGATATTTTTCAATGAAGAAAAAGGTGAACCTTGGCAAGACAATGTATTAATTGCGTGTAAAATCCAGATCTCGTCATCCCAATACTCTCATCACAAAAAAATATCGAAAATCGACCTGTTTTTTGGGCCTCAAGTTTATGCAGACCTGGTAATGGGTCCAAAATGCATTTTCATAAAAATGTTTAGTATTAAACGCACGCATATATGTATGTATATATATATATATATATATATATATACACATACGTACATACATATACATACATATATATGTATGTATATATATATATATATATATATATATATATATATATATATATATATACCATAAAAATATTAGTTATTTATTAATGAGTCGTAATTAATTTAATTAAAAGCGACCAGTCCTTCAACGAGTTATGAAGATTCGGTATGTTAGACAGAAAAAATGAAACTCCTAAAATATCACGTCACTAAAATCCCTCCCAGTATTATCCTGTGAAACACACGAGCCGGTTCGTTTTTAAAGGGACTCGCCAACCTCAAACTCGAATCCCTCGAATTCGTATGCGTGCGGCGTTTTTGAAAAGTACCCAACGCGATTCGGCTCATTCCTTTTCCTTCTTGCGTGCATATATTACATATATATACGTCTTGCGCACGGACATACGCCCATTGGGGTACCGAGGGTACAGAGCTCGGCTCGCGTATACGATATCACGTACACGTCGAGGTTGCTACGTTGATTATAACTTCTCGAATGCCCCACGACGTCTGTATATGAGACCGCGTCAGGGCCGGTTGTTCACTCTTACGGACGTGTCCGTTCTTTTTATTTATTTTTTCTCAGTACATTTAGCCGTGCAATCGTGAGATTTTCTTTTCGATAAAATTGCAGATGAATAATTGTGGGAAGACGGAAAAATAATTGGCTGAGTGTGCCCGAGTCGATCGAAAGTCATCGTTTCGATATGGAAAAACCATTTTTGTAAATTGAAAAAATTTCGCTTCTCATCCGCATATATACACATATGTATGTCAATTCATTTATTATATCAAGATATTGAAGGACATGAACATTTTTGAAGATCCTTCGATACGATTCAATACATCTGTAAATATATACATATTCATTGAGAACGATGCCTATATGTATGTGTGCGAATATATGTATACGTAATATAATCTTTCATATATTTTTTTTCATTAATCCTTATTACATTTATACCTCATTCCACTTTTTATCCACTAATTTTATATATATATATTTACATTCAATAATTTCAGAGCACTTTACAAACATTTAAAGTCCTGTCATGCAATGTTATACATACGTGAAGGAATCTATGTAATTTTTACAAATTATACTTATATAATTTGTAAAAATTATATAATTGTTATAAATTATATAATATATATAAACAATTATATATTGTTACCAACCAATATATATTGATTGGTAACAATATACCGAAATATAATATATATATATATTTCCAGACATTGGAAAACATGAACATTTTTGGAGGTCCTTCCATAAGATATTATATATATGGAAAAATATACATATGCATTAAGGATCATGCGTATGTATATGTATGGAAATAAAGAAATATATATATACACATGCATCATTTTAGAGCAATCTAAAATGTTAAAAGCCCGATCATGCAAAACTTTTGATATATGAAATGATTTATGTCGTGCTTGTAAATCATATATATATATATATATATAATTTATGAGAATGGCATATTGCAGAGCACAAAAAAATGTTTAAGTCCTCCCATACGATTCGATACAAATGTAAATATATCCATATTCGTGAAGATTCATGCGCATATACATTTATACAAATAATTAAATATATATAAATATACATGCGATATTTTACATACGTAAAGGAGTACATAAAATTCTTGAAAATCATACTTACTAGTGGAATTAATTTTGAACACTTTTAACAGAAATTGGCTATTTTTTATATTTACGAAGAAAATGTACATTCTACCACGCCGAAATGATACTGTAATGTTTGTATTTTAGTCTATAATGTTTATACTAAATATTTGCCTTCATAAGCCTACCTTGATGAGAATATAAAATGTAAGTGATTATAACGTAAAAATGATTAATAAATGCGACATTTTTTTCAATTTAAAAAGTGTCTAGAATTAATTTAGTGCATATTGGACCACCCCATAAATAATGCGTTTTTTAAAAACGTTTATTTTTCAAAATTCAGATAAACACAATTCGGCCAACAAAAATGCGCTATCTTTCTCTTCCATTACTCTTTCATCTTTCTGGCAGACTTTCAAGATGCCTCTCCCGAAATTCGCTTGTCCACGAAAAAAAGTGTAATTGAAAAAACCGCATTCTTTATGCTATTACCGAATATATACCCAGATAAACATTAATACATATGCCAACACATGTGATTCACAATCCGAAGATGCGGCTTATACAATGGCAAACAACACAAGGACGCGCGCGATAAATTGAAATCACATGCGGGATTAATCGGCAATTTTAGCCCTCTCAGGAATAGCATATACGGACACTGGCCATCCGACGTGTGTGCATACTATTCGCCTCGATTGCTCTCAATGAGCAGCGGTGTGCTCGTAGTTAACGTGAGTAAACCGCACGATCTAACGGGTGCGATAAATTGAAATTGAGCCGAACGTGTGACAGTGTACGTCGCGTGAGGTCTCGAGCGCGATGCGCTCCAGCGTAATGGCTTCACGTAATGAAAAAGGACATTTCGTAGGCGATCAAACAGGCCATGCAGAGGAAATTTGAATTTACTGGTTAAAGGTATATACATGTGTAGAAAAAATGGGTGGCGTGAGCAAGAAGAAAAAAAATTGCAATGAAAGTGTATGGGAAGTAGGATGGAGAAGACAGGTAATAAAAAAGTGTAGACGATGAGAAAACGATTCGAATGGCGTGCGTATTAACTAGAAAATCTAGTAAATTTGCATAAATATTGTTGATATATTGTCGATATATACATATATGAATATATTATTATCGATATATCAATATATTATTATCGACGTATCAATATATTATTATCGATATATCAATATATCAAAGTTTTATTTTCGTGCGTGGTGTAAGAAAAAACATGGCTTATTGGGGTGGAAAATCTCGTGGGGAAAATTACTTATTTCGGGAACATTGTTTTATGGGGAATTAACTAGAAAATCCAGTACATTTGCATAGATATTGTCGGCATATAAATATATGAATATATTATTAACGATACATCACTATATTAATATATTATTATCGAGATATCAATAAATCAACATATTATTATTCATACATCAATATATAAATATAGTATTATCGATATATCAATATATCAAAATATCATTATATATATATCGATATATCAAAATCTTATTTTCGATATATCACTATATCGATATATTATTATCGATATATCAGTGTATCAATATATTATTATCGATATATCAGTGTATCAATATATTATTATCGATATATCAGTATATAAATATATTATTATCGATATATCAATATATCAATGTGTTATTATCGATAAATCAATGTATATCTATTTGGAGACATCTTAATTAACTTTCGCATTCGTTTGATAAAAATTAAAACAAATAATCAACATTTGGGATGAACGATATTCGGATATAAAATTTCCCTTCCTGTGAAAGGCAAAAAAGACGAAGAATTGAAAATTAGTGTTCAAGTGTTCGTTCGGTACACCCGTTGCGTGGCCAGTCCCTCTTTGCGTTTTATAAAGCCAGTTACACGCCGCAATTGCGCGAGCTCGTCCGCGCACGAGGGTGGGAAGTCACGTGAAGGTTATCAACGTTTGATTGTACGATTGTCTCGACTTCTTTGCCGTAACGTTTGCTACTCGCAAATACGCGAGATGTCGCACCTTCTGAACCGAATTCTAAGTGAGATGCGTTGGTGAATGGTTGCGATCCTAAGCCAGCACAGCGGAATACCGAGGTAGGAGGCAAGGATTTCCGGTATGGAACACCCAGGGCCATGGACCTCCGGTTCGAAGTATCCGGGGATCGGGACGTCCGGTTGCGAATGGCCAAGGTCCAGGATTTCCGGTTCAAAATACTCAGGGACCATTATTTCCGGTTGGTAGGGGCTGGGACCAGGACTTCCGGTTACCAATAGCCAGGGACCTATAGTGTCGGTTCGGAGTACCCAAGGACCAGGACTTCTGATTGTGAATGGTCGAGATCCAGCATTTACGGTTGGAAACACCCGGGGACCATTATTTCCGGTTGGAAGGGGCCGAGACCAGGACTTCCGGTTACCAGTGACCAGGGACCTGCAGTCGGATTCGCGATACTCGGCGACCATTATTTCCGAACGACGTTTCCGCTCCAAGTACCCGGGTACCATAACTTCCGGTTGGACATGGCCGGGTACCAGGGCTTCCAGTTTCAAACGAGCGGACACCACGACTTCCGCTTGCTAATGGCCGGAGAACCGGGTTTCCGGTCACAAATTACCAGGTTCTACGACTTCCGGTACGAAATACCCGGAAAAAAGAATTTCTGGTCACTTGCGGTCATGCACATCCTGTCGCCACGACCTTCAGAAATGGATTTCCTCTTACATATATACCCTGGGATATGGATTTCCTGTCTGAAGTACCCTGGGACATGGACTTCCGATCTCAAATAACCTGGGACATGGACTTCCGATCTCAAATACCCTGGGACATGGATTTCCTATCTGAAATACCCTGGGACATGGATTTCTGATTTGGAATACACTGGGACATGGATTTCCGACCGGAAATACCCTGGGACATGGATTTCCGATCTCAAATACCCTGGGACATGGATTTCCGATCTCAAATACCCTGGGACATGGATTTCCGATGTCAAATACCCTGGGACATGAATTTCCTATCTGAAATACGCTGGGACGTGGATTTCCGACCTGAAATACCCTGGGACATGGATTTCCGATCTGAAATAGGTCGGGATATGGATTGCCGATCGGAAATACCCTAGGACATGGATTTCCGATCGGAAATACCCTGGGACATGGATTTCCTATCTGAAATACGCTGGGACATGGATTTCCGACCTGAAATACCCTGGGACATGGATTTCCGATCTAAAATACGTCGGGATATGGATTTCCTATACGAAATACTCTGGGACATAGATTTCCGATCGGAAATACGTCGGGATATGGATTTCCTATATGAAATACCCTGGGACATAGCTTTCCTATCGGAAATACGTCGGGACATGGATTTCCGATCTGAAATACCCCGGGACATGGATTTTCGATCTGAAATACCCTGGCAGATAGATTTCCGGTTCCCCATATGTGAGAACTAAAATGCCAATTTGCAGATACCCCAAAAGCCGGATTTCCGGTTTTCGAAAGACGCGAGACTTACGTACCACGAGGAACACTGCGGGGCGACACTAGCGCCTCATCGCGGACAAACGATGCGTAATGGCTACTGCGCTGATGCCCACGAGGACGACCCTCAAATTGTTGACGAACCGCGCGCACCGATACGTGACACAACTAATCTATGAGCTTCGGTTATTGACTATACATATGAGTCGCACGCGGCGATAAGCCGCGCCTAAATACGAACACCTTAATAATTCTCGATTGCGTCCGCGAATGGCCTTAACCTCGCTGGAATATCCTCCTCCTGTATACAAGCTCTTCCGTTCAATCTCGCCACAGGGAATAATGCGAGATGCGGACCTTTCATCCACCCACGATCCTCGCATTTTCGAGATACATTTGTACCCTGCTACCGTTGACGAGAGATGATGGAACATATAGTTTGGGGCAATGATGATAAAGACTGGATGATGACTTGGATGACTGGAAGTCCGACAGTTTCTGGGCGGGCATAACCTATTTTGTCAAATCGCAAGCTGAATACAAAATGGTGGTCTAAATCACCACGGCATTGTACGTATACGTAGCTAATTCCTTAAGGATTTTTCGACAGATCGGCTGGGTTAACGAAACTGTCGCAAATGTCAAGTCTGTTCTTCCAGAAAATGTTTCATTCCAGTATCGAGAAATATGTGTGTGTGTGTGTGTGTGTGTGTGTGTGTGTGTGTGTGTGTGTGTGTGTGTGTGTGTGTGTGTGTGTGTGTGTATACACACAGGGGATCCCTCTCATCTCTGCCACCCTAAATAACTCGGTAATTATTGACGTCACGAAAAAATGTTCCCGACAAAAGTTGCCAAATATTTGGTTGTGATCCGAGATAATTAGACTTGTAGGTCATTTTGATAGGTGACCTTGAATGACCTTGAACGACTTTGACCCCCGAATGTTTTTTTCATGCGGCTTGAGGTGCTCCACAAGTTGGTTGAAAAAATGTACCATTCCATTTGAAAAAGTGGAGGTGACCTTTACTGTGCGCCAGTACCGCCACCGAAATGAATGAAAAAATTGGTTGCATTTGATGGCCCCCGTCACGCCGTGCAACTTTTGTCTCGATCCTTTTTTGTGACGTCGTTAATTACCGATTTATTTCGGGTGGCAGAAATAAGAGGGACACCGTGCATATATTCATATAGGATCGGGAAAAAGGCGGGCTTGATATATGTCTGATAATAGATTTCAATGTTTAGTAACAATTATTGTAGTAATATTTTGTAATGTTCAATAATAACAATAATACTTTTTATTGTTAGATAATAATATACATGCACACAGTACCATATGAAAATTCGAAATTGCCGATTCTTCGATCGGGATACAAAGTTGCAAACCTCGACGACAAAAAGACGTAACCAAACGAGCAACAAGTAGTAAAAATGTGAAGACAAATCGCGGATCTTTTACCAGAAATGGTCGTAAAAAAAGCAATATAAATTTCTTTAAAAAGTCTACTGTTTTTTTAATAAAAAAAAAACATAAGTTCGTCTACTCTCTACGTTCTTTTGAACCTCAGGAATCTCGAATTAGTCTCGAGTCATTCTTTCCAAAATGTACACTGCTGAATAAAAAATTAAAAACTGGTCAAGAAAAAAGACAAAAAGAAATTATTCAAAAACAAATTGAAGTTTAATTTTTTGAGTCCTGTAAAAAAGTACTTTCCGCTGTTATTTCTAACAAGCCATTGCACTGTTCATTATTACTAACGTGATAGATTATTATTATTTTCTAGTAAATGTAGACTAAAAAAATGTAACGAAAAGTACACTCGGCTTCGTGAAGGTATGAAGAAAAAAAAATTGACCATGCTCAACGTCACAGAGAGTTTTGAAAAAATAGTGGAACATTAAAAAAAGCTGGAAGCAAATGAAGGCTATTTTTTCGGATGCTGCATGGCCCGTTTGGCTACGATCTTTTTTTACTGAGATATTACATTTTTTTTCTCGATCGAAAATTCGGAACGTGATCTTAAACTTTTGGATGGTACTGTATGTATGTGTATATATATTAATATCGGGAAGGGATATTACTAATGTAAGTCGAAACCATTTATCTCGGATGTATCACCAACGTGCTGTCCACTAAACCGGTATGACATCTGGAAAATGTGTCATACCGTATGATCCTTCGAGAACGTCTTGATCTGTATGAGAACGTATGTAGAATAAATTCCATTCGAATTTCACTTTTGCATATGCGGCTGGACTTTCGGAATTCTGCATCTAGATCGAGCGACGAGACCTCAATATGTTTTTATCACATTGAAATGACATTTTTCGAATAACATTAGTATATTTTGGATGGGAAGGGGTGGTTGGAGGTCCCTAGAACCGAAGTGAAAGATTTGAAGAAATATTGAGAAAAAAACGTTGCTTTATATAAGCGTTCTATCGTATTTTAAAAAAATTGAGCAATTAAATAAATTATTTGTTTCAAAGGAAAGATAAATATGTTCTCTGTATATAAGAGAGAGATTATATAATATTGAAATATCGGAATATTGAAATTTGAGAATATTGAGATTAAAGGATATTTATAAAAAAAAGTTGCTCTTAGTGTTCTATCGTATTAAAAAAAATATAACAAAAAAAAAGATATTACGTGTTCTGAATGTGAAAAAAATCTTCCCTGTATTATGTTAGCGCCTTCAAAATTTGGGCAAATGTATTCAAAAAATATTTACGAAGAGAAAGAGAGGGTGAGAGAGATAGAGGGAGAGTAAAAAAAGAAGTTAAAAAGTCTCGTCAAATTAACAATCCAAAGTGTGTGTGTATGTGTAAAGTGAATTACCGATGTACAATTTGTAAGACTTTTTTCTCGAGACGAGACCATACGCGAAATTGGACATCATAAATGACACGAGAGTGACTTCGTGCGTGGACCATTGAATTGTAGAGTTCGACGACACGCGCTTACGTCAAGTGGAAAGAGTCTCGCGTGAGCTCTGTACACCGGACACAGGCCTGGTTATTCAATATTCCTCTCACTTTCTCGCCACCGTTCGGTAATAACTTTTGGGAATTTCACGGAGCCTCGCGCAAAAACTGACCCGATTTACGCGTAATGTATACTCGGTGCGATTACTGACCTGAAAAATACTCGAAGAAGATTCGCTCATGCCGACGATTTCGTGTGCTTTCCCCTTGGATAAAAAGGAAAAGAAGAATATTAATCGTGGACCGGAATTTGCACGTGCACAAAATCGTGGAGTGTGGATGTAGAAAAATCGACGCAACGAAAGTGCATCGCTAAAAGGCAAGAAAAATGTGCCAAATTTATACATTAATATATATGTAAATTGAGCAACAATATATATATGTGTGTGTGTGTGTGTGTGTGTGTGTCCTTTTATCCACAGTGTTCATCGTGCTCGAGATAAAAGTCCATCTCTAGAGGCTCCAAAACTTATAGAAAATGGTGTTGAACTTTTCATCGCTGGAGTGCACCGAAAGGTCTTTTTTATATTTTTATTTCTCCATTTCCATTAATATAATATAATATTTAATAAATAATAAAGAGTGATACAATGAATCATCTTTTTATCAATACAATATACGATTTTTTAAACATACTTTTAAATACATATTAAAATTAGCTAAACAAAATTGAGGCAAATGATCAAAAAAAAATCTCCAAAGCGAGAGAAAATTCATTTTTATATTTTTATTTCTCAATTGCCATGAATATAATACAATACTTAATAAATAATGATAAATAATATAGGAAATCATTTTTCTATTGACATAATTCAATTCTTTTTTATATGAATGTAATTATTATATATTTTATTAAATAATTTTATACAGCACAACCATGTTTTCCTCGCTTTTTCGTGCGGGTAAATGGGACCTAAAAGAGGTCTTTTAGGGCCTGGGCTTTAAACATTTGCGCTTGCGCATTTCTCACGCTCACGGCCATTGAACCGTTGTGAACCAGCTGTGAGTCGTTAGGTGCTGCCATCAGTCGCGAGGCCGAGAAATTAGGTACGGTAAGTTGAGACGGTATTTACGGGAAGAAACATAACCTCACTTAGGATTGGATTGACTTTAGCAATGTTAAAAAATTACTCTGTGACTGGCATAAAAAACTAACCTCAAACTTGGACATCATCTATATAATCTGTGCCTCAATCACACATCAACGATTCAACCAAAGAACATATAATACACAGAACTACACTAAGTACATGCCTTATGGGAGCGCTGTCACGATTTTTTGGGGTGATGCAGTTATCACCCCAGCCACCTAAAGCGCTGCCTGTGTCAATGTGCATGAATCATCCGAAGAATATATGTTCTTTGATTGGGCGTGGCACACCGATACGTCGCCGCGCAGTCTACCGGCGTAATTATATACTACATTTTCTGTGCCAACTATCAACACGGAGCCTGTTCTTCCATGCGATATATGTTCCTTGATTCAACGCAACGCAAGCACAACTCGTCAATCGGGATTGCAGAATCCACAAAGTAACAAGTGTTTTGTTTTGCGCAGTCATGTCCAGTGTGGTATGAAAGTGTTTTAAAAAACGGGATATTATTTATACAAAACTTTAGATCACTATCATGATTGTCTGAAAAGATGTCATCCGTCGTTTGGTGTTTATTGGTATTAAACTAGGCAGAGATAACACAATCTGTTTTATCGAACGGATTAGATTTCGCTAATATTGTTACAAAATCTTACCGATATATCGATATCAATATCGATATTTAAAAAAAATATAGATACGATATATACCGATACTTTTCGGCCCTTCCGACATCCCTAACCTCACTTTCACGTGACACCGCGACAAAGCATCGTCGAACGGTGAACGATGAACTCCTTGCTATAAATTATTAATTAGATAGTATATTGAAATAAGCTGATACATTTCAAAATTACATTTGATGTCTACGGGGGGGGGGGGGGCTACGCCCCCTTCATTCCCACGCGGCGCGCGCGATACAGCTTCCGTGTGCAATACACCTGCACGTGCTTGCAGCCATAGGTATTAAACAATGCAAAAGCCCGGAAAACATGGTTTTGTTATATAAATACTCGTATGCACCGTAGACACAGGGGTTTTTACACCCCCCCAAGGAGTGAACGTCCCACTTTGTCCCCTTGGTACACAATGTACTATTTCAAACCTACTTTTAAATACATATTAAAATCAGCTCAAAGGAATTGGAGCAAATGACGAAAAAGTCATCTCCAAAGAGAAAGAAAATATTTTTTTTTAGTTTCTCCACTTTTATCAAGATAATATAATATTCAATGAACAATAATAAAGAATATAATCAATGTTTGCATCAATAATGTAGTAGTGGTAATTAATTCCTTGTATTCTCTTTTTAAGGATGTTTACATGAATACCCCTCCTTTCTCATTTACAGAAATTATTTTACATTGGTTTTCTTATATATATCCTCGTCGCCGGGTTCAAATTCCGAACTTTGAATGATCAGAACACTCAATACTCCGAAAGAATACTTCCCCCAAAGATCAAAACTCCGAAAATTTAAACACCGAAAAAATAATTCGGCTATGGGGGTTTAAAACGACGAATAATTCAAGAATTTTTTTTATTAAGAAGTGATTTTGCGTCAATTACGAAATTTGTCTAGGCAATGTTATACGTTCTACATTATTTACAGTCAACTGTGTAGACTTTCGCTGGCATGATCTCGATATGGGGGCCGGGTTGAAATTCCGAACTTTGAATGCGCCGACGGTTCAAAATTCCTAATTTTAATGTTCCGTTAGTTATTTAATGCCAGCGAAAGTCTATACAGTTAACAGTAAATGATGTAGAACGTATAACATTGTCCAGACAAATTTCAAAATTGACGTAAAATCACTACGTAATGAAAAAAAAATTCCTCAAATAATTCGCCGATTTATTGAAAATTTTGAAACTTTTAAAAGTCCCATAGCCAAATAATTTTGACGGTGTTCAGATTTGCGGATTTTTGGTCTTTCGTATAAAGTTCTTTCGGAGTTTTGATCTTTCGGGGTATACTATTCTTTCGGAGTTTTGAGCGATCTGATCATTCAAAGTTCGGAATTTCACCCCGTTCCCCTCTTGAGGAACACCTAGGTTACCTTAGTCCAAAGTCTACGAATTTCGAGTTATCATGGTAAGTATGATTTTTGGAAAATGTCCCATAATTAGGTACTAAACTCGTTCATAATATTCAAACAGGCAATAATTGGCAACCAAAAACTTATTTGCGTTTTAGCTTAATGTCTATTCAATCGACAAACACCAATACAATCATCTGTATCCATACAACTGACTAAATGGGACGTGTTGAATAATTAAAAACTTGTCCCAATAAATCAAAATACCTCTTATGTTAATGCTATTAAAAAAAATAGCCTTTAGTAGAAGAGGTCAACGACTCAGTACCCAATTTTGAGAAATTTGCCCAAAAAAAACATACTTACCACGATAACTCGAAATCCTTCCACTTTGGACTAAGGTAACCTAGGTCAGATATGTTCCTAACGAGGTGACCCATCACTCCCTTGCTTTGCATCGACCTTCCTAACACCCTGTATATTTCAATATACAATTTCTAAAATCTGCTCACAAATACATATTAAAAACATAATCGGTCGTGAACGATGAAAAAGTAATTTTCATTGCACTCCAAAGATGCAAGCTTCAATTGCAGAGCGAGGAATCGCAGTTGTGCGCAATATTTCGCGGATGTGCACGACACACACCGAAACAGAAGTCAATGCAGCCCGACCGCGCGCAGAGTTGCAGTCCCGCATATCTATTTAGTTCGTTCTCGCGCTACGGTGCACTTCCCTAGTAATTAGCAGTACCGAGCTGACGCTTAATTACGACATCATTTGCCCGACACTATGAGGAAGGCGAATACTCAGAGAGAGCAAGAGAGAGAGAGAGGGAAAGAGAGAGAGAGAGAGAGAGAGAGAGAGAGAGAGAGGGAGAGGGAGTAGCAAAGAGCGAGGTGAATAGATCACGAGTTGTACTCCGGAAAATCGTAATCGTACCGAAAGATCGTGCCGTACTTGCGATCGGTAAATCCCTCACGAGCACGATTCAAATGAATTCAATTTGTACACGCGCTGATGGATACACACACATACAGGAGTCGGACGATTGGCGATGAATATTCAGTGTCGCAATATATATATATATATATATATATATAGGAGGAATATGTTACAGCTATGGACATTTATCCTCACTCAGCATCGTCACGGACGAACAAATCGGCCGCCACATTAATTCACGTTTGTGGTGCGTTCGAGATTCGCATATATATGCATAACGTGAGTCATTCCGGGAAACGGCCGTAATACCGGTGCACTTTTTTTTTCAATTTGATTTTGCAAAAAAAAACACAAACTCATAGAAGGGGGCGAACGAGGTCGCGTATGTGACGTTTATCGAGAGCAATTCAAGATTATGTATTATATTGATGATTTCCAATGATCGGGTATACGCGAGCGGAAAAGTAAACTCGCATAATAATTGGAAGCAAATGAGTCTTTGGAGAGAATGTGTAAAGGGTGTCTCAAAATAACCTGGAACTTTTATTTATTAATAAAACGTGTTATTTATTGGGAAAGTATGAATATTTTTGTTATCATAGAGGGTACGAAAATTTCGTCAAAAGAGTGAACGTTTGCAAACAGGGACGAGGCGGCCATTCGTCGGATACGGTGTTCCACACATAATCTCCATGTTTGTACCTTATATTAAAATAAAAATATTCGTACTTTTGAAAGAAATAATATGTTTTATTAAGGAGTAAGGCCACTGTAACGGCCCAAAAAAAAGGTTTTTTCACTAATTTTTTGCTCCCGAAATTGAAGGTATTTGAAAAAAAACTTTTAATGGTGTTATCGGGCATACATTAAACTTTATTATAAAATTTTTTTACAGTAAAAAAAAACAAAATGGCGGTTCCACAGCTATCTTCTCGGGACATGTTTTGCTTCCAGGGCTCCGCGGCACGCAGCACCACTGGTGCACTTTTGAATCTAGAACAAAAAAAAAACCATTAATCTAGAGGGCTATAGCTAGAGAATGTCGATCAGATTTTAAAAAGTATCAATTTTTGTGGTTTTGGCGTGCGTTTGAAAAAAAAAATTGATTTTTGACGAAAAAAACGGCAAGTTTTTTGTTAATAAAAAATCAATAAATAAAGTTCTTGAAAATTCCGATCGACATTGTCAAGATAATGTAAATGTTCACATCTGGTTAAAATTTCAAGTAAAAAAAATGAAAATTGTTCGAGTTATGCTGCGTGCCATTTTGAAAAACCATGTTTCGAGAAAAACGCGTTTAAAGTTTTGCGAATAGTTTTTTATTGGAAAAAATTAAAAAAAGAAGTTTCGGAGAAACTTAAACTATTTTTTATTTTAAACTTAAACTATTTTTTAAGCCAATAAAAAAAATCGATTTTTCAAAAAATTTACAGTGGCCTTACCCCTTAATCAATTAAAATGTCGGGGCATTTTGAGACACCCTATAAAAGCGTATGGTCGAGTCCGTCGAACATTTCAGAGAAGTCAATCGAATGAAGTTTCGGTAGCCTCGGAGAACATTAAACCCAATGGAGTACACATTTGGTTGGGGGATCATAACTTTTTTTTTCAAGGGTATAGGAATCGTTCATTTTTCATGCGTATGAGGCAGTGTGGAGATGAACGAACGTTCGCAAATGGGAAATTTGTTCGAATAGGAAGCATACCTTTCCTAAAGGAAATTAAGTTTATATAAAAATTATTACGGTTATGCGAAGGTGATTTCGAAGCAAGTGGGTTGTACATAATATTAAGTGTGGGGACCATTGACTACTATGGGATGGTCTGCAAAATCGAATGTCTTACAAGGAACATCCCTCAGATGACACCCTTCGATTTTGTTGAAATTTGGATATGTTATAAAGCACCGAAAAGTAAGCGATACGTAATTTTTTTTATCGGCGGAGAAACGGTTTTAAGGGGTGAAACCACCCCTCGAAAAAAGGCATCTCTAGGGGTAATATAGCAGTTTCACACACAAGGAATTCACCGATTATAATGAAACAAAAACGAAAATTCTTCTAATCCGAAGCAATGAAAAATCCACTATAGTGACATTGCAAAAAAAATTGAGGGGTTAACCACCCCTATATTAAGGGGTGGTTTCAGCACTTAAAACCGTTTTTCCGCCGATAAAAAGAAATACGTATCGCTTACTTTTCGGTGCTTTACAACATATCCAAATTTCAACAAAATCGAAGGGTGTCACCTGAGGGATGTTCCTTGTTAGATATCACCTTTCCTTTTACACACCCACACGCACACACGCACACGCGCGCACACAGGCATGTATATGTACATGTATAATTTGATTTATTTCTTAATTTAATTTAATTTATTTTAATTTATTACTTAACAATAATATAGCGAACGATCACCAACAAACTACTACTACCTCTGTAGAATAAATATCATTCTTTGTTTGCTTGGACTGTTGGTTGGGTTTTTAAAAACTTATTGCAATACTGTACTACTTTTGTACAACAAATATGTATGGGTTTGTTCAGGTGCTTAAGGGTTTAGGCTACTGTGAAAATGTCAAAAAATCGATAGTCGCTCAAGGCTACCTAAATCGAAGAGGAAGGTTCAACATATGGTGCAGGAATCACAGATTAAAGGTAAACTTATGTTTACAACGATAGAACTGCAAGTAAAACTTTACATGCATTTTTCTGAAAACTATGCTTTTCAAAATGGTGTACACTCTTTCTCGACATCTGATGAACTTGATTATATATATGATGGATTTACTTGATTGGTCTACTTGAAACTTTGGACTGACTTGATGGATTTACTTGAAATTTAGTACACTTACTCAGTCTAATAAATAGTTGTTTACGCGTGATCGACGTTTTTTTTCGCAACATTTTTTTTTCATTAGTTGTCATTCTAATTATGAATTCATTTGTCGTCATTCATTATGATGATAGAAAAAAAGGTACACCGTTGAGCCCCTCACGTTCTAAGGCCCTTCACGGCATTTACGGCCATTATCAACATTTTCTTATGAATTTTGGTACACAACTTCGTTAATGTATGTACAAATAAATGTCCAAACGATTTTTCAATTATTGTACTTATTTCTTCAAAATTAATTTTTTTTTAATAACCTTCACTTTCGGATCGTCCCAGTAGCATAACCCCTTAAGGCTTTTCATCCCTTGAAATAACTTGTTTCATTTTTAGGTGATAAAAATGTGAAAAAATTCGATATTTTTTTCATACATATACAGGGTGTTTGGCGCATGGACCGACACATTTTTTTGTTTGGGGGGGGGGGTTATTTGCTTTTTTTACCCTCAAACCCTATGTTCTAAGTGTCACGGTAATTGAAATCAGTGGCGTAAAATTTTTTTTTTTTATTACTTGGCGTCAAGACGCTGCCGCGTCTCTTGATATGTTTGTTTTCGTTTTTTTGTTATTACCCATAACTTCGCCTTCAAATCGTCATAACTTTTTTATTTGTGGTTCTAATTGCACGTAATGACTTTTGTTGTCTTCTGCGATGTATGTTTATTGTAAATAAATCATTATTCGATACAATTGGATTGAGGAACGTGATTCTTGAAAGTCCAGTCTTAAAAATGTGTAAATGTATGAAAAATTGCAACTCCTAGATTAATTATTAAAAAAACTTGTTTTATTCATTTTTACCACATAATGAATGATTTCTATGACATGTAGCATACCGTTGGAAAGGGTGTAAACTAGAGAACTTTTGAAAACAAAGCTAAATTCAAAATAGTTTTTAACACTTTTCATACATTACGCATTTTTAAGGCTTTGGAAGCTCATGAATCATTCTCTGGAAACCAATGGTATCAAATAATGATTTTCTTTTCCCTAAGGCACACGCTTTTCGCGTTTGTTACTTATTTTAATGATTTATTTATAATAAACACACATTTCCGAATACAACAAAAGTTATTTCGTGCTATTACAACCGAAAACAAAAAAATTATTACGATTTAAAGGCCAAATTTCGGGTAACTTAAAAAAACGAAAAAAAAAATCATATTTTAATTACCGTGACACTTAGGACACGCGTCTAAGGGTGAAAAAAGTAGCAAATGACTTCCCCCCCCCAACTCCCCCCAAAAATTGTGTCGGTCCATGTGCCAAACACCTTGTATATTTGAGTATGTGTCCCATCTTTTCCCGATGCAATTTGACTTGATTTGAGGTTGAATTGAAATTGACACGTATTCGTTCGCAGTTGAAGCTAGGCTGCAGGGGTTTCAGAATACCGGACCGCGAATATATGTACGATCGCATTATTTCGGACATTAATTTGTCGAGGGCCCTCGACCGCGAATGGAAATTTCAAGTGACCAGCAGGCACGATGGTCACCGCGCAACGCGCGTGACTGTCCTTTAGATCAGCGTTTCGCTATGGTATATTTTAAAAGCGTTGGAAGTGATAGTCATTGTCGCCGTTGCCGCGATTTGTATGTGTATATATATATATATATATATATATATATATATATATATATATATATATATATATCGCACGTGAATGTATGTATATATGTATATGTATATATATATATATATATATATATATATATATATATATATATATATATATATATATATATATATATATATATACACACACACACACATACATATATACATATATACATTCACGTGCGATACATCAGGGTCGCGGTCCGGCCAGTTTCACCAGGGTCAATCCAGTTGAAATCGTTTGACTCCCGTGTGTATGCTCGTACGATAACTCGACGAAACCGGACGATAGAACGGGTGGAGATTTTTCTTCAATTCAATAAAATTTGCCGCTATCGCGATAATTCGTCACTCGGAAGGGCGAGTCATCGATGATCGCAGCGAGGAACCACTTGCGCTAATCAAATCAGCTATTCAAATCGATTATCATATCGTTTCCATTTGGCTATATTTTTTGTAATGGCCACAATTTTATTTTAATTGCTATGGATGCTGTTTTCGCATCGATAGAAATCGTGTCGGAAACTACGTCGTCTCTTCGGACACGTCGATTTTCGAGAATTTTCGGATCCTCTTTTGGGGATCCTCGTTTGGGGACTGACCTTTCGAGATGTTTAATTTGACGAAGTTTGTGCAGATTATGCGAGAAAAATTCTTTCGGGAAATTATTATTTCGCGGTGTATCAATCGTTATGGAGATTGAAATCAGTGTGTGTGTGTGTGTGTGTAGTTAATTATGATGATTAGCAATAATTTCGACGCGTATGATTACTTATATTATAAAATTAATTAACATTATTAATATAAATATATTAATATTATTATTTAATTTAATATAATCGATATTAGTATTGAAATTAATTGACATTATAATATTATTTTAAAAAATCTTTAATCTAAATAATATTATTATACAAATTGATAAATATCTATAATATTATCAATAATATTGTTCAACTCGAGTATTCACCGGTGAATATATTAATTTTTCACTGAAAATTCATTTCTTAAGTTAAAATACCTACAACTTTTGAATAAAACAATATTTTTTTAATTCCGTACGTGCTTCTCTAGGTATTCTAATGTAGATTGACCAGAATTTTTGTTTTTCGTTCTAGGTAAAAAATTGTGGATGCTAAATGTCACGCCCCGGAGCGCCTAAAAAAAAATTTAAAAAAAAATATTAGTAGTCTTCCATTTTGTACATAAAAATGTATATGTATATATTTTTTCTAACAGCTTGATATTCATACTAAATAGATCTGTAATTAATTTCATGAATGAATCACTTTTTAATACAAAAAAAATTGTTAAATTCTCACATGATTTTACTGTGGCCTAAAACCTTAATTTTAAAGTACCCGTTACTGTGGCCTAAAACCTTAATTTTAAAAAACCTCAAACTTGCCAAGCCTCTATATCAATTGTGTGTAAAATCCCGACTCAGCCATTCCAATACTGTCATCGGAAAAAAAATTGAAAATCGACCTGTCTTTTGGGCTTCAAGCTAATGCGAACCCGTCAATGTGATACGACCCAATTCGCCGTTATCTTACAATCGGCGGATCGATTTCAATGCCCCCATTGAAAAATCAAACGGAAAATAAAATGCGATAAAGCAAGGACGATCGAAGAAAAAAAAACAGACGAGAACTGCAATCTTCTTTTATTGCGATCTCAAATTGTATAAGGACACGAGCAAAGAATCTGGACAATCTCTGTAAATGATACACTCTCGTGAAATGAGAACTGAAGTTTTCGTCAGGGTCGACCACTCATTGCACATTCGAGGCTCGATCGTTGGCTTGTTTTGGCCGATTTTGTATAGGAGCACGGATGCGAAAGTACGGGCTCAAATCACGGATGTTTAGCATAACGCGTCCAGTGTCACGTTCTCGTGACGAAACTCCACGTCACGCGAGTACCATCTTTTTCCCTTTTTTTTTGCCCCGTTTTTGATTCTCGGCGTGAATTCACGCAGCTGCACGTGAACGGCCCGCAAATTCGACGATTCGCGGACGAACGATGAATTTAGATGTACACGAGATGAGGAAAAAGTGAAGGAAAGTGATCTAATCGGAATGTAATCCAAACGAACCTGACAACAAAATATTTGCTCATAATCGATGCAAACAAAAAAAATTGCAATCGCAAAATGTATGGAAGCAAAGAAAGATTTTCCCGTATTTTCGTATTATTATTATTGTTGTTGTTGTTGTTGTTGTTGTTGTTGTTGTTGTTGTTGTTGTTATTTATTTATTATTATTATTATTATGAATGTTGTTTTTGCTATTGGTATTGTTGTTTCTTATTCTTGTCATTTTTGTAGTTATTATCATTATTTATTACGATTATTATGATTACAAATATTTATTATCATTATGATATAAAGAGCGCCAAGTATGGAGACACTTATCGCGGTTTTTCAACCAAAAGTCGTCATAAAAATAAAATGCCTAATGTATTTTTTTCCAAACTCTAATGCGTTCAATATACCGGGTGTCCTGTTATGAATGGATAATCCTGCAACTGTCGATAGGTCGGATCATGTCCTATTATTACCGGAATTTCAGTTGAGTAAAAGTCCCACGGTTTTAGAGATAAAAATCATCTACTTTTGGTTTTTCGCATGTCATTTCTATAAATTATAATTGTTCGACCGGGTTTAAAAAAAAATACTGTTGATTATTTGTTTTATATAGAAAAGTCTTCTTTCAAACCTTAAATGTTAAGGACACTTTATGAAAAAGGATCTTATGGAGAATTTTCATACAAACCGATTCGACCATTTGACTTTGATAGCCTGCAGTGGAAAAAAATGTACTACGCATATCGTGCCAATTACTTTAAAAAGTTGCTTAGTTATTATCGATTCATATCATTTGCAGAAATTGCATGCGGAAAGCCAAAGCAGATGATTTTTTTTTAAATAACACAAAGCGCAAAATCTCGAAAACCGTGAGACTTTTACTAAACTGGAATTCCAGCATATAGTAGGACATGATCCAACTTATCGACAGTTGCAGGATTATTAATAACAGGACACCCTGTATATACAGGGTGGACCATTTAACGTGACCACTTCAAATATCTCCGTTGCCTTTAGAGTGACGAAAACAAGCCCAACCAAACGCAACCAAACCCAAACAAAACCCAAAATAGTTAGGCGAAAAATCATTTCAAGGTCATGATATAATAGGTCGTTGGGTTCGTCTGAATATCAGCTACAAAGTCTTGATTTAAAAAAAACATGTTCCCATTTGAAAAACCATTGATGACCTTGAGAACGCAAACCTATGACCGTGACACAAAAATGATTTTTTCAATACTGTATTAGCCCTTCGAAATCAATCAATTTACCTTCTGACATTTTTTTCCGTCACTCTAAAGGTACCGAAGATATTTGGGGTGGTCACGTTAAATGGTCCACCCTGTTCATCTTTTTAATCGAAAATGCTTTTTGTCATGAAAAAAAAATCCTCCAAATATTTTATTTAAAGTTCGAGTTGTCGATTTAACGCGTTTCGAAAAGCTGCATAATTTTGCAAACAACAAAAACGATGGACCGTGCGGAAAAAATCGGTAACATATTCTTTTAAAAGCAAATTAGAGGTAAATCCCTAAGGTGAGGCCCTTTCGAGTCCCGGAAGGAATAAATTCCTACTGCCATTTCCGAGGACATGATACGCGAGTTTACAAGAGTAAAAAAATTGCAACAAAACTGCAACGATGTTCAAGGTCACATGGTTAGGAAAGAAAAGAGTAGAGAATGAGAAGACGAGGCACAATGGAGCTTGCTTTTTTCCCTCTCAGATGGTGCCCCGGTCATCCCTTTGCGCCCTTTTTTAGCCAAGATTGGTGAGTTTTCGTCCCGATAAAAAAATCAAAAAAATGTATCGATTCTTCCTAACGGTCGTGTGTATATATACCGGTGGTCCAGTTCCTACGAGGACCTTTGAAATCTTCAAAACCATGGGTGCCATACAGCAGGGGTCATCGGATAGTAATGACGACTATATTGCAGTTGCTTCCAAGATACAAAGTTCACTTTTGTTTTTCCGAACAGAACACAGTGTTTTGGTATCTAGCATCGGATAGCTGCCGTTGAGGCGAATACAATGACCAACAAAGCAAGGGCATTCAAGGTCATTGACGCCGCTTTCGTTTATGAAAGGTGCTCGAAGTTCGAAGACGTGCGACCGAATCGGCGATGGAGAGACCAAGGTATTGGCTCTATACCGACGGTCGTCAACTTCGAACACGTTTTATAAACGAAAGCGACTCGAATGTCCTTGGACGACCTTGGATGACCTTGAGTTTAAAGTCGTTGTATTTGTCTCGACAGCCGCTATTAGATGCTAGAGATAGAAACACAGCATCCCATTGAAAAATATCAAAGGTGACCTTGGACTATCGACGTATCTTGGAAGCAACGCCATCTACGAATTAATGGAACAACAACACTCGACAATTATCTGACGATTTGTTAGGCAATTTTTTGGAAAGTGAAAAAATTGCCGAAAAACTCGTCAGATAATTGTTAATAACAAATGAACTATGCAATATAAAAAAAAAATCCTACGTTCTTCCACAGACAATGTATTTTTCAAGATATATTCAACATTTCAAGTGAATTGGTTGAAAATTGTCTGAGTTATGTTTCCGGCCAACTTAAAAAATGCAGCTTTGAGATGAACGCTGCAAAACCGCCATTTTGAAATTAATCACTTCGAAAAAATTATTGTATACAGTCACTGATATGTATGATAAACTCTCTTTTTTTGTAAACACGATTTATTTTGTAATTTTTCTGAGAAAAAAATCCCCAAGAAGCCTATTTTTCGGCCTCTAGAGTGGCCTAAGGTCTTAAAGGGTTATATACATTTAAAATTTTCGAAAAATCGATGTTTTATTTATTTTATGTTATAATGTTTTTGTTATAATGTTATTTTATAATGTACATATATTTAAGTACACACACATACATGTACATATATTTATTTACTATATTAATTACATATTGAATATAGTAAATATGTAAAACTATAGTAAAACATAGTAAAACATATTTAAATGTACATATATTAGGAGTACAACTTTGCAGTGACCGTTTTACATAGAGAGCTATTGCGGCCGAAGTAGTGGCCCTAGCTCAATAAAAAAGTGGCATTTTAAACTAGAGGCTCTGCCAATGTAAACAATTTACAAAAGCTAACGGATACGTGTATGCATTATAAAGTTATTGGCACTCAAACATGGCAACCTACGAGCCGAATTCTTAGCATTTGCGGGAACTGCTCCAAAGACAACAAAGGAAAGGATTTTTGCACCGGATTGTGACTGGAGATGAAAAGTGGGTTTACTACGATAATCCTAAACGCCGAAAATCATGGGGACTGCCTGGTCATATTCCGTCATCGACGCCCAAACCGAATATTCACGGATCCAAAGTGATGCTGTGTATCTGGTGGGACCAGCTGGGCGTTGTGTACTATGAGCTGCTCAAACCATCCGAAACCATCACAGGGGAACTCTACCGACGTCAGTTGATGCGCTTGAGTAAGGCACTCAAAGAGAAACGGCCACAATTCAACGAAAGACATGACAAGGTGATACTGCAGCATGACAATGCCCGACCCCATGTTGCAAATGTCGTGAAAAAGTACTTGGAAACGCTGAAATGGGCGGTTTTATCCCACCCGCCGTACTCTCCAGACATTGCCCCTTCCGACTATCACTTGTTCCGGTCAATGGCACACGATTTGGCTGACCAGCACTTCGGTACTTACGAAGAAGTCAAAAATTGGGTCGATTCCTGGATTGCCTCCAAGGACCAAGACTTTTATCGACGCGGGATTCGAATGCTACCTGAAAGATGGGCCGAGGTCGTAACTAGCGACGGGCAGTACTTTGATTAAAAAATATGTAGCCACTTTTTTATAATAAAGCCTTAAACTTTTGAAAAAAGCGGTCACTGCAAAGTTGTACTCCCAATATTTAAGTACACACACATTTTATAATGTTTTTTGTTATAATGTTATTTTATAATGTACATATATTTAAGTACACACACAGAAAATTTCTTGTCCATCCGGCGCATATTCTCGAAGTTGCACGCTCATTTGTAATTGTTTTTTTACTATGTGTAAAGTGCTTTTGAAACTTTAAACGCGTGTTTCTGAAACTGAAACGGCTGAACCGATCAGTCTCAAATTTTAACACAATCTTTTCAAGTATATTTTTTAGTAATTAATCGAAGGTTTTTTCTCGCTGATAAATATTTTCCATTTTATAAACAATTTAAGACCTACATTTTTGTCAAAAATCGATTTTTTTTAGGAGCCGCAATTTGTCAAAAATTATTATTTTGCTTATTCCTTCGATTGCTTCGATCGAAGATAATCCATTATATTAACGAAATATTTTTTGTTTTTTTCTCTTTAGATGATCCAGTCCAGAGATATCGTGCTCACAACAAGACACCTTTTTTAGAGGTGCTCCCGGAGATCAGCTATAGCAGCATTCAAAATAATTATTTTTGCAAATAAAAAATGTTAAAGTACAGTTAAAAGTTACCATAATATGTGTACAAATTTTTACGTTAATAGATTTAAAGGGCTTCTCAAGAAAAATTCTTGAAAAATCGATCTTTTTGGGCCTCCTGACTGTATATAACCCCTTAAGTACAGGCTGCTTGAATTTGTGCCGCCCCTTCGATCTTAATCACTTGTATTTACCTAGGCGTTTTTAGGTGCCTCTGAAATCCTCCGCCCCCAGGTCGCGGCCTATATTTGGTACACTCGTTCAGGGTATTAGTAGTTTAGTCTTGACGTTTTTCTTCGCAGCATTTAAAAAAAATTATTTATCGATAATAATGAGGTCATTTTTCCTCGAAAAATCGAAAGAAAAATTCAAGAATTTTGTTTTGGTGATTAAAATGGCGATAACAAAAAAAATGTCGGTCAAGTCTTAGCCAATATTATCTATTTTGAGAAAAAAAACGTCATTTTTGTTTCAGATTAACCGGGTGGTAAAAATCGAGTACACCGTTGAGCTTCACTTTCAAAGGTACGTTACGAAATTGTTTATAACTTCTTTAATTATTAATATTCTTGTGAAATATGGTACACAACTTTATTAATGTACATACAAATAAATGCCCAAACGATTTTTCAATCATCTCATTCCTTCAAAATCAATTTTTTTTAATTATCATGATTTTCGAATCGACACAGTAGCCTAACACCCTAATCCTAAAGGATTTTCACATTATCGAACAGTATCCGATACAATTCTCCATGGATTATATCGCATTCTGTACGTTCAATTTTCGAAACAAAATGAATGGATATACAAACGCAAATGTCAAAAAAGTATAAATCGCTGAAAAAAGTTTATCTTAAAAATCGATTTGAATCTCGTAACTGAAAATCCACTATAATTATCGTTAATTTTTTTTTTTACTGTACTTTGGCATAATATCACGAAACACGTGCACGCTCACGAAGCGTGAAGGTTATGTTTCAACACGCCGAGTTTTTTCTCACGATTTTTTACGTATTTTCCATTCGAACGTGGTAAGAATTCCCAAACGGCGTTCATCGGAGAACAGTGCAGAATCCAATTGGATCCGAATGCGGACTTCCCATGTGCGGTGTCCCTAACAAATTCCTATAGAGACGCGCGTGCATTTTGGGACTCCCCAGAAAATTTGTGGGATCACGAAAGTCTATGTTTTTGAAAAATCCAACAAATTCCGGGTGAGAAATTCAAATAGAACAATTTCGAACGACGTTAAGGGGAGAGCTATCTTTAGGCAAGGAAAAAATTGGTGGTTTTATTATTTTTTGTTAAAGGAAATATTTCTTCACCATTTTTGAGACTTAGGGGACGTTTGATTACTTATGCCTGTAACATGATATTTTTTATTATTAATCTTTATAAATGGCGGAGGTACGGCACGGTCTTCTAGACGGGTTGCCGCGGATGTTGTCAGACGGCGTGACACATAGCGTCGGCGGGATTGATCTGAATAAAAACCAACGAAGATTTTTCTTTCATTAACACTCATACGCAGAATATGAACCAAGAAAAAGTGGGAAATGTTGAAAATCGACGAAATGGTACGGTTTGGAACAAAAAAATTGAATTTTCCGAAAAAAAAATTGCTACGTTTTGCAATTCTTTTTTTTTTTCATTTTCAAATACATTCGGGGTCATGTTTTAGACAATAAGGTTAAAAGATTTATAGCAAATTTCATCGGAATCGGTCGAATAGTTTCTCAGCTATACGTCACGGCAGTTTTGAAAATGTAGTTTAGATGACCGTGCCATACCTCCGCCATTTTTAACCCTTTGACTGCACACTGGGTCATTTTGACCCCATTTTTTTCCAGTGACGATCGCAAAATGGAGGAATCTATATTACTGTATAAGTGGCCTCATCCTACATCCTGCCTGTGCACGAAGGATAGCTGTCGAAAAAGGACCTGGGGTCGAGTCGACCCCGTTTATGCAGCAGTGCGGTGAATGTGGAACATTTTTTTTTAGTGAAATTTGGTGTTTTATTACTACATGTAAGGGAGTTACGATAGAAAATGCTCATAGATATTTTTTTATTTCGTGCTACTATAGTAAATTATATATTTAGAATGCCGATCATAAAACCAAAAGCAAGTGCCCGTTATGCAGGATGGCTACTTTATGGGAGAATGGGATTATGCATCGATGCGGTAAATGTGAATAATAATAAATCATTGAAGTAAAAAAATGCGTGAAGTATACGTTTTCAACAATTAATCTGCCGAAGGAGTCATTTTTTTCATTTTTCACTATCCCGAAAATGCTCAAATCCAAACCTCCGAATAAATATACTTTTTGGAAAGACGCTCGACACTGTCCTTTTTTCGTATCTACAAACCGTCCTCTTTGAAAACCTAAAAGGCCTTTTTTTACATTTTGAAAAACAAATAAGATCTTTTTCGTGCAAGTACGTATTTTTCAACGCATCTCACACTTGCAACGAATGTTTGGGATATTAATTTTTGTTTTCTAAAAAAAAAATGTTGGGCCATGAAATAGGGATCATTGCCTACAAAAACTGTCTCCACAAAAAAAACAACCATGCATATTTACCGAAATGCAGCGATCTGCAAAACGTCTGGGGTCGGATCGACCCCATATGCAGTGAAAGGTTCGAAGGGAAGGGTTGAAGATTAATAAAAATTAAAAAATACCATGCAACAGTCAAAAGTAGTAATAAAACATACCCTAAGTTTACAAAATGGAGAAATCTTTGCTTTAAGGGGTAAGGCTACAGTAGAATTTAAAAAAAATCGATTCTTTTTTCTCGCCAAAACGTCGCTTTATCGTCATAAGAATAAGTTACTATTCGATTTATAGCAAGACATTTTTTTCAGCGACTTTGAGCGTATAACGTGAGCCCACCTCTGGCACGGCCATAGAGTACCTAAAACTTTAAACGCGTTTTTCTCGAAACAGATTTTTTGCAATTGGCGTGACAAATAAATTCAACAATTTTCACTCGATATACTTCAAATTCAAAAGCTATGTGCCTAATTGCATTTCGCAGAGAAGTACGTACGGAATTTCTGATTAATCGAAAACTTTTCATTTTATGAGCAGTTTTATACGAAATTATTCACTAAAAATTCATTCAAATACCTACAACTTTTGAATAAAACAATATTTTTCAAATTCCGTACGTGCTTCTCTAGGTATTCTAATGTAGATTGACGAGAACTCTTGTTTTTTGTTTTGGGAAAAAATTGTGGATGCTAAATGTCACGCCGCGGAGTGCCTAAAAAAAGATAACAAAAGAAAATTTTAGTAGTCGGCCATCTTGTACATCGAAAAAAAAAAATCTACCATCTTGACATTCATACTAAATAGATGTGTAATTAATTTTATGAGTGAATCAAAAATTATTTACACACAATTACACGTAAAAAATTAATTACACAATTTAACATTAATTAAATTAATTACACATACACATATTCATACTAAATAGACGTGTAATTAATTTTATGAGTGAATCACTTTTTCATACGAAAAAACATTGTTAAATTCGCACATGATTTTATACCCGGTACTGTGGCCTAACCCCTTTGAAAAAAAAATCTTGAAAATCAGCAATTTTTTTTCTCGCCCCCTATCGAATCCCTATAGGGATGCGGTAGGGTCTCAAGGCTCCTCGAGAAATTTCTTCACCGGACCACCATGTACGCACGATCCAGAGAGCTGCAAATATCTATGCCAAGGTTCTTACAGCAAAGCTCTCCGTTCCCCTCGATTCTTCATCATCGGACTTTCTCGTCTAGATGCGCTCTCGCTCGAGAGATGCCCACACGTCATGTATTTCTCGCCGCGTGCGAGCGCTCGCTCTCACGCGCGTTTTATTTTCCCACAAACGCGCGAGATTCCTCCTCGCATCGCTCACTACACCCAGCTCGTATGAACTTTCGTGCAACGCGCTGCCGTGTTTTGTGAATGGATTCGGCCACGAATATCAATCACGTGTACGTTAGCGCGGACGTTTCGAGCGACCGTTTCATCCGAGCAGGGACGACACGATGATCGTGCATCTTGGGGTACGCGGTTCGCACGCTTTTCCTTTCCTCGTTCGACTCACGCGCGGCTCATGGAAATCGAACGGTAAAACGATCGGGTGCTTTTATCGAATTTTCGCGTGTCAATGGTCGCGTCAGTGGCTTTTTGCGGAAATATGTATGGAAAGTAGGACCCGGATGAGAACACTAAAATCGTGTTCAAATAAAACAATACAAGCAAATCAGTCAACGTTAATTATTAGTTTAAACTGATCAACATTTGATCTTTTAATATTGGAAACAAAAAAAATCATTTTTTCTGATTCTGAGCAGACAGTATACAGGGTGTCACAGGCCAACCAACCAATCTCTGAGTTCTGACAGCGGGCTTGCTGCTTAGCTTAAGGCGTCATCTCACTGTACAATTTTCAAAAAATCGATTTTTTTTATTACATTTTTCGAAAGTATACGGATCTAAAAGTATCATACTAAAATTTTTGTTTGACCTTTATTTTACTACCTGAGCCCATTCATCTGCTTGTTAAAAACTTTAAGGCGGGCTGTACATTTAGACAGGAAAAAAATAAGCGATGTTGAGGGATTTTTTACACTAAGAAATAATTATTCTACAATTATCAAACTTTAGGTATACTTTGATAGTATATTTAAGTATACAAAATAATTTTTATAAATTAATTCATCATCAAAATGACGGGGCTGTGGCAGAGGGTTAAAGCAAGGTCCCGTAGACTTTGATTTGCAAAAAAGTTCAAACATTTTTTCAGTTAGAAGATGTATAGTTTCTGTGTGACGGTAAATAAAATGAAGAAAATGGCACGTATTTACAAAAAAAAAATCAACATTTCACGCAACATTTCTGTAAAAGGTGGATAAAAAAGTAGTTTTTTTTTCCAATTTTTCAAAAACAATTTTCGTCAAGTATTGGGAGTACAACTTTGCAGTGACCGTTTTACTTAGAGAGCCACTGCGGCCGAAGTAGTGGCCCTAGCTCAATAAAAAAGTGGCATTTTAAACTAGAGGCTCTGCCAATGTAAACAATTTAAAAAAGCTAACGGATACGTGTATGCATTATAAAGTTATTGGCACTCAAACATGGCAACCTACGAGCCGAATTCTCAGCATTTGCGGGAACTGCTCCAAAGACAACAAAGGAAGGGATTTTTGCACCGGATTGTGACTGGAGATGAAAAGTGGGTTTACTACGATAATCCTAAACGCCGAAAATCATGGGGACTGCCTGGTCATATTCCGTCATCGACGCCCAAACCGAATATTCACGGATCCAAAGTG
Organism: Ophion obscuratus; assembly: GCA_964007375.1. Taxonomy (NCBI): domain Eukaryota; kingdom Metazoa; phylum Arthropoda; class Insecta; order Hymenoptera; family Ichneumonidae; genus Ophion; species Ophion obscuratus. The sequence continues at coordinate 52,556,417 of OZ023316.1, read as the reverse complement.
ATGCTGTGTATCTGGTGGGACCAGCTGGGCGTTGTGTACTATGAGCTGCTCAAACCATCCGAAACCATCACAGGGGAACTCTACCGACGTCACAGTTGATGCGCTTGAGTAAGGCACTCAAAGAGAAACGACCACAATTCAACGAAAGACATGACAAGGTGATACTGCAGCATGACAATGCCCGACCCCATGTTGCAAATGTCGTGAAAAAGTACTTGGAAACGCTGAAATGGGAGGTTTTATCCCACCCGCCGTACTCTCCAGACATTGCCCCTTCCGACTATCACTTGTTCCGGTCAATGGCCCACGATTTGGCTGACCAGCACTTCGGTACTTACGAAGAAGTCAAAAATTGGGTCGATTCCTGGATTGCCTCCAAGGACCAAGACTTTTATCGACGCGGGATTCGAATGCTACCTGAAAGATGGGCCGAGGTCGTAGCTAGCGACGGGCAGTACTTTGATTAAAAAATATGTAGCCACTTTTTTATAATAAAGCCTTAAACTTTTGAAAAAAACGGTCACTGCAAAGTTTTACTCCCAATAGTAGGTGACAATTTTATTAATATTTCTACCAAGTTTCAACTCAATTGGCTTAATAGTTTTTCAGTAATTCTGCACGCCAATTTTGATAATGCAGTTTCGAGAAAAACGCGTTTGAAGTTCACGCCCGCTCCGAATCCGAGCGGTGAGGCACAGCATTAACGAGCTGTAACGTTTGAAGTTTTTCAAATTTCGCTTTGAAACCTTGGGAAAATATTCTACATATACAGTTCTATCGTTTAAAAAAAATGGATTTTTTGATCGTTGTAAATGTAAATTCCGCCTTAAATGCATTTTTCTCGAAACAACGTTTTTCGACGGCTTGTCGATAAAATCTTCGAAAATACTGAACCGATTCTTACGAAATTTTAACCACATATTATTTACAACTATAGCTTTAGCGCATATCAATTTTTTTTATATGTACTATTTTTCTTGCAAAAACGGCGAAAAATCACGTTTTTTTTCCGAAAAATGTCCGCGATTTTGTTATTTTTTCATGTATCAAAAATCGTATGATATGCGCTATAGCCATTAACATACTGAATGTAAAACCGTTTGATTTTTTATTTCAGATGATCCATCTCCGAGATTTCACCAACAGCGCAGACCTACAAATTTTTTAGGACATTTCTTTAACTGCCTTTTTCGTCTATAAATAGTGACTCAAATAAATATTTTTTAAAAAATGTATTTCGAAAGTATATTTATTGAGTATAACAATTTTTATATCGATATCTATAATATAAACCTATCAAAAAAATGTATGAAAATAGCCTTTTTTAGCTTCTACAGTGACAAGACGGCTTAACTCATATTTTTTGCGACTTAGTTATTCTATTGGGTCTGTGAGACTTCGCCAACTTTCGAATTATGTAGTTTCCTTAAAAGTACACCTATTCAAAATGTTTTTTTTTTCAATGAAAGTGCAGACTGTTGAAAAAAACACCTGTAAATAGAAAATCAGTGTTTTGTTCATACTTTACCTGGGGAAGTTGTTTCAGCAGATAAAAATGGTTCGCGAAAGAGGAAAAACGCGAGTTTGTACTTTTTGGTCGGGTCTGTGAGACCCAAGAGTGTACTCCTAGGGTTAAGACGGCTGTGGACGCAACGGAAGTTACGTTGGATCAGCGAAGTGCGCGTAGGGGTAATAGGAAAGGGTTCAATTGGAAAGGCCAATACGTAAATACCCACAAGGGTATACGTTGGAACTCGGGAAATAATTTTTTTTAACTATATATATATATAAGAAAAGTTTACAAGAATAGAATATGTAAGAAAAGTATATAAGAGTATATAAGAAAAGAATATATAAAAAAGTATATAAGAAAAGAATGTATATGAGAAAAGTTTTGTATTCTCGTGAACATGCCGAAGGGATTGCTTCGCAAGAGATGCAGCGAGTAAAAGATGGAAAGTTTTACGTCGGCAATGCGAGTGATTATGCCTGGCGGACGTTGTGCTACAATCATACGCCACGAGTTCGCCCCCCGGCTACGTATTTTGTAACGGAAAATTATTCCACGTTTCGATCGATATAAATCCGGCACGGTCACTCGGGAAAGCTTCCATTACGTGTAATAAATAATCATTTTTCTGGTAAACAATATATACGTATAGATAAAAATTCGTTCATAAGAAAAAACAAACAAGACCTTATCTGTTTTATTCAAAGTCGAATTGATTTACGATTCGGGTGTATATATATATATATATATATATGTATGTATGTATGTATGTATGTATGTATGTATGTATATGTATGTATATGTATATATGTGTGTGAGTGTGTGTGTGTATATATAGGGTCTTCTGTTATGCATGAATAATCCTGCAACTGTCGATAGGTCAAATCATGTCCTACTATATGCTGAAATTTCAGTTTAGTAAAAGTACCATGATTTTCAAGATAAAAATCACCTGCTTTTGGTTTTTCGCATGCCATTTCTACAAATGTTAACTTTTTTAACTGGTATCAAAAAAATACTCTTGGTTATTTGTTTTATCTAGAAGTCTTCTTTTTAACCTTAAATTGTAAGGATAAAAGTGAAGGTCACCTCCACTTTTTTAAATGGAACGGTACATTTTTTCACCCATCTTGTGGAGCACCTCAAGCCGCATAAAAAAACATTAGGGGGTCTAAGTCGAGGTCATTCAAGGTCAGTATCAATGATACAAATCTCAATATCTCGGATCACTACCAAATTTTCGGTAGTGATCCGAGATATTTCGATTTGTATTTCATTTTGATAGGTGACCTTGAATAACCTTGAACGACTTTGACCCCTTAATGTTTTTCATGCGTCTGTGTTCCACAAGATGGTTGAAAAAAATGTACCATTCCATTTTAAAAAGTGGAGGTGACCTTCACTGTGCGTCAGCGCCTCCACCGAAAAAAAAAAATTGTCGCATTTGACGACCCCCTTCACACCGTACAACTTTTGTCTGGAACATTTTTTTGTGACGTCGAAAATTACCGCGTTATTCCAGGTGGCAGATATAAGAGGGACACCCTGTATATATATATATATATATCTATATATGTGTGTGTGTGTGTGTGTGTGTGTGTGTGTGTGTGTGTGTGTGTGTGTGTGTGTGTGTGTGTGTGTGTGTGTGTGTGTGTGTGTGTGTGTGTGTGTGTGTGTGTGTATGTATGTATGTATATATATATGTATTTTCCGAAAAAGTTTCATAAGGTCGCCATCGATCGTTGATCCTTGCTCGTGTTGCAAGCGCACGGGCCCTGCGGGTTTCTCGGTCACCGCGCACTTACGCCTCAAGGACTGTCCTTTTATCGCAAATTGCAGGCGCGTAACGCGCCCCGCGTAAAAATAAGCAACCTGCATTCGCGCGTCGAATGTGCAATCTGTAATTTATGTGGATGACGGTGAGGGAAGGATAAAAAATGTAAGGAAGGTATGACATTGGAAAATAAGAAAAAAAAATAACTTTCCCCTACTGGGATCTTTGTAGAAAAGTGCCGGGGAATTATTTATTTAAAAAAATGGCATATTTGGTTACTTCAGGAATTATTTATTCCATCTAACAGACGAATTTCATTCTGTTGCCGGTCAGCTGTGAAAATTCCGTTGGTGAAAATGATTTTTTCCCTCGGTGGGAAAAAAAGAAAAAAGAAAGAGCCAGATATACCAGGAGTTATCAGATAATACCACTTTTTAGCTATATCCCCTGAAAATTTCATTGAAATATTTCTAAAACGGTGGTTTTAATACCATACTTCAAACTTTGATCGCGTTTTTCTCGAAACACTGTTTTCAAAGTCGGTGGACATGATCTCTCGAGAACCATTTGTTGGATTGATTCCAAATTTACAGGAGATACGACGAGAAACATTAAAAAGTCGTTGACGATCTCACTTTTCAAAAATCGATTTTCATTTCTTAATAGCCACGTACAAATGACGACTTTTTCATAGATTTTGTACACTTGAGTTTCAATTAGTCGCCACATTATTAAAAAAAAATATTTAAAAAATCGACGATCGTCAACGACTCGTATTTATTGTTAGCTTGAATAAACCGTTTGGTTTTTGGATTTCGGATGGACCGTTTAAGCCGGAGAGTGTCCACCGCCAAACGTTGCGAAAAAAATGTCATCATCCGCCGGCGGTCATGTTTTTGCTGCTTTTCCGTATTTTGTCGTGATTTTTTTTAAAGGCTCTCTATATACGTGCCTTTGTGTTAAAATGCGTTTTTTTTGCACCAATCGTTGCGCAGAAAAAAAATCGCAATTTGACCATTTTTTTCGAGCCTCCAGGTAGATGTAGCCGTTTGTTGTTCCGTACGAAGCTGGAGTGCATGTTCACTGGCGAACGTGACTCATCTGTGTACGTAAAAACTGGAATATTGGCGTTGGCACGAACGTAACGGGCTACATCGGGTTGCCCTTTGGCACTATGCCATCTCGTTGGCGGTATCGGCGTGACGCAACGTTAACGTCAACCGAGTTGTAACGCGGCTATATTAATTGCTCTCGTGCTCGCGCAACGAGTCTACCTGTTCGCATTTTCCTATATTCAACGTGTCCAACGATAACGTCGACTGCGCGGTTCTGCTCGGATATGTCGAGAATAATTGTCACGATCGAATGATTCGAGGCATTTCTTGCTCAACATGACGCATATCTCTGTATTGATACGCATTAAGGGGTTGGGCTAACGTTAAAATATCAAAAGTCTCGTTCATCGCGAGAGGCAACTCGAATTGAAGCGGAAGGTCCAACGCGAGGTGTAGGAATCGCAGATTGAAGGTAAACTCACGATAACAAGGATAGAACTGCTAGTTAAGGGGGAATATACCTGTGTGAGGGCAAAATCAAGGGTCATTTTTGACACTTCATTTAAGAAAAACAAAACTATATTTTTAAATTCGGTTTTTTATACATATTAGTACAAGTCTTAAAGTCAAGGAACATTTTTTTTAATTTATTTTGAAACAAAAGGGCGGCGCGGTAGTCGATGAAAAAAAATCCTTTTTTTCATTGTCCTCACGGGCGCATTCGCAGAGGTCATAATTTTCAAGCTGGAACAAAGAACGAAAAAAAATTTGAAAGTAGATATAAAAAACTAGTCCAGTACGTAAGGGTTTTTCAAAATATTGATTTTTTAAAAAATGGCGTTAATATGAAAAAAAAATCGGTCGAATATCGATCATAACATTTTTTAATTTCAACTGATTATAGAAAATGTTGTCAAGAAGCTACAGTTGAAATTTCGAGTGAGTCGATTGAAAACTCGAGGCGTTACGCATACGCCCGTGTCTAAAAACATAGTTTCGAGAAAAACGCGCTTAAAGTTTTGAGTACTGTAAAATCATGGAAATTTCGCGTTTAACTTTAATCGGCGATATCTGAACCATACAATTGTCATTCTAATTCAACATTCTCTTGCTGTCCTTCTTTTCTGAAGATGTAGGAAAAAATGCAAAAAAAAAAATTTACAAAGGTATATTCACCCTTAAAGGGAATATACCTTTATATACCACTGTAAACGTCTAAATTAAGTGATTTTTCGCGATTTTTTTTTGCCGAAAGGACAAGTACGATGATAATAATATTCAAGGATGTTATTAGTCATGTCTTTACATGAACAAAAACAATGTATATTAAAAATTATACAAAATGGTGATGCCGGAGCCATTCTCGCGAGGTATGTTAAATTTGAGACGCTCTGCGGCACGCAGTATAACTGACGCAAACTTGAATTCTAAAAAAAAAAGTGTCTTTTAATTTACCTGAGTACAGCTAGAGAAATACGTAGGGAATTTTGCAAATATGAGTTTTTGTGTAATTGGCAAGCATTTAAGGCCTTAGGCCACTCTAAAGGCCGAAAAAATAGGCATTTTGGGGATTTTTTTTCAGACAAACTACAAAATAAATCGAGATTACAAAAAAGAGATTACTACAATTACTTTACTTACTTTACTTAATTACTGCAATTACAAAAAAGGGATTACTACAAAATAAATCGAGATTACAAAACAACAGATAATACATATCAGTGACTGTATACAATAATTTTTTTGAAGCGATCATTTTCAAAATGGCGCCTGTGCAGCGTTTATCTCAAAATTGCATTTTTTAAGTTGGCCGGAAATATAACTCAGACAATTTTCAAGCGATTCACTTGAAATGTTGAATATATCTTGAAAAATACATTGTCTATGGAAGTACGTAGGATTTTTTTTTATTTTGCATAGTTAATTTGTTATTAACAATGAAAGTTATGATACATAACATAATCCTTAGACTTTTGACTAAGCTAACCTAGGTTAGATATGTTCCTAACGAGGTGACCTATAACCCTCTCAAGGCTTTGCATCGACCTTCCTAACGCCCTGTACACATGTATATTTATATGTATATAGAAACACACACATCTATTCAATCCTAAATTAAAAAAACGATTGATTATTAGCTAAAGGAATAAACATAAATTGCATATATTTTTGTGTGTACATATATAAATATATATGAATATGTATGTGTATATCTCATTCTTGTTTCTACTTGTAATGAATACATATTAATGTAAACCAATCTAACGAACATGTAACTAATTAATATGTGCCCTGATTAAAAAAAATATTTGCACATATTAATTTGTTGTATGTTCATTATATTATTTTATATTAATACATTAATTACAAATTATATATATATATATATATATATATATATATATATATATATAAATGTGTGTGTGCATGTCTGTATATCGTTCTGGTTTGTATTTATAATTAATATACATATTAATATAAAATGATATATAAAAGCAAAAATCAGGAAAGTAAACAAATTATATACAGGGAAATGAATGAAAGCACATCAATTTGTCGGGTAGGGCGAGCGGGGCTGTGTAAAAACCCGCAAGGATATACCTGGAAATAAAGATCCAACTATAAAATTATATGATAGACATATAACTAATTAATAAGTATATCTCCAGGTAATAAATTATTAATAAATTCCAGTGTATTAAGACCTTTCTTTTCTTCATTCTTCTTCCTCTTCTTACGTGTAATATATCATGTCCACAATTTTATCTATAAAACATCGTATATATAGATAATACCAGGTGTGTATATATATATATATATATGTCGACATCTGACTGCATGTGCAACATTAATATACATTCAGAATTATTGTAGCGTGATAAAGCACGAATTATCGCGGAAACAAAATATTTTAAAGACTGTCCACGTTCGAAATCTTATCGCAGAGAGGAAAATCTTGCAGGGGATTAGTGCGGCTATCGCTCCTTTAGATATTCCAGGGGTATTTAAGGTCACGCATAACGGACGGGTCATCGGCTGCGAACGTATCGTGCATACCCAAAGATTTAGATAAGTCCGATGATATAGTATACAAATATGTGTTTCCAACGGCATCGCGCATTGCATCTCATATCCGAGGGATTCTTGCTTGACGAAGTACTATAATGTCAGTTTGCATCGTTGGAATGCAACGAAAATTCGTTTTTTTTAGTCGTAACATGTCATCAACCAAATTTTTTGGCAGTGTAAGACTACGAGGATGACTCGAACGTTTTTCAGGGATTTTTCGAAGTTCTACAACACAAATTTTCAAAAAAAAGGTTTAGAGTGACGAGTTTTTTTTTTCAAACCACGAATATTCGGTGCATTCCATGGATGCAAGCTTCAAGACCATGAAGTGCACAACACATATATTTTCAAACAAATATTTTGAGTGACAGCAAAAATAAAATAAAAAATCATTTTCGTTGCATTCCAAGGATGCAAGCTTCAAGGCCATGAAATGCATTACCGTTGTTATTATATAATTGTCCTTTTAGTTGTTATATATTATTTAGTTATTATATATTATTTAGTTATTATATATAATAAGTTAGGCATGACTGTTGTTATTATTATTTACTGTGGAGGCTCTTTGGTACAGCAACTCATTTTTGTTTTGTTTTTTTTTCTGGTATATAAGATGACTCATTTGAAATTAATTTGAGACAACTTATAACGCAATGTTTTACGGTTTTTTTTTACGAAGCCGCTGAGTTTTTACATCAGGCTCGTGGAAATCAAAAGTAGATGAATATATCTTGGAGATTCGAGGTAAAAACGACACGGTCAAATTCGTTATCGTGAAGCTTGGAAACTCCTTTACGTTATGTCAATCCAACTTCACTTTGGACTTTTTAGTTTTTGCTTCTTCGTTGCCTGCTTACGGATTCTTTTGAGGGGTCTGCGTCAGTTTGCAATTACTCGAATACAATTTTTGTATTGCTTAGAGTCTTTACTTTGCAACAAGGATTTTGTAAAAATTTGAAAAACTAATCGAGTTACGACGATTTTTGTGAAGTGTCAAATCGCCCACTATACAATGAACCGCCCAGCTACGATTTTTACCCTTTTTACATTTTTTTCATTTTTCGGTTTCAGCTACTCAATCGGCCGGATGATGTCAGCAGTGGAGAAACTTTTTTTTGCGCCTCCGAATGCAGCGCATAAGTCGCTTGGATCTCAATATTTTTCTATGAAAAAATTACGTAATATAGGTCAAATATAGCCAAATATATTCTTAATTTTCCAAAACATTTAATTGAGTACTTTTCTTCCAAAAAAATCGTGAAAATCACCCAAAGTTTTGCTGTCATTTTTCGTATTTTTCGAAATTTCGAAATGTGGATCGTGAACACATAGCCAGTTGGACATATTTGAAGAAAACATTTTTTTTGTTTCCGTTTCAGATTACATTTGAGCCTGGTAGAAATCCCACCGTTTCGGGCCTCGCCGCTGGAGGACTGCAACGCCAACTGCAGCACCATAAACACTTTGAAAGATTTTCTTCCGAAAAAATTACCTTATAACTATAACAAACAACATGCTGTGTACAACATGCTGGGGAAAAATAAATGTATTCCAACCAATGTGTTACTAAAAAAAATGCATCATCCTGACCCTTGAAAAAGGGCTTCCAGAGCAGGATACCCCGTTAAGGGGCTATACCAGTGTGAACGCTGAAAATTTGGGTGATATTCGCGAATTTTTTGGAAGAAAAGTACTCAATTAAATGTTTCGGAAAATTAAGAATATATTTGGCTACATTTGACCTATATTACATCATTTTTTTTCATAGAAAAATATTGAGATCCAAACGACTTATGCACTGCATTCGGAGGCGCCAAAAAAAAAAGTTCCTGCACTACTGACACGATTCCGGCCGATTGAGTAGCTGAAACCGAAAAAGAAGAAAATGTTCAACTGGAAGGTACTTTCTGTACAATGACGTAGGATTTTCGAAAAATATCAAAATCTAACAAAATGGCGTAGTTATGAAAAAAGTATGTTTTCTTGCTTATAAAATGGTCGTTTTTTCAATGCCAAATCGTAAATTTTCATCCAATCAAAAATATCCTACGTCATTGTAGAGTAAATATATTCAATAGTACTTGGTTCAAATTTCAACCCGAGTAAAAATGATCGTATATACTTAGATACACTTATATAAAAATGATATACAATCATATATTTATATCCCATTAACGCTCAAGAATCGCGATTTTTTCCTTCAATTTCAAGCCAGATTTTTATTATATAAAAAAAATCATAAAAAATGAAGAGATACGTTCCCTAGTATTTTCGGGGGTGCTCTTTCAGAATCTGGGGTCAAAATCGGGTTTTGTCCATTAGGAAAAAAAATATGGCGGCTTTTAAACAAAAAAACAGGAAAAATCGATAACACTTTTTTTCAAATTTTTTTTTTCACCTCGAAGCCGTTGAAAAGTCCGGTTTTTTTTTCAACCATGGGTGCATAGAATAGTGACGATTGAACAATCAATTTTTTAAATTCGTCGTTGTCAACATTTTCACCCCCAAAATGGCGCTTTTCACCCCCTGAGTGACACGAAAAATTTCACGCTCGGTGTCCCAAATGAAAAGTAGTTGGATTTGGACGAAAATTGGTACTCGGAGGTTTTTGAGGTCGCTGATTACGATTCTGTTCTCAAAATTCCGAAATAGAAAATGGCCGATCCAATATGGCAGACACAAATGCAAAAGTTCATTTGAATTGGATAAAACGTGGCACTCGGGGGTTTTCGAGGTCGCTGATTATGATTCTGCTCTCAAAATTCCGAAATTCAAAATGGCGGATCCAATATGGCGGACACAAATGCAAAAGTTCATTTGGATTGACTAAAACATGGCACTCGGGGGTTTTCGAGGTCGCTGATTATAATTCTGCTCTCAAAATTCCGAAATTCAAAATGGCGGATCCAATATGGCGGACACAAATGCAAAAGTTCATTTGAATTTGATAAAACGTGGCACTCGGGGGTTTTCGCGCTCGCTGATTATGATTTTGCTCTCAAAATTCCGAAATTCAAAATGGCGGATCCAATATGGCGGACACAAATGCAAAAGTTCATTTGAATTGGATAAAACGTGACACTCGGGGGTTTTTGAGGTCGCTGATTATGATTCTGCTCTCAAAATTCCGAAATTAAAAATGGCGGATCCAATATGGCGGACACAAATGCAAAAGTTCATTTGAATTGGATAAAACGTGGCACTCGAGGGTTTTCTAGGTCGCTTATTATATTTCTGCTCTCAAAATTCGAAAGCCTTTGGGTATTTAAATACCTGGTATTTTCAGGTATTTGAATACCCAAAGGCTTTCAAATTTTGAGAGCAGAATCATAATCAGCGATCTCGAAAACCCCCGAGTGCCACGTTTTATCCAATTCAAATGAACTTTTGCATTTGTGTCCGCCATATTAGATCCGCCATTTTTAATTTCGGAATTTGGAGAGCAGAATCATAATCAGCGACCTCGCAAATCCCCGAGTGCCACATTCCATCCGATACAAATGAACTTTTGCATTTTTGTCCGCCATATTGGATCCGCCATTTTTAATTTCGGAACTTTGGGAGCAGAATCATAATCAGCGACCTCGAAAACCCCGGAGTGCCACGTTTTATCCAATTCAAATGAACTTTTGCATTTGTGTCCGCCACATTGCATCCGCCATTTTGAATTTCGGAATTTTGAAAGCAGAATCATAATCAGCGACCTCGAAAACCCCCGAGTGCCACGTTTTATCCAATTCAAATGAACTTTTGCATTTGTGTCCGCCATATTGGATCCGCCATTTTGAATTTCGGAATTTTGAGAGCAGACTCATAATCAGCGACTTCGAAAACCCCTGAGTGCCACGTTTTATCCAATTCAAATGAACTTTTGCATTTGTGTCCGCCATATTGGATCCGCCGTTTTGAATTTCGGAATTTTGAGAGCAGAATCATAATCAGCGACCTCGAAAATCCCCGAGTGCCACGTTTTATCTAATCCAAATGAACTTTTGCATTTGTGTCCGCCATATTGGATCCGCCATTTTGAATTTCGGAATTTTGAGAGCAGAATCATAATCAGCGACCTCGAAAACCCCCGAGTGCCACATTTTATCCAATTCAAATGAACTTTTGCATTTGTGTCCGCCATATTGGATCGGCCATTTTGAATTTCGGAATTTTGAGAACAGAATCGTAATCAGCGACCTCAAAAACCTCTAAGTACCAATTTTCGTCCAAATCCAACTACTTTTCATTTGGGACACCGAGCGTGAAATTTTTCGTGTCACTCAGGCGGTGAAAAGCGCCATTTTGGGGGTGAAAATGTTGACAACGACGAATTTAAAAAATTGATTGTTCAATCGTCACTATTCTATGCACCCATGGTTGAAAAAAAACCGGACTTTTCAACGGCTTCGAGGTGAAAAAAAATTTTGAAAAAAAAGTGTCATCGATTTTTCCTGTGTTTTTTGTTTAAAAACCGCCATATTTTTTTTCCTAATGGACAAAACCCGATTTTGACTCCAGATTCTGAAAGAGCACCCCCGAAAATACTAGGGAACGTATCTCTTCATTTTTTATGATTTTTTTTATATAATAAAAATCTGGCTTGAAATTGAAGGAAAAAATCGCGATTCTTGGGCGTTAATGGGATATATAGGTTTATATATAATTGTATATAACTCTATACATTCGTATATATAATCCGATATAAATGTACTTCCATCAAATTTGATTTGATAAAATTATACATAGTTCTGTATATAATGATATGTGGAGATACTATTTTTATAAGAAGTTTATATAATTAGATATAATATCATATACAGTTATATATAATTCAATATAGTATTGTATATAATTATATATATACGTGAACATTTTATTTACGTTATATAAAATTGTATATGACTGTATATGAGTACTTTTATTTTCTTTTGAAATACGTATAATTGCCCGAGTAAAAATGAATATATATAAATATATATAATTGTATATTAATTGATCATTTACAATTGTACACAAAAATTTGTCCGATAGAATTTTATATATTTGTATATAAACATATACAATTGTATATTCTATTATAATATACAGTTATGTACGATAGTATATTAGTATATACAATTGTATACGTTTATATACAAATATATAAAATTCTATCGGGCCAATTTTTGTGTACAATTGTATATGATCAATTAATATACAATTACATATATTTATAGATATTCATTTTTACTCGGGAAGTCAATCGGATAATTGCTCTTTGAGTTACAATGTCAGCAAATTTGAAGAATCTCATTTCATATTCTTGACAGTATAAAAATCTTGAAAGTATAAAAATCTCTTCTCACATTCTTGAAAGTATAAACTGTCGAAAAAGGCAACAAAAATCGATATTTTTTTAATTTATACTGGTATAGCCCCTTAAGGAAACTTTTTACATAAAAATATCAAGTACCTAGGGTAAGGTAAGTACTATCATAGGCACTTAATCAGTCTTATAATTATCATTGAGATCAAAATCAACATGAGCAACATTACAATCAACTTTAGCAACATTATAATGAACAAGTTTTCATAAAAAAACTGTCAAAGTTACCCTTAATGTCAATTTAACCCCTTTTTACGGTATATCCCGCCTTAATCCGTGAATCTTTCGATGTTCTCCGCGATACGTGCTGTCGGATAAGAAAAAAGTGTAACGACTCGTATATCCGGGTGTTCGAGGGTTTTAATTGCGATCCGTAGAAATCCTCTCTAATCGAAAGTATTTTTACTTATTTTCACTATTTTTTTTTGCGCTTTCGATTAGCATTCCCAGCAACGAGTACAACCCATAACTCGAGGTACACCTCTCTCTCTATCTCTCCCGCGGCTGAAGAATTTGCTCCGGCATTAGCGTCCGTTGAACCTCACTTAAGTTATGTACACGAGCTCTCGTCCGTAGTACCGCGCGTTTCAACCGTACAAAAGTACCGATAAATATAAATAAATATATATGGGGTGAGGTGATTTTGAAGCCATTCGAGTTCGAGGACCTTCCACGTGGCAGCCCAATGACCCCATACTCAACAATATGTAATCCCCGACACCTTCGACCTTTGGATAAACCTGAACATATTCACAGAATGATCATTTTGGGGACCTGTCCCTGGAACGAACAATTTTTGAAAAAATTCCGGGACCGTCCTGGAAACAGCCAGATGACCTGGTAGTCAACATTACGTATATACGTAAATATTTATGTCGAATGTAATAATTCAACCGCCAGTACCAACGGGAGGTCGTGAACCTGCTCGTTTTTTTCACCACACGAATACGTGTACCGTGAAAAAAAAGTAAAAAAAAGCACCAGCGTTGAAGGAGACGGAGGAGGAAGAATAATCCATTAATAAGGAAGAAAAATGACGTTCGTTAAAAAAAGATATGGAAAAGTCGTGAATAAATCTCGGCGATGACCAAGCAAGGCACGCGTCAAAAAAAAACGCGAGGAGGGGCATGTAGTTCTTGAAACGAACGAGCGAAAAAAAAGCGATAAAGGAATGGAATGCTCGTATATCAGTGAGTGCGATAAAAAAAGAAATCGTAAAAAAAAGCCGTAGTTCCCAACATTGCACTTGAGTATCCTTCGGTATTACGAAAGCGGAGCACTTTTTGTTCGCGCTTTGTAAAATACTGGAAGTGAATTGTTCTCGTTCAGGTGCCTCCATATCGGCGTTTGGAATAATTGCGCAAAAAGTTATAAAGGGCGAGCTGTTCAAGTTGAGAGAGAGGGAGGGAGAGACAGTGCTGATTCGAAATCAGAAATGTCTAGTTCGATTTTTTTTTTCAATTATTTATATACTTCGTGAACATTTTTGATAATTTATGTTTAGCTTATATTTTAATAATACATTTTGCGTCATTTTAATTTCAATATTTTAAAATTATTAATTTATATCGGATTTTTATTCTAATCGGAGTTTTGATCGTTTGCATTTTTATTCTTGAAAATTAATAATCTATGTTTCACTTAAATTTCATTTATATTTTAATATAGAATTTCCAAGTATTTTCGTTTTCAGAAATTATTCATTTGTATTATTATAATATATTTTTAATCATTCACATTTTTCATTTGCAACATTAATCACTTATATTTAATTTATAGTTAAAAAAAATATTTTCAATCACTTTAATTTCATTTTTTCCAAGTTGATAATTCATATTTTATTTATATTTTATTTCTGTGGCCAATGCCGGCAGGTAAAAAAAACTGTTACCTCTGCACCTCGAGTTGCACTTTGGAAATTTTTTTAAAAAGGCGACGCACGATAGTAAAACCGGAAATAGTAACTGAATTCTAAAAAAAAAAAAAAAACGTAAAATCAATACTCGTATTGTTAGGCTCGTAATATCAAAGGTGTTGTTCCTACATTATTCACTTATTGATAAAAGTCGAGAATTTTTGTTCTCCATCTCTCCGACTTCTCACCCCCGGGAGAAAAAGATAATTCCCTTTTCGACGTCGCGATTTCAATTACGTCGATTATTTTGTACTGTAATCATGCTCATTATGTTTTTTCTAATCGACACTTCGTATCTTACCTCACGCAATGTTAATCGAATTTGCATTCCCCGATTTTCCTTCGCAATCGAATGCGAGGGAACTTCGTAAAAAAAAAGGGAGAAAAAAACCAAGTGAAAGCACCGCACGCGGTACACGTGTGGTGTGCGTTCATTCGCACTGTGTGTACTAATCAACGTTGGCAATTGATGATTTTTTTTCCGTGTCGAGGACACGGTTCGTTATTGTTGAGACAGCTGGATCCACGTCGACGCCATTTCGTACATCGTACAAACACCTTTTCTTTTTTAATAAGGAAGATCGTGTTTTTTTAGACTCAAACAGTCCAATCCCCAACAGTCTTTGGTAAAGTCAATATTAAATCTCTGTGCGTATAAGAAATTATTTATGCGAGGAGTTGTGTGTTTTTTTTCATGTTTATATTTGAAGTGTGTGCTTGTTTTTAATCTTCGTGAAAACGTAGCTTTTGATTCGCCTCTTCATTGATTTGATAAAACGATCGAAAAATTCGAGTTAGTGCTCGGATATTGTCGATCTTTTTGAAATTTGTCAAATGTTCAAATCTGCACATAGAAATGTCAATACACACATGCGTAAACATATAAGTGACCTGTCATTCGTTTAAACAAACGTATTTACATTTTGAAAATATTAAAAACGGATAATAAACGATATTATATTATATATATATATATATATATATATATATATATATATATATATATATATATATATATATATATGTACACATATTCATTGAAACGGATTAAGGAGCTTTATATAAATACAAGTACCTGCATATCGACATGTATAAGCATTTTCGAATAGTAAAAATATTAAATAAGCGGTTAGGTAATATCGTATTTTGTTTATGTAATATTCTTATTAATATTAATAAATGTTTAAAATATTAAATAAACGTTAAGCGATATATATGCACACATGTACACTCATATATATATATATATATATATATATATATATATATATATATATATATATATATATATATATATACGTAGTTATTCTATACAATGCCAGGTTCGTCAAGGTAATATATGCAATACCCAGAAATTATTTAGAATGCTATTGGAAGATCAGGTAAAGTATAAACTGGTGGACAAATAAAACATTTTTTGTTTCCTCAAAATCTTCAATTCTATAAATCGTTTCAATATAATGGTATTTATTTGTTTCTACATGTTGAACTATTGTGACATTTTGTTTGGGGTTGTTGGGGTCTTCAAAAGTTCGACATGTCTTACATATTGAATTATTGGGATACTTTGTTTGGGTTTGTTTGGGCTATACCTGCGCGCCCTCTCGCCAACATCAATTAAGGGGAGGGTAGGGGTTTCAGCGTGAAAAAAACACTTTTTCGCGATTTTTTTCATCTATATGGATAGAGTAAATTTATTGAAACCTTTTGTACATTGTTAAGTGTCATTTCAAGAAAATTCCGTGAAATTTGTACGCGAAAATATCCACAAACAAGCCGGTGACAAAGCTTTTCCAAGAACGCCTTTGGAAAAACACGAATTGCGGTGTTCACTGTATCTCAGCTAGAAATTATCTGAAATCAAGTACCATTAAAATTTAGTCAAAGTATCATAAAATCCCAACGGTCTTTGATAATTTTTTTTTTTTGTCATTTCTAAATTTTTGGTGGTCATGTAAAGTGAAAAGTGCTATTTTTCACGAGAAATTCCGCCTTTTTGGCGGTGGAAAACCCCTTCAATGTAAAAAAAAATCTCAAACTAACCGTTGGGGGGAGGTATTTTATACGTAGAAAGTGTGTACCAAGTTTGCAATAAATCGGTCATGTAGTTTTCAAATGGCAGTGAACACAGACTTTGAAAAAGTGGTTTCGAGAAAAACGCGGCACCGGCTTGTTTGTGGATATTTTCGCGTACACATTTCACGGAATATTCGTGAAATGACACGTAACAATGTACAAAAGGTTTCAATAAATTTCCTCTATCCGTATAGATGAAAAAAATCGCAAAAAAGTTGTTTTTTTTTCACGCTGAAACCCCCACCCTCCCCTTAAACACTTTGCCGGCTGTACATTTAGTATTGTATAGAATATAGAATATCGGAATATGCAGATTACCGGTAACATAGATATATAGCGTTTCGTTTTCTAAATATTTCTAATATGAATTAATATCAACAATAATAAGAAATAAACAATAAAATATGGTAATAAATATTGATATCTCACATCAATGAATAAATATGTCTATGACTTATCGTACATTTGTTTCTTTTTAATACGAATTGATATTGATAATAATAATCATCAATAAATAAATAAATAACATAACACGTTTCATGTTCTTAAATGTTTCGAATATTCAAAAATGCACATACAGGTTGATACACAGCTGATAAAAATTGCAATATAATCATGGACGTTTAATAATAAACTTATGATTTATTCAACTGTTTTTATACGAATTGATGTTAATAATGAAAATCAACAATGAATAAAAAAAAAATAATGTAACCTGCCGATTAATTTGAATATCTCAATTCACGTTTCGTGTTCTCGAATATTTGTCACTCGAAAATGCACACGCAGGTCGACAGACAGCATATAAAAATTGCACTAAACTCAACGAAGCTCCGTTATCCCTTTCGATATATCGTTCCTTACGTCGAATTGAAGATAAAATCGCCGACTCACCGTCTCCCTCGTGATCAGGTGGCAGACGAGGCTGCAACTGATGCAGATGAGCGTAATAATGATGATGGTGCAGAATGCACTCGAGATCGGTGCAGTTTAACATTTTTTAACGTTTGCAATTCCGCACGAAGTCCCGATCGACGCTTCTATCAACAAATAGAAATACTTTTTTCACCGAAAATAAAAATAAAAAAAAAACTCTCCGTACGTTTCACCTTATCCTCGGCGCTCGTTGTCCGCAATTGCAATAATCACGAACTCTCGTCGAAGCGCACGTGCTTGTCTCTCTCTCTCTCTCTCTCTCTCTCTCTCTCTCTCTCTCTCTCTCTCGTCACTCGTCAACTCCGGATTCGTAGCGCGCGACAAAAGTCTTTGCTGACCAGCCGAATCAACCCATATCTTTGAAAATCTTGAAATCAACGCAACCGGGCACTTCGAAATTTACGGCCGTTTTCGCGCGTTTCGACCTCGTCGTCGACATTCAAAACGCGCGTACGCGCGTAACAGACACGTGGGAAAAAGCGCCAAACTTTCACGACCTGCACGCGGGCGTTTGAAAAAATCGTAATGTATAACGAAGTTGAGAATAAAATAATTTTTTACGTCGCAAAAAATTAAAATTAATATATATATATAAATAAAATTAGGGTCGTCGAACGGAGCTCGAGACTCTCGACCGGTGAAATCGAAGCTGTCGTTCCGCCGCTCGCGGTACGGTAATAATGACGGAAACAATAATAATAATAATACGTCGCAGCATCACCCTCTCACTCTCGCGATCGACGCTCACGAATTTTACTTCGAGGAAGATCGTCGATCGAAAGACAAAAAATGAGGAAACAAAAAAAAACGACGAAGGGAAAAGTCGAATAGCGGAGCCTTACGTGTTAAGGTATAATGGACACGCGTGAGAGAATGCACATTGGCGCGGATGGTAAAAGCTCGCGCGCGCGCATTCGCGCTTTCTAAAAAACGCGAGGATCCACGGTGAAGATGCAGCCGAGCGCAGCTTGGAGAATTTACGATATTTGCGGAATTCAAAGTCACGGATTTCTTCCGATTTTTTGCGGATGAAAAGTATATTTGCGAGAAAAAAAAAGACAAATATATATCAGCGGCACTTCACTAGAGTCGACGCTTCGAATCAACGTTCGGTTTTTTTGTAGTTTTTTTTAGTGCACGAAGAATGTCTGATATTTTTTATTGGAAGGCGATTATTTGTTATAATTCATTTTTCGAACGATTTATTATTATTATTATTAATTTTTTGAATGATTTATTATTATTATTATTAATTTTTTAATTTTAATTTTTTTTATGATTTATTATTATTATTACTATTAATTTGTTAATTTTAATTTTAAAAATTAATAATTTTTTGAATAATTGATTATTATTATTATTATTAATTTTTTTAAATAATTGATTATTCTTATTATCATTGTTGTTGTTGTTACAATCACAATTATTATTATTATGATATTCAAGTATTTTTGTTTATTAATATTTTCCAGTTTCCATTTTTCAGTTATTATTATTATTATATTGAAGTATTTTAATTTGTCACTATTTGTTATTGGTTATTACATTCCAGTATTATTGTTAATTGTTTTTATTTAGATATTATTTTTGTAGTTATTATCATCATTACGATTATTGTTATTATTATAGTATTCGATTGTTTTTATTCATTATTTCCATGAATTGCATTAATTTTACTTATGTTGCGAATTAAAATCGTAAATCGTTACAATTAGAGATCGTTGTGCTCTCGACCCAAAAATCGTCACGTGACGCGTCAGCTGTGACGAAACGCGACGCTGTGGGATTTTGATTGATTGCAGAATCGAGAGTAATCGATCTCCGTTCAAGATTTTGATCGACAATTGTTCAGATCGGATGCAAACTGGCGAATATGAAGGATTTTCCGGAGATCCTAACGAATTTCTCGCGAGTTTTCAAGTTTTCTCCGATGCTCGTGGAATTTTCCATTTTTATGGTGCAGGGAGGGTCGATCGCGGAGGATTATTCGAAGGCACAGGTCGAAACTGAATACTCAGGAATCGAGTAACGTCCGACTTTTCCCGAGATTTCTTTTACTTCTTCGACTAGCGATGGATTTTTTTTTTTTCGTTTCTTTTGCTTTTGAGCTTCGAACTGTCAATAATTCGGGTAGCGAATGGACAAATTTCCGCCTCGACGGTAGTTTACACGCGATAACGTAAAGTCCGATGCCTGTCAGACGCGCCGCTGCATAGTTGAAGCTTCAAGGTCCTCCATACCGGCTGCCCGGTTGCTTGACACACCGAGAGCACAACGGGAACAAACTGACGTGTGACATACGTCAATCGCGACTGTTTGCGCGATCCTTCGAACGGTTGTTCTAGCCCAAACAAACACGTCGTTTTTGGTTGTTTTTTTTTCCCACTTTGAAGAATTAGGACGACCGTTCGAAGCATTCGAATTCGACGATTTCGATCGTAAGGATTTATCGCAGTGCCAGAAAGCCCGAAAACAACTCTCTTGGTTCAAATAATCTTTTTCATCTTCTGCAAATCATCCACGGTCTCGTGTTAAAAAAAAACACAATCTTATAAACGTGTATTTTTTTATAAACAATCTGAAGATATTATGTTAAAACAACAGTCTCGTGAACGTTCGTTTTTTATAAACAATTCAGCGATGTTAATAAAAAAAAAGTCTTTCGATAATTTAATGATTAAAAAAAAGACAGATCGGCACTCGTTCTCTTATTCTCGGCTCGGATTAATCCGAGTGATAACGCGAATTCCGCACGTGTCCGAACGAGCGAAAGTTCGAAACATCAAATTCGGCGCACTTGCGACGGCGCCGAAAACAAAAAGTCACAATGCACATACGTTCGAATGGCACGAAGTCGCGAAAAAATCGATATCGATCGATCGTTAAAAAGTACGCGAACAAGTGACGGTGCGTGCAAGCGCATGGATTCGTGCCGAGCCGTGTCGCACCGTCGACCACGTCGTTTTGGACACTGATGACAGTCAGCCCGCAGAGGATCGCGCCACACGACGCGGGCTACCCGGGGACAGCACAAGTAGAAACGCCTCGGTGATAGTCAGACGATTGGTGGGCGCGCGCGCGCGCACCTCTCTCGTCTTTCGTTCCTCATCGACGCTCCGGTTTCGTGCACGCGCGCGCGAACACGATGGAAACTTTCTAGGATATCGTGGCCCCGGCGATATTGGCTTATTCGACTTCGAATGCAACACGAAACGTGTAGGCGGAAAAGAGGATGAAGGAAGAATCGGTGCGCTAATCGTGCGATGGAATTACCGAGGGACAGTCGTAATTTGCATTTGCCATTAGCCCAAACAAACCCAAAAGAACACAAACGAACTGTTGGGAAAGAGACGCGAATTTTCATACGGCTCTGAACATGCCCACGTCAGCTGATCTCCATTTTTTCAAAAGTCATTCCAGTCCTTGGCAATTTTTCACACGTTTCGTGCACAGTCGCGAAACATGTTTTCACTACATGGTTGTAACTTACTTAAGTGAAGCTTTCTAACGTTGGGCGCTTCGATACGTGTTAGTTAAAAAACGTGTAGGCCCAACATGTTTCAGAAACGTGTTTTCCCTGTGCGAAAATTGCAGTGGGATGCGACAATTTTTCCCCGTTGTCCGGAGGTCTTAAGAATACCCAAACGTGTTGTACCAACACTTTTCGGACTTTCGATCACTTTCGGAGGATACACGTTTTTGGCAAGGTTGCCGAGCAGAGTATCGAAGCGCGGATGTTCAAAGTTTGTTTCGGTGCATTGTACGCGTTTCCGGGGCGGGATAACGCGCAACACGGGTGCGTGACGTTAGCGGCATGAGAAGTGTTGAACGGTAGCGTCGTGCACACGTCTGCAAGGAGAGGTTTGCAAGATTCTTGAGGAGCTCGTACACGAAGGGTTGACGAGCGAAACACGGTTATCAGGGCTACACGTTTTTACACGACGCTCGAGGCGTTTAATCGTGTTGTGTTTGTTTTCTCGTGCGCTCTCCAAAAAACAAACGATTCTGGCTGTAACACGAGGCAACTATCGAACTAGCCGAGCGCCGACTAGTCCCAGTGTCCTTGACCGTGTAGTCTCAAAACGTGTATTATTGCACGCTTCTTCTACCGTGTAGAATTGGCCACGACTTAAATCTTTAATCGTATAAACCTTGTTGTTGCAAATTTCTCGTCAGCGAACCGTGAATGATTCACCAAACCTCGAACCGTGTATTTCAACACGTCAGTCGTGTTGTGAGCGTCGCACCTTTCGATATACACGTTTCCCACGACTTTTCGTCAACCACTCACCCCACAAATCCGTCTGTTCTTGCAAAGTTTCCGCCTTTTTAATTCACCATATGTCGAACCGTGTATTTAAACACGTCAGCCGTGTTGTTACCGTCGCACCATTCGATCTACACATTTCCCACGACTTTTCGTCAACCGCTCACCCTACAAATCCGTACTTACACGCAAGCTTTGCTTTCGCGCAGCTGTCAACACTTTATACACGTTTCCCGGTAATTCGAACGAGTCGGCGCACTTGACACTCGAAAGTGGCGGAAAAATCATTCGGCCAAGAGTAGTTCATCGATCGTACACACGACACGTTCAACAAAATTACCGAGTCTCTCGTTTTATTATTTTTTTTTCGTTCCGTTCTACAAACTGTCTTTCACCTGTGTACGTCACTTTTTTCAAACGTCCATTCACGGACTATTTGAGACAAGAATTTTAATGTGTTCGCAATAGCGACGTGAATGGGACCGGGAGCAACCGAAAAGTGTGCGTTTCGCGAGAGCAACACGCATCGAGCTCACTTGCTTACTGAGAGAGTCCTTTGGCGAGCACAATCTCCGGCCAGGCTACGGTAATATACACAACGTACACACCTCCCCCGTTTGCACCTTGTGCACACACTTGTCGCTCTGTATAGTTGGTGATCGGCGTGAACGGCATATGTGCTCGATGTGGATTTGAACGACACTTTATTAATATACACACACATATACGTGTATATGTAGATACAGGGTGGCTGAAAAGTGGCGTCCAGAACAACAATCTACATGCCTTGTATTGATCTTTCCGAATCACCACCATGCATGTTCTACGATCTTTTTTACTTTTCGAAAAAAACAGCATTTTTTGTGCACTTTCTTCGCGACTTTTTTATACGTTTGTTATCGTTATGAATCGCACTGTGAAGCAAGTAAATGGCCAACTGAACACTAACGTAAATGCCTCAGATTTTGATCAAAGGTTAAAAAAGTAGGTTTGAAGAGCATTCACTGAAGTTCAGGTGATTAAAAAAAAATACTTACACCAGTACAGGATAGTGTTTTGAAAAACCCTTATACTATACTACTCCCAATAGCTTTAGGGGGTTAGGCTACTGTGAAAATGTTAAAAAAATTAATAGCTGCTTAAGGCAATTCAAATTAAGGAGGAAGGTCCAACTATGGTGCAGTAGTCGCAGGTTGAAGGTAAAATTACACCTATAGAACTGCTGGTAAAACTTTAAACGCGTTTTACTCGAAATTTTTCCTTTCAAAACGGTGTACATGATTTCTCGACATCTTATGAACGGATTGACTCGAAATTTGGTACACTTATTCAGCGTAATAGTAGTTTAGACTTGACCGACGTTTTCCTTCTTAAATTTTTGTTCAATAATTATTAACGATAATGACGTCATTTTTTCACGAAAAATCGAAAAAAATTCAAACACTATTTTTTGATAATTGTAACGGGATAACAAAAAAAAGGTCTGTCAAATATTAGCCAATATTATCTATGTTTAAAAAAAAATGGTTTTTTGTTTCAAATCAACCGGGTAGCCAAAATTAAGTACCGGCGAGCGCGTCACATTCAAAGATCCTCCACGAGATTGTCTATAACTTCGTTAGTTATTAACATTTTTTATGAAATTTGGTATACAACTTTGTTAATGCACATACAAATAAATGTGCAAACGATTTTTCAATAATATTCCTGATTCCTCCAAAATTATTTTTTTCGAATAACCCTGATTTTCGGGTCGTCACAGTAGCCTAACCCGTTGAAAAACTTCCATGAGGCGAGTACATGCCCAAAAGCGAGAAGAGCACAAAAAAACATGTGATGCAGGAAAACTCGAATAAAAAAGTTTAAAATGCTTATTTGGATAGGTGAGGTTAAAGTTTGCATCGTTGGAAGCCAATGAAAATTAATATTTCTGAATTCCTCTAATGTCTTTTGGTAGACTTCGCCTACAAAAATCCCCCAACTATTTTTTAGGATATTTATTTAGCCATCTACAATATAAATCTATTGAAAAAGATCTTCCATAATAACAATTTTTTAAAAAATAACAAAAAAGAAATTACGTTTTCTTTTCGATACGAGTCATCTAAATTTTCATTTTGGCCGTCACTTTCCGGTCGACCCTGTATTTAGTGTCCTCAATATCCGTCTATCATATGTTCACTGTTAGGGCACGTGGCTATTTCGAGGACAATCTTTACATTAATCAATTTCGGAGACAGAACGGTCCTCGAAGCTGAATATCTTGAAGATCACCTTTCGTATAAATAAATTAAATATATGTGTGTGTGTGTGTATTCTATCAGATTGTCTTTAAAAATTCGGATTTCAGTTCAATTCATAGCAGAATTTAAAAAAATATTTCTAGAATGTCTCGTATGTATGAAGAAAAGATTGGACGTGACGTCGAGCTCCGACTTGATATGTGTTCAGCGCTATTTAAATGTATTTTATACCGCTACGATGTGTCGATATGACGTGTCGAATGTTCACAAATAAAAGGACAGAACCTACACTACTATGCAGCCGCAATCATACGACGGTGACGACCTTTCGTTTGCTGACAATTTCTATACATATATATGTGTGTGTGTGTGTGTGTGTGTGTGTGTGTGTGTGTGTGTGTGTGCGCGCGCGCGCGTGTAGGGTGTGTGAAGCTTCAGAATTCAATTTTAGTAATCCTCGTAATTCCGAGCTGCCCCCCTCCCTTCGCATTTCAATGAAAACCTTTGGCATTATTTTTTTATCGAATTGAAATTTTTGTATCGTTGGAGCGCAACGATGATTTTTTCGTTACTTCAAATTCTTTCGGCAGATTTTCGCTACGAAAGTCACTTAACTCTTTTTGAGGTTCTTTGGACATCGTAAATCAAAATCTGCACAGATATTTTTGGTATGATAAAAAAAATAAGGAAATAAAAATTTGTCGTTGTATTTCAACGATGCAAATGGCCAAACCCTTTGGCTTTTTCTACCAGAATTTTTTTTGAAAAATCACACGAAACAAGTACGAAAATTTACCATACTGAGATTGTAGTTACGAATTCGGGACACCGCGTATATGAGTACAAGGTACGTGTACTCATCGATGTGTACGAGTTCGTTCCGTGCCTCGAAGTGAATGCAGAGATATATATAAGTAACAGTGGTCTCACTCGACTGTTTATACTTTTATACTGCATAGTTGCTATGATCGTGTTTGTACGTGGGTCACTCAGTCGCCGGGAGGCAACTTACTTTCCAGACGCCATTTTGCAACTGATCGGAGTGCCCCTTCTCTCTCTTTCTCTCTCTCCGATATACACACACACACACACACACACACACACACACACACACACACAAATACGCGCGCGCGCGCGCGCGTGTGTGTGTGTGTGTGTGTGTGTGTGTGTGTGTGTGTGTGTGTGTGTGTGTGTGTGTGTGTGTGTGTGTAAACACACATAAACGCACACACACAAATATGTGTGTGTGTGTGTGTGTGTGTGTGTGTGTGTGTGTGTTTATGTGATGTAGAATTGCGACAGTAAGAAAACGACCCTTTCTTCATCCCGGGGACCAATGCATAGCTTGTTAGGAAATTAGCTTTAGGCAGGGTTTTGATCTCAATAGCTATGAAGATCGCAAGATTAGAGCACTTTTTATCATCTTGTCGATGTCGTCCGAGGCAGAAGGAATTACATAGAAAAATTGAGTAATCGTTAATTAACGGGTTACACTTAGCTCGTGGCCGGAAAGCAGGAATTTTTGTGATTTTTTTCTAGGATAACGTGAACAGGTTTTTAGATTATTTTTTTTTACATGGAAGAATATGATTTTAAGTACCTTTTGCAATTTTTGTATTGAAAAATATTTATAAATGTGGTAGAAACAATGGTTTGTACAGACTACTGTTTGAAAAATGTTCTTCACAATGACCACTGCTGCTCGGAAACAAATCATCCGAAATAAAAAATCAAACGCATTTGGTTTTTGCATGAAATTGTCTAGTGCTTGGACGAAGGATTTTCCAAAATATTGATTTTTGAAAAAACTGCCGCAGCTCGAAGTGAAAATATCGATTTTCGATGAAAAAATGCTCTATTTTCGTTGATAAAAAAACACTCTGCATAAAAAAAAATCTTCGTTTATGGACCGCCTTTTCATATGTAAAGGAAGCTCGCAAAATTTGAAGTTGATCGGTGCGGTGTTTTTTGAGATATCGTGATTATCGATCTTGAAAAAATCATTTTTGGAAAAAACGAGTTTGAAGTTTGCCGGTTCACGGAATCTACCTATAAACGCCACATTTTGAACGGATCGACTTGATATTGTTGAGAAAATGTTTTTGAAATGTTATATTTTGAAAATCCGTTGGAAACCAAAAATCGATATTTTCAAAGAATGTTATGTAGGCGCTTGAGTGATTGAAAATTCCGAACTATGACGAATTTGAGGAGAGTGAGATTACCCTCTGCGCCATAGCGGACCGCACTGTTGCGATTTATCTTTTCCTCGAAACTATAGTAATCGAATTAATTCTGGAAAGTTTTCGAATTTTTGAAAATGTCGTATTCGTTGTTCATTTTCACGTTATAATCACTTATATTTGATATTCTTAGCAAACGCGGCTTATTAAGGCGATTATAAAGCAGAATCATTATAGATTCAAATAAAAACATTACAATATTATTTCAGCGTAACAGAATAAAGTACATTTTCTGCGTAAATATAAAAAAAGCTAAGGTAAATGTCCAAATTATTGAACAGCTAAGGATCTGGGGGATTGAATTCGGTGAGAAAAAAAATATAAAATCAAGAAAAAACGATCGCTTTCAGGTTCAAATGATACTTTGATATTTTTACTTTCGAAAAATCACCCTTTAATTGATATTTAAATGATTTCATATGAAAAAAAAGAATAAAAATGTGAAGCATGCAAATGTCCCAATTATTGAACACTGGAAGTGCCTATGTCCCTAATATTGAACAGGCATGTCCCAGTTATTGAACACTCTCGAGAATTCTTTTTTCATTCTGAAAATATTATTTTGGGTACAATATTAAGAAATAAAAGCAAAATCAAACACTTAAATAATTTTTTATTAATCATGTAAAAATACAAAAATATATATTTAGTCTCTTTTGACAGGTTTTTTCTTCATTCGCATTTGGTTTATTTTTGCTTTTCAACTCGAAGTTTATTTTCTTTTTCTTTTCAGTTTCCTCGTTTTTATGTTCTGTTTTTGATGGATTTTGTCGCAGCTTGGCTCCCTGAAATATTGGAGAGCAAAAAATATTGAACATTACATTCGTAGTTTTAGGTTACATTTAGGTTATATTCTCTTTTTACTTTCCTTTTTATGTTTATTGCACGAAAATACAAATAAAAAATATATTTGACGATCTTAGAGTTATTATTAAAAGAATAAAGGTAAGTTTATTCAGGAACTTACAGTTTTTGTTTGAATAAATCCGTTTCACACGATCTGTCACACGTTAACTGTCTCGCTCTTTTGATGGGTTTAATGACGCCATCTTGGAGAATTCAAGTGTTCAATAATTGGGACACACTGCATTTTCTATGTCCTAATGATCGAACACCGTATTTTTGAACAAATAATTAAATAGAAAATTTTTATAAAAATTGTTATTTGTAAAAAACATTCTGAGGAACCTGAAACGCCTTTATTTTTTGAGATGCGACAGTTTTTGAATTTTTTATGCCCTTACGCATGAAGCGGCGCGTCTTAGCAAAAACGATAAGCAGTTACCACGAGACGTCAAATCGGGTCACCGTTGCTTATTAAATAATTTTTTGCTCTATTAATTAAAACTTTTTTTGCACAAGTAAGGTAATATTTCGATAGCTAAAAGTTCCATATATGTAATGCAATTTTTATAAATAAGTAAATGCTTGCACGTGAACGAGAAATAATTAAAATACAAGATAGTGTTCAATAATTGGGACCTGTTCAATAATTGGCACATTTACCTTCATTTCTATAAAAAAAATATCCTGAATCGATTCCACTAGTGTTTCATGAATTAATTTTACTATATTTTAGAAAAAGGGTGCAAGTCATATCTCAAAATCTATTCGCCCGATTCACTTTAAATTCGGACAGATCATAGTTTATAACATTTTCTGTCGTATTGCCGAACGATTTTTTGATACCTCTATCCACTTGTAATAAAAAAAAAAAAATTATTAAAGTTGTTCTGGTTGAAAATCGATTTTTTTCTACACCCTGCCATTTTCGTAATTTTCAAAATTTCAAAAAAGTATGCGGTCGTACAAAATTTTTATTATTGTACTAAAAGCACATTTTTTCATTTTCATTTCAGACGACCGTAGTTGCCAGAACATGCAGCGACCGCAACACATTGTTTAAATAATAATACGACCATTGTTTATCAATATTTTTCAATTTAAAAAAAACTGGAACGTGGCGAGACTACGTATCAATTGTGTGTAAAATACCGACCTCGTCATCTCAATACGCTCATCAGCAAAAAATATTCAAAATCGCCCTGCTTTTTGGGCCTCGAGTTTACTCAGACCCCTCAGGTGGACAAGCAAATTCGAATTGAATTTTATCCAGGAAATAACAATATGCGGAAAAATGAGATACACGATAAATAATAATTAGTAGCGAAAATAAATAATTGAAGCTAATCGAATTATATTGCTTTGATTGATGATAAATGAGCGTGGAATTCCTGGGTATGTTTTTAGAGAACGTTTTTATGTCCTCAGGACAAACCAGTTTGAAGATGCGGTCTTGGGTCTGTGAGCTATATAGCAACTTGTGATTTCACGAGAATCCGATTGCTATCGGCGTTAAAGATCGGTCGCGCTCGCGCTTCAAATCTCGCGTCGATCGAGCTTTCGCCTTTTCACGCACCTGTCTGATCGTACCGCGTCTATAAGCACCGCGATAGCAGACAGGAGCGCATCATCCGAACGATTATTTCCGTTCTAGCTAATTATTTTTATGTTAAACTTTAATTTGAGTGTTAGCGAGAGCGAGTGCAGGTTTTTTTTTTCTATAAACGAGGCTGCAATTTATTTTCAATCGTCTGGAACAATTGTTCCTTCGTACCTCCATCTTCGTCGAATTATTCTATTTTATCGGTATGCTCGACATGATGTTGAAAAAAAAGTTAATCAGTTGTAATATTTGCGATCTATTTCCAAACATATGCATTCGAATTATTGTATTTTTTTCATGGCTGACGTAATTTCGGATTTTTTTAACAGTAAAATTCGTAATACCTTAAAATAAAAGATTTACAATAATATAAAAAAAGGTTTTGATTTTTTAAATTATTGTTCTGGTCGTTTTGCCATCAATCTTTTGTAGCCATTGCTCATTATTCTACTGAATAATAATTATTGAATAATATTTGATGTTATTATGAGATAAAATTAATGTAATCGAAATCAATATTGAATTGAAAAAGTTTGTATATAATTGAAGAAAATTAAAAATTTTAAACTTTCTTTCAGCGATCTTTATTTAGTAAAAAAAGTGTTGCTTTCATGTGCGATATAAATATTAGTATAAATACTTATATCGAATATATAAATATTCATATCGAACATATAAAGAGTTTTAGAAATCTTTATATCGACTATAAAAGCAAGCTTTTTTTTAAGTAAAAATCGCTGGACGTAAATTAATTCATTCAAATAATCGTTAATACTTAGTGGAACAATGAGAAAAGGATTTAAAAAACTATTAACAAAAGCAAGACTTTTTTTATTCAATAAAGATCGCTAGGAGTAAATATATTTATTCAAGGAATCGTTGATATTTGATAGAACAATAAGCAACGAATTTAAGAAAAAAAAAACTTAAAAAATACAATCATAATGTTGACATTTTTTTAACATTCTGCATTTATATTATTGTGATGTGTTTTTTACATGATAAAGCAAATATTATTGTTTCAAAATGTTTTGCTTCCAAAAACACTGCAGCCATAAAAAAAAGAACAATAACTCGAGAGCACGTATTTGAAAATAAATCGCAGATATCATGGGTGATCAACTTTTTTTGCAATCTCACATCAGCCATTCAAAAAAGAATAATTCGACGAAGATGGAGGATTGTTATCGATGGGTAATAAATATAAAACTCGTTCGGAGCGGAAATCACTGAAGGATAAATCGAAAGGACAACAAAAAAATCATTAAGCAATATTCAACGTCGTTCTAACCGAACAAATGTTTATCAAGGATAAAGTGAACTGACACAGGGAAACGTCGAGCAAGATATTTTCACTTGTCTTTTCTGCGTGATAGTCTTGATTAGTCCTCATTGGATCGAAATGAATTTTTTTCTCAGTTCTTTTATCTCTCTTGTCACCGAAAATATTTTCATGCAAATTTGGGTTGTAAAACTTAAGGAAAAAATCCCAAAAAACGATTACGATTTAAAAACGAAATTTGGAATGGAACGAAAATAAAAACGACTTTTCGTTGCATTCCAAATATGCAAACTTCAACGCCACTC
The DNA here is from genome assembly GCA_964007375.1 of Ophion obscuratus. NCBI lineage: Eukaryota > Metazoa > Arthropoda > Insecta > Hymenoptera > Ichneumonidae > Ophion > Ophion obscuratus. The sequence continues at coordinate 52,525,940 of OZ023316.1, read as the reverse complement.
TGCGTGCTCGTTTGTCAATGAGAAGGACGACGTTTCGGTGCTGTCTTTTGATAACGTCGATACGATGGCAATCACGGGAAACGAGAACAAGATCATACCGCGATGGCAATATATCAAGACCTTTTACTGCCGAGATAAATAAAATACGATGACTATCGCGTACGCTTATTTCAATCTTGTTTTATTGCGAAGATAATATTTCCGCAGGCTCCGGAGGGTGGCACAGGGGAGAGAGGACTGAGAGGGATCAAATTAGCTGATTCTATTGGCTGTGAGGTCGAGAGATTTTCCCACGTTTAATTCCTTTGAAGAGAAAAGCGATGCAGAGTTCCCGATTGTCGCTGAATCAACGATGTATTTATCGCATAATCATACGCTTCCATAAATCTAACGAGAGCAAACAACAGGTGCTCACGTTTTTTTACGAGCCTACTGTATGAAGCTTGAGTAATGGCATTGAGCAAATTCGTGGGTATTGATAAAAAAAAAAACTCTTCTATGTATCGGCAAACGAATTTATAATTCTGGCAGCGTGAATCATGGGAAACTCATGCCTCTTAACTAAAAAAATATTAACGGATTACACCTAACTGGGGGCCAGAAAAAAAAACGAATTTTCGTGTTCTTTTTTCTGGGAAAACGTGTGCAGGGATTTTCTTTTTTTTTTTTTCTTTTACATTAACACTTCATCTGTAAACCTGGATATTTCGTGTCCGAGCCAAAACTACTTTTCTACCGAGCTGCTTCATTTATTTGACAAAAAATATATGAAAAAATGTATTTTTCTATAATTTTATGATTGATATATTAAATTGAATGTTTCGAACACTAGCACGATTTTTTTCAATTTTTTGCGAATTCATTGGCCGGGTGCGAAAACGGCAGGACTTGAAATACCCAGGCTTACAGACGGAAGGGACCGGAAAAAAGTTTACAGACGAAATGATGAAGATTATGGTTCTGAATATTTTTCATAATTTTTGTATACACAAATATTCTCAAATGTGGCAGATACTTCGCTGTGATCACTGCTGCTTAGAAACAAATCATCCGAAATTTTTGAGATACCGTGGTCACCGATTTTTGAAAAAGTCATTTTGAGCAAAACGCAGTTAGAGTTCGCCGGTTCTCGGGACCTACCTATAAACGCCCATAAGTCGCTTAATTCTAATCGGATCCACTTGAAATTTTCGGAGACTATTTTTGAAATTTCATATTTTGAAAATCCGTCGAAAACAAAAAATCAATATGTTCAAAATTTGGACCTTTCTCCGAAAAATTTACTGATTTAGAGTGACCAAAAAAATTGCGTTCAAAAGACTATCATAATTTTTAGGACAGTAATTATCTCCTACGGAATTGTCCATAATCATCTCTACCATGCTTTCTAATTATCTAAAGATGATTTAGAAGTTTCATTTTTTAGAACCCAGGCCTTCCCAGATAATCGCACTTTTTTCTATCACTATATGTTTTTCAACAACAGTCCGTAAAACTTCCGACCGCGCTGGGTGGCGCGGCGTGAGAGTGGCAAAAGGAAAACTTGAAACTTCGTTGCACAGCAACGTCTGAGCTTCCGTCGAGCGGAAGGAATAAAAAGGGATGAGAAAAAAATGGTCTGGGAATCCCACACGGAGCAAGGTGGATTAGTCTTACCTGTTGACTCGTTACTTCCGCGTTTCCCGTCACTCTCGAGGAGCATGCATATCGCATACCTGGCGTGGTCTCCGAAAGGCTTCGAAACGACGCGGCTAGAGTACCTGCGAGCTGCAGAAGGTTATACCCGCTCGTTGCTTTCGACAATGACCCAGTTCTCAAGATGCCGCCGCGGGTTCGGATTGCCCGACATTGACGCCGAGAAAACGCCTGGCATTTCGAGCAATGCGAAGAGACGCTCGACATCCGGTATTATTTCGAGGGACGAATGTCGAATGATCACAGAGAAAAATGTAAAAAACCGCGGGAACGAACATTTCGTTCAAGGAAATTTTGTTTTTTTATTACAAATTGATGGCACAGTTTAATTTTCTTTTTATTACTTGATGGGGCGAATATTCCATTCTGTATGGTAGAATGTTCATCAATGGTGCGGGGTATGATGGGGGAAGCTTCCCCCCTATCGCGGCACCGCTACCTTCAAGGCCAGTTGCGCGGCGCAAGGTGGGGGAAGCTTCCCGCCTATTGCGACACCGCTAGATCCAAGGCCAGTTACGCGGCGCAAGGTGGGGGAAGCTTTCCGCATATTGCGGCACCGCTAGCTTCAAGGTCGGTTGCGTGGCACATGGTGGGGACAGCTTTCCGTCTATTGCGGCACCGCTAGCTTCAAGGCCAATTACGCGGCGCAAGGTGGGGGAAGCTTTCCGCCTATCGCGGGACCGCTACCTTCAAGGCCAGTTGCGCGGCGCAAGGTGGGGGAAGCTTCCCGCCTATTGCGACACCGCTAGATCCAAGACTAGTTACGCGGCGCAAGGTGGGGGAAGCTTTCCGCATATTGCGGCACCGCTAGCTTCAAGGCCAGTTACGCGGCGCAAGGTGGGGGAAGCTTTCCGCATATTGCGGCACCGCTAGCTTCAAGGTCGGTTGCGCGGCGCATGGTGGGGAAAGCTTTCCGCCTATCGCGGCACCGCTAGCCTCAAGGTCGGTTACGCAGCGCATCGTGGGGAAAGCTTCCCGCCTATCGCGGGACCGCTAGCTTCAAGACCAGTTGCGCGGCGCATGATGGGGAAAGCTTTCCGCCTATTGCGGCACCGCTAGCTCCAAAGCCAGTTACGCGGCGCAAGGTGGGAGAAGCTTTCCGCATATTGTGGCACCGCTAGCTTCAAGGTCGGTTGCGTGGCGCATGGTGGGGAAAGCTTTCCATCTATTGCGGCACCGCTAGCTTGAAGACCGGTTGCGCGGCGCATAGTGGGGAAAGCTTTCCGCCTATTGCGGCACCGCTAGCTTCAAGGCCGGTTGCGCGGCGCATAGTGGGGAAAGCTTTCCGCATATTGCGGCACCGCTAGCCTCAAGGTCGGTTGCGCGGCGCATGGTGGGGAAAGCTTCCCGGATAATGCGGCACCGCTAGCCTCAAGGTCGGTTGCGCGGCGCTTGGTGGGGAAAGCTTTCTGCCTATCGCGGCACCGGTAGCTTCAAGGTCGGTTGCGCGGCGCATGGTGGGGGAGGCGCTGCGCCTACCGCAGCCCTGCTGGCTTCAAGACCGGTTGCGCGGCAAATGGTGAGGGAAACGTTACACCTATCGCGGCGCTGCTGGCATTACAGTCGGTTGCGCGGCGCATGGTGGGGGAAGCGTTCCACCTATCGCGGCGCTGCTTCCTTCAAGGTCAGTTGCGCAGCGCGTAGTGGGGGTAGCGCTAGGCCTATCGCAGCACAGCTGGTTTCGGCCTAGTCTATGCAAACTCCAATGCGCAACTCCTATAAATGCCTGTGCAACGCGATGCCCGTATGCCTATAAACTCCTTAAATAGGGGTCGTACATAAATTCTCAATGAAGCAAAGCAATGCAAAGTTGCTCCCTAAAGCAGATAAAACAAGCGAAGCAACTATACGGAGCAAATGCAGACCACTATAACAGTCGAAAGGCCGTTGATGTCACAAAAAACGGGGAATCCCTAGGCATACCAAGTGCTCCGATCAGTAATTACTTCGATAGGAACGGCAATTGATCTACCTATCCATCGTCCATGCCCTCTCTCACCAGAGAGCAGCTACCATTCCAACGATTCTTAGGTCGCAATTAGTCACACGACTCGCGATACTGCCGTCCACAAAAACAAACGTCAATGCGCGGATGTGTCGAAGAAGAGCTCGTGCTCGAGTCACGACGAACGTCGATTAAATGTTCGTTCTAATCTCCGTCGATAATTACCAGCGCACGAACGAATCAAGAACGAGAACACAGTTCGTTGATTCGAGAGTCACTATTCACTCTCTATCACTCTCCCGCTACCGTCAGCCTCTGGCAGAGCTCGAAAGTCGCCGGCGTGATCAGACACCGTGTCGCCAATGGACAAGAGTCTGTGCGCGACTCCAATTGGCCTAGATCCAGACATTGAAGACACCGCGTCTACATTGCGCATTACCTACTTCTTAGGGAAATCCTCCTAGTTGCTATGGCGGAGAATATCCGATCTTTCGAAAACAACTGAACGGCTTTCGTTCTATCGACGATTTTTGCTTGACAACCAGGCGGAATATATTGTCATTGATTAGGCGCTCTTATAGTCACCGACGAGCATGTTGACGTTCAACTGGCGACATGGCGAGTTGCATGCTACTATCCGCAACACCGTTAACAGAGACTAGACCTACGAACTCGGTGGACTTCCATTTGTTATCCCAGTCGAGGATATGCCTTGCCAAAAAAACTACGATCGATTGGCCCATGTTGTCACACGTGACTGGGGCTCCGCTCACTGCCAGTGTTTGCCCAAGTGATCGATGATGTTTTATGGGAATTGGATTGGTTGATTGTCTAGGGCCTAGAGTGTAGGCATTCTGGATTATTACGCGGCCTATCTTGGGGAACAGAATGGACGGAAATGCATGGGAGAGACTGATGTCCTTTGATTCTTCGTTGTCATGCGGTCAAATTGGACCAAGCGCCCAACTAGTGAAAGGGTGGCCTTTTTTAGGGTTCCATAGCCAAAAAAGGGACCCTTGTAACTTCATGTCCGTCCGTCAATTACAACCTAACAATTTCTAGGGTTTTTAACCTATACGCATGAAATATTGCAAGTTGCTGACTCAATGGGGATCTTTATTAGCATGTGGCAGAATCTGGGAAAAAACGTTTTTAGGGCCTATTCACTATATGTAAATTGGGTAGTTGTCTCTGGGTTGTCCTTCAAACAGGGGTTCATTGAAAAGGACTTCTAAAAGTAAATTAAGGGGTTAGTCGTTCGTCGCTTGAGGCTACTCAAATTGGAGAGGAAGGTCCAACGTATGGTGCAGAAATCGAAGATTGAAGGTAAACTTATCAGAACTACTAGTTAAACAGGACAGGAAGGACAGAACTACTAGTTAAACTTCAAACGCGTTTTTCTCGAAAATATGTTTTTAAAAACGGTGTACACGATTTCTCGACCTCTAATGAACGGATTGACTTGAAACTTCGTACACTTATTCAACGTAATAGTAGTTTAATATTGACCGACGTTTTTCTTCATAATATTTTTTTTTCGATAGTTGTTAACAATAATGATGTCATTTTTCCTCGAAAATCGAAAAACAAAACGAAGTTAAATTTTGTTTTGATGATTGAAAGACGATAACAAGAAAGCAAGATGAGTAATGGAATTTTTTACATTACAAAATTTAATGTAATGAGTAATGGAATTTTTTACATTACCAAATATAAAGTAGTAAGTAATGTATTTTTTTCACATTACTAATGTAATGTAGAAAATCTTCATTGCTTATTAAAAGGTAATATGGATTATTATTCGTTTTCCATCGGGTCAGATCGACCCAGTGCAAAAACCGCTGCCCCTAATGGGAAACGAATAATAATCCTCATTTGATTGTAATGAGTAATGGAGATTTTTTACATTGCATTGCATTAGTAATATGAAAAAAAATCCATTACACAGTGCCTCAGATGTTGTCATGTAAAAAAATTCCATTGCTCATTACATTACATTTTGTAATGTAAAATATTTTCATTACTCATAACATTGGACTTTGTAATGGAAATATTTCACATTACAAAATGTAATATAATGAGCATTTTTTACATTACAAATTCCAATGTAATGAGTAATCACAATTGTTTGCATTATAAAATGTAATGTAATGAGTAATGAAAATTTGTTACATTACTGAATGTAATGCAATGGGTAATGATATTTTTTTTCATTGCGAAATGTAAAGTAATGAGTAATGAAAACGCTAATGCATTACAAAAAGTAATGCATTATTTGCATTACTCACGAATGTCTCAAAGGTATCCCAAAGTATTATCCAATTGATGACTTTCCTAAGTTATCAAAAAGTTATCTATTTACTGTTATCTATTGTATCTAGTTCAACATTGTTCAAAGGATATCATAAAGACGAATTACATGAGACGTCTTTTTCACAACATCATTGAGATATCGGCAATATGCTGTCTTTTAAGGGGGGATTGTCTTTTTTTTCGTAAAATTTACCGCTTTTTGGGAATTTTTTTGTGAAGAAAGTATACAACGGAAAACTTGTGAAACTTGGCATATAGTTTTATTGATCTGTTTACTACATACAAAAAATTTTTTAAACAATATCATCAAAAAATCCACCTCCCACCCCCCTCGACGCGCGATGGTCCTTTTTTGATGGTGTGCACGATTTCTCAAAAACTATTCAACCGATTGCCTTCAAATTTGAACAGAATGCTCAGCTGACATCCTTTTATCGTTTGATGAAGCAAAAAAGCAATACGTTTAATAGTTTTTTATTTATAACAAAAAATCGATCAATTTTTTTCGAAAAATCGATACTTCAAGTTCAAAACGTCACCAAATCGTCAATTTTTTTCCCCTTCATTGAACGATAGCTATATGTGTCTAAAGAAAAATGCTTTTTGGGTTTTTGTTGCAGGATGAACGTGAAGGCTGTAATCGTGCACACCATCAAAAAAGGACCATCGCGCGTCGAGGGGGGTGGGAGGCGGATTTTTTGATGAAATTGTTTAAAAATTTTTTTGTATGTAGTAAACAGATCAATAAAACTATATGCCAAGTTTCACAAGTTTTCCGTTGTATACTTTCTTCACAAAAAAATTCCCAAAAAGCGGTAAATTTTGCGAAAAAAAGGACAATCCCCCCTTAAGATATTTGGCATTGGCGGGAAATAGTCAAAAGTCATTCAAATGTCGTCCTAAAGATGACATCCAACGGATCACTTTTATCATAGTGCGAATGTAGCGTGTCATATTTCATTCCACCGGCAAAAAAGTGTGTAACCACAAGTAGTTGCAAAAATAAAGGTGTTGAAATATATATACGTGAGTGCCTTTTATCCTACTATTCTTTTCGCTTCTAAGTACATCTATGTATTTAATGTACTGTCTTTTTATTCTAAAAGCGTAGGTCTGTTTTTGAGGTTAACAATGAAGGGATCGTTTAGAGCGTAGCAACCACTAAAAGACGTGCCCGTAACGGGAGAAAAGTCTAATAACGACTGTACCGTTTTTATGATATTAAATTACATTTCACTTATAATTTATCAATTGGTTTTATTTATAATGACCTAGCCCATTTCGAAACCGACATAACAATATCTTATCAATTTCTTCATTATAAAAATTAACTTATCAACAGTCTAGAATATTAAGCTATATTAAATATTCTAGACTATTAATAGGTTAATTTTTATAAAGAAATGGGTAGTATATATATATATCCATTTATTTCGTTAAATTATGATTTTTTACTTCAAGACGCAACTTTGACGCGCTGGTACTTTGAAAATGTCATCGTTCTAAATCGCCCAATTTTTTGTAGAATACCTATGACTATAGGAAAGATATATGCCAAGTTTCAGATTTTTCAAAATACCATTTATGTGGGGGAAAAACAAAGTGTAGTAGGTCCGAGTTTCCATTGAAATTAAATGGGAAAATTCACAGCCTTGGCGGGGGTACTCTGAGTTGGCCTACAGGCTCCAGCTTTAGCGTACTTTTTTATTTGTTTATTCGAATACTTTTTCCGCCTTGTCCGCAGGAAAATTCAAAAACACCCTAAATAAGGACCACCCTAATATATATATATATATATATATATATACTCGTATGTGTGTGTGTGTATATATATATATATATATATATATATATATATATATATATATATATATATATATATATATATATATATATATATATATATATATATTAGGAGTACAACTTTGCAGTGACCGTTTTACTTAGAGAGCCACTGCGGGCGAAGTAGTGGCCCTAGCTCAATAAAAAAAGTGGCATTTTAAACTAGAGGCTCTGCCAATGTAAACAATTTAAAAAAGCTAACGGATACGTGTATGCATTATAAAGTTATTGGCACTCAAACATGGCAATCTACGAGTCGAATTCTCAGCATTTGCGGGAACTGCTCCAAAGACAACAAAAGAAGGGATTTTTGCACCGGATTGTGACTGGAGATGAAAAGTGGGTTTACTACGATAATCCTAAACGCCGAAAATCATGGGAACTGCCTGGTCATATTCCGTCATCGACGCCCAAACCGAATATTCACGGATCCAAAGTGATGCTGTGTATCTGGTGGGACCAGCTGGGCGTTGTGTACTATGAGCTGCTCAAACCATCCGAAACCATCACAGGGGAACTCTACCGACGTCACAGTTGATGCGCTTGAGTAAGGCACTCAAAGAGAAACGGCCACAATTCAACGAAAGACATGACAAGGTGATACTGCAGCACGACAATGCCCGACCCCATGTTGCAAATGTCGTGAAAAAGTACTTGGAAACGCTGAAATGGGAGGTTTTATCCCACCCGCCGTACTCTCCAGACATTGCCCCTTCCGACTATCACTTGTTCCGGTCAATGGCACACGATTTGGCTGACCAGCACTTCGGTACTTACGAAGAAGTAAAAAATTGGGTCGATTCCTGGATTGCCTCCAAAGACCAAGACTATTATTGACGCGGGATTCGAATGCTACCTGAAAGATGGGCCGAGGTCGTAGCTAGCGACGGGCAGTACTTTGATTAAAAAATATGTAGCCACTTTTTTATAACAAAGCCTTAAACTTTTGAAAAAAACGAGCACTGCAAAGTTGTACTCCCAATATATATATATATATACACATATATATATCGCCAATAGATTTCTTTTCGATAGTACTCTTCGATGCCGTTTAGATGTCGTTTTGTCAACCTCATTCGGATGCCTATTGGACGACTTTTAGATGGCAGTGGTATCTTGGTATTTGTGTGCCTTTAAGAAGATATCGTTCAGATATATCGATTTGATGACTGTACGCTAACGTACCGATAACCGAAAAGAGTTAACCTTTTGTCGACACTTTGTTAACGGAGACTTTGTCCTTTGTGCCCAGCGGGAGATGTTAGCGGCTCAACATGAGCAGGTAGAAGAAGAGGAGGGATGCCTCTATGGACCAGGCATTGCCGATTAGCGGTAATTATAAACACATTTGTGTAAACACATTACAAAACTTTAAACGCGTTTTTCTCGAAAACACGTTTTTAAAAATGGCTGACATTCTCCTGACCGCTGTAATTAACATATCGACCTGAAATTTGGAGAGCATGCTCAGAAAATATGTCTTCACGGAATGACGGATCGTTTTTTCGATAGATACATTTTTGCATTTATTATTTATCTTTTTATGCGAAAAAAAACGCGAAAATTCGATTTTTTTTAATTGCCGCCATTTTCCGAAATTTGTACTAAACGAAAAACCCATCCGTCATTCCATGACCAAAGGGTCACAGATTGATAATATGCTTTGAATGTGTTTCAGATCAACAAAGAGTGATGTCAGCCGTTTACCTCCCGCGATTTGAGGTCCTGTTTTCGCGGGGCTGCAACGGCCGCCATTTTGGTTTAAAAAAAAAATTTTTTTAACGTTCCGTATATCATGAATAAAAGCAAGAAAAGAACCGCACTCAAAAAGCTTTACTCGTTTCCTTTAAAAAAAAATGTAAACACCTGAAATATGGCACTCCAAGGACAAAGTCTCTCTTAACCATTAAAAGTTGCCGTACAGTTAACTATCGGACACAAATAAGTTATCTGCCAAGCGGACATAAGTGATACGTTTTGTAATCCTAAACGGTGTCTTTTGGGCAACCAAAAAGTTACCCCTATCCGTTTCGCGATATCTTTCGGATGCCATATAGATAACATTTTGCTACCTGGGTGGCTGACAAGATCGTGCGATTTTACGCCATTGGACTTCTTTCTTATTGGTTTTCTGAAAGGAAAAGTGTATGCCAATGATTCACCGAGCATTCCAGAGCTCAAGGAAGCAATTGGACGCATCATTAATGAAATTAGTCCGCAATTATGCCAAAACGTTATTGGAAATTTCGTCAAAAGAGTGAACGTTTGCAACCAGGAACGAGGCGATCATTTATCGGGTATCGTGGTCCGCACATAACCTCTATGTTTGTACCTTATATACAAATGCAAATATCCGTACTTAACAAATAAATAATACGTTTTATTAATAAATGAAAATGTCAGGTAATTTTGAGGTACCCGATATAAATCGATTATCGAGTGATGAGAGCCTCGCTGTTTATTGTGAATTATGCGAATACCTGTGTCGAGTGATTGACATTGCGTAAGTCCGAACACCGCTGCCTAGCGTTTCCTGCCTATACGAAGGAACGATTTGCCGATGGAGCGTCGCCAAGTCCGCGAGTAAACATTCACCCGATTTCACGATTCCTAATAACCGAGATAATATGCTACGATTCCAGTATATTTTTTTATTTTTGTTTTCAATAAATCGAACGTCCCAATTCCTGACCCTGCAGGCATTCCTGACGATTCCGATCCTCCACCTGCGTAACTTTATACTGAATGGTAAGAACCGGTTTGGTCACTGATCGCGAATGGTTTCGAAAAGTAAATCGCAAACACGATACGCGCGAACATTGCAAAGGCGATGTGAAAAACATTCGAATTCTTGAATGGTGGATCCTCGTTGCTTTCGTTCCCAGGTTGCTGGAAACAAAGTTTAGCTTTTGGTACGAAGCTGAACTAGTTTGTTGAAGGAATCCTTGGTATGGCCGATTTTCGGCCCAGCAGGGAAGTGTGTAGCGCGTTAATGGGCTGCATCTACCAAGGTGGGTAAAAAAACTGCATTTCCCAAAAATATATTCATTCGATAGTATCACCTTTTAGCTATATTCCCTGAGAATCTCATTTTATGAGGTGGGAGCGTTAGCCACGATCCGAGGTTAAATTTAATAAAAAAAATACATGTTATTGTTTAGACTATACTGAGACTACGAATTTTTCGAAATTTTTTCACCAACAAATACCAGAGACAACAAATTGTTTAATGTGTGTAACTTAACGTGCGGTTAGATGGGCAATACTTTCAGACTAAAGGTTATGTCATTTTTTTGTTATTTAGCACCAAGATAAACCATTCCTAACAACGGATTAACGCAAACTAAAACTTTGTAAACATTTTGAATTAAAAAATCCTCATCTTGCCCATCGTAAACCATGGGCCTACAATCTCGTGACGTAAATATGAATAGGCATAATTATGAATTACTCAAAATTTCATTTTGAATTGTATGAACATTCGTTATCGTAGTTTTTTAAAATAATAATCATCGTTAATGTCATTTTTCAAGTTGGTAGTAACATAAAAGATTTTCTAATTTACGTAATGAAAATATTAAAATGCATGATTTTGCCCTTTAATTATATATATTAAAAAAAAAGTATATACAGAATAAAGCTACACCTCGTTTGCATTTTTTGAGGTTCATTGAAAAAAAAATGAATAAACCGTCATTTGACTCAACTGAAGAGCTCCAACCTCCTTAAATATTCCTAACATTTAATGTCCTAAATCCTAAAATTGAATTGAAACTTTGAACGCGTTTTTCTCGAAACACTGTTTTCAAAGTCGGCGGACATGAAATCTCGAGAACCACTTGTCGGATTGTTTCTAAATTTACAGAAGATACGATGAGAAATATTGGGAGTACAACTTTGCAGTGACCGTTTTTTTCAAAATTTTAAGGCTTTATTATAAAAAAGTGGCTACATATTTTTTAATCAAAGTACTGCCCGTCGCTAGCTACGACCTCGGCCCATCTTTCAGGTAGCATTCGAATCCCGCGTCGATAAAAGTCTTGGTCCTTGGAGGCAATCCAGGAATCGACCCAATTTTTGACTTCTTCGTAAGTACCGAAGTGCTGGTCAGCCAAATCGTGTGCCATTGACCGGAACAAGTGATAGTCGGAAGGGGCAATGTCTGGAGAGTACGGCGGGTGGGATAAAACCTCCCATTTCAGCGTTTCCAAGTACTTTTTCATGACATTTGCAACATGGGGTCGGGCATTGTCATGCTGCAGTATCACCTTGTCATGTCTTTCGTTGAATTGTGGCCGTTTCTCTTTGAGTGCCTTACTCAAGCGCATCAACTGACGTCGGTAGAGTTCCCCTGTGATGGTTTCGGATGGTTTGAGCAGCTCATAGTACACAACGCCCAGCTGGTCCCACCAGATACACAGCATCACTTTGGATCCGTGAATATTCGGTTTGGGCGTCGATGACGGAATATGACCAGGCAGTCCCCATGATTTTCGGCGTTTAGGATTATCGTAGTAAACCCACTTTTCATGTCCAGTCACAATCCGGTGCAAAAATCCCTTCCTTTGTTGTCTTTGGAGCAGTTCCCGCTAATGCTGAGAATTCGGCTCGTAGGTTGCCATGTTTGAGTGCCAATAACTTTATAATGCATACACGTATCCGTAAGCTTTTTTAAATTGTTTACATTGGCAGAGCCTCTAGTTTAAAATGCCACTTTTTTTATTGAGCTAGGGCCACTACTTCGGCCGCAGTGGCTCTCTAAGTAAAACGGTCACTGCAAAGTTGTACTCCTAATATTTAAAGGTCGTTGATGATATGACTTTTTCAAAATCGACCTTCATTTTTTAATAGTTGCCTAAACATAACTTTTTCATGGATTGCGTACGCTCGAGTTTTAATTCGTCAACACGTTGTTAGAAACATGATTTATTAAATCGAATATAGTCATCGACACGTATTCATTCTTGACTTGAATTACCCGTTTGGTTTTTAGATTTCGGATGGACCGTTTAAGCTAGGGTGTCCACCGCCAAACGTCGCAAAAAAATGTCATATCTGCCGGCGGCCATGTTTTTGATATTTTTCTGCATTTTTTGGTGATTGTTTTTTTTTTTCAAAGACTCTCAATATATGTGCCTTTGTGTTAAAAAAATGCGTTTCTTTTTCACCAATTGTTTCCCAGAAAAAAAAAACATTCGGCATTTGGCCATTTTTTTCGGGCCTCTAGGTAGATGTAGCCCTTTAAATATGTATATATATACATAATCATCACGATTATGATTATTGTTGTTGTTCGTGTTTTATTTTGTTATATACCGAGTAAGTATTACCCATTATTACCATAGTAAGTATTTCATCATCTGGCGGCGGCCATGTTTTTGTTATTTTTCTGCATTTTTTGTGATTTTTAAAAACTGTCAGTATATGTACGTTTGTGTTGAAAAAAATGCATTTGTTTTTCACTAACGATTTCTCAGACAAAAGAATCGGAATTTGGCCATTTTTTCCTGCCTCTAGGTAGATATAGCCCTTTAAATATATATGTACGGAATCACAATGATTATTAATATTATTACGTGATTTATTTTGTTATATACCGGGTAAGGCATATTTTCAAACTCAGCAGATCTAGGAAAAAACTTTCCCTGCAAAAGTTGCATAGTTCGAAGGAGGTCGTCGAGTGGTGGCCACAAAGTTCATCCAGGTTGAGACACTTCGGACATTTCATGGTTGCCTCCATTTTTTAAAATGAGACCACTGTTTTTTTATTCAGAATTTGATCAAAGAATTGAAATTAAGTTCACACACCAAATGTCAAAATGATCGATAAAGATTTAGTATGAAAAATCGATTAAAAAAAAGACATTTCAATGTTTTTAGCCTAGAATCGATTGCAAAAAACGGTGGAAGCACTTACTCCTATAAAAGGTGCTTAAAGTGATGGCCACCACTTCCAATGCACAATTGGCGATCAAATTATTGGTCCTTGTTTCGTCGACGAACATTTAAATGGGAAATTATACGCCAATTTCCTAGAACATCGATTGGGACATTTTTTTGAAGATTTTCCATTGAACACACGACGCACGATGTGGGATCGTGTGGTTTGGCCAGCTCGTTCACCAGGCTTGACGTCACTGGACTTTTTGTTATAGGGGCTTTTGAAAGACACGGTGTACAAATAAGTTCTGACTTGTACGCGAGATATGCAAGGAAGCATAATTAGAGCCTGCTCGTTAATACAGATTAACGTGATTAACAAGACAATACAATCAATGCGAATCAGATTGCAAGCGTGCATTGAAAGTGGCGGCCATCACTTTCAGCACCATTTATAAGGTTGAGTGTTTCCACCATTTTTCCAATCGATTCTGGGCTAAAAACATAGAAACTTCTTTACTTTAACGATTTTTTCGAGTCTCATCACTATCACTATTATTGTTATCATTACTATTAGTGTTTTATTTGCTGTAAATTCTATAAAAGTATAAAGGCTTCAATACGGAACCCAACTGCCGTTTTCTCCCGCTAGAGGGTATATTGTATTATAACGTAAACAGAGCATGACGTTTTACTGACATTCGCTTTGGTTATGCCCGTGTTTCTACAACTAATTGACGTATTTTCCTTAAACAATCCAGTTGTCGTGAATAAATTGTGAAGAGTGCATCTGTGTTGTGCAATTGGATGCAATTATTGTCCATTATATTGTCCATTCGTATAATTTTAACACAGGGCCGACACCGCGAAAATAAACCGCGCCCGTTGACAGCTTTGTTTGTTTACGTTATGTTTACGTGGCGCCATCTACGTTCAAACTCAGGAAATAAAATAAGTAAATAAAATACATCACAAAATAGAACCCTTGTAAAAGTAGTAAGATTTTCTGTTGAGCATCAACGATTCGGTTGATATTACAGTGGAGAAGGTTGCAGGATTTGCGAAAATATATTTCGTGTAGATTTAAATATCATAAGATATCAAGGGTGTCGTTAAATGATCAGATATTTCAATTTATTATTAAAACGTATTATTTATTTGACAAGTAGGAATCTTTTTATTTTAATATATGGTACAAACATGGAGGTCACGATATCCGATAAATGGCCGTCTCGTCCCCGTCTGCAAACGTTCACTCTTTTGACGAAATTTTCAATAACACTTTGGCATAATTGCGGACTAATTTCATTAATGGTGCGTCCAATTGCTTCCTTGAGCTCCGGAATGGTCTGTGGATAAATACACTTTTCCTTTCGGAAAATCCCAAAGAAAGAACCCAAATGGCGTCAAATCGCACGATCTTGGTGGCCAATTCACATCGCCGCGGCGCGAGATAACACGACCATGAAACTTCGTCTGCAATAATTGTTTCGCCCGCAGTGTGGCAGGTTGCGCCATCTTGTTGAAAAACAATATGTCTTCCAAGTCCATGCCTTTTATGCCGTTTATCGGATATTGTGTTCCACGCATAACCTCCATGTTTGTATCTTACATTAAAATAAAAATGTTCGTACTTTTCGAATAAATAGCACGTTTTATTAATAAATTTAAATGTTCGGTCATTTTGAGACACCCTTTATACGGGACAAAAACTGGAAACGAGGTATATGATGTCAAGGATTAAGGTACGAACGGGAGGAAGGAATAAACGGAAGTGCGGGCGTACTGCGACGATGGCTCAGCGCAATCGAAGCACAAGTGGAATGACGAGGAAGCCAAAAAAAACTACACGACTAGTATTTTCGCGAATTGTTCGCTGAACTCCCGGCCGGCTTTTCTACACAATCTCTCAGCATCTCTTCAACTGTAAAAAAAATGAAAATTTGTCAAACGAACCACAGCATCTTGACGCCAATTGGCATCTTTTCTCCTTCGTTCCAATTGTTTTTTTTTCCGAATGTGGATTTGTGAACTCCTACTGGAATAAACGTTCAACTTGGAAGTTTTACGTCGAAAAAATCGTATCGAGCAAACGCCAGATTGATATCGGAGCAAAATTGTTCGTTTTTATTTAGCCAGTCAGCACGTCGTAAAAAATGACGATACAAAACGGATCGGAGAAACGACGTTGAAGTTTGCATCGGTGGAATGCAACGGAAGTTCTTTTCTATTTTGTTCATTTCTTCATTTTTATCGTGATCTGTTATTTTTTTTGTAGATTAACGTTGTGGATATCTAATGAGGATAAGAAAAACCACTTTGGTAATATTCGTTTTCTAAATTAGCGAAAAAATGTGAGCAGGAGAAGAAAAATGAACTTTCGTTGTGTTCCAACGATGCAAACTTCAACATCATTCATAGAATGGAATTCATACTTGATGCACATGTTTGCCCAAGTCGATATGACGCTGTATATATATATATATATTGGTTGGGTTGGTACAAAAATCTTGCAACACTTTTTTTTCAATTAAAATATTTTTCCTAATAATGAAGTTCGAGACCATTCGAGAATAGGAAATACAAGAATGGTCTAGAACCTTCCATGCCGCAGGATATATAAGCGACTCAGATGTTCCGCGGAGTCAGTATGAGCAAAGATGGATCAACGTGCACTTCGAGCAATCGCATATTACGAATTCTTGCAAGGGCATTCTGTAAGAGCTGCAGCCCGTAATATGTGCAGTGCGTTCAAGGCTAATGTAGTTAATTATTCAACGGTCTCCCGATGGTATCAGCGTTTTCATTCTGGCGATACATCTTTTGAAGACAAACCTAGGTCCGGCGGGGAATCGATTGTGGACGATGAAGAACTGCGAACACTTGTAAAGGCAAAGCCTAACATGTCGTCACGAGAATTAGCCAACAAACTCAACTGCAGTCATCCTACTATCCTTCGACATTTACAAGAGATGGGATATAGGAAAGGTGATTCGTCTTGGATACCGCACAATCTCAGCGAATCAAACAAAGCAACACGCATGTCCATCTGTCTTTCACTCCTGCATCGTCCGCAAAGAAAGGATTTTCTTCAAGAAATAGTCACTGGGCATGAAAGCTGGGTGTTGTATGTTAATCACACGCGCAAGCGTCAGTGGCTATCGAAAGGGGAAAAACCAGAACCGACCACTAAACAGCCCCGTGAAATGAAGAAAGTTTTACTCTGTTGTTGGTGGGATTCTGAGGGCATGCTCTATTACGAATTTTTGCCAACCAACACCGCAATACCGGCAGAGATTTATTCTGCACAGCTGCAAAAGGTGGCTAAAATGATGAAACAGAAAAGGCGTAAACGTCTTCACGTTCGGCTTCTCCATGACAATGCTCGACCCCACGTCGCTAAGATGACACAAGAAACTATTTCGCAGCTAGGATGGGAAGTTCTACCACACCCACCGTATTCACCAGACTCAGCACCTACCGACTATCACCTGTTTCGAGCTTTGAAGAACTATTTACGGGATAAAAAATTTGATGATCTGTCAGATATCAAAAATACATTGGACGACTTTCTTAATTCACGATCAAAAGAATTCTGGTCTGCGGGCGTGCAAAGTCTACCAGAGCGTTGGGCAAGAGTTGTAGATGCGGAGGCAGCCTTCATTACTGAATAATCGTTTATTGTTAAAATAAAATATTTTTCTTTTTTACTCGTGTTGTGTGTTGCAAGATTTTTGTACCAACCCAATATATATATCAGGTGTAGTAAAAAGAAATCCATTATTTTTGTATAGATGGCTTTAGTAATCTGTATCTCGCGTTGTATAAGTGCGATCGGATTACGCTAGATGGCGTTAGAAAGATAAGATTTCGTACTAAAATAAACATCTCAGACAGTTTTGTGATTGCTTGACTCATTATTGTTCGAGCGCGCGTTAAAGATGGCCATCAGCAAAGTGAAAATACGCCATATTTTACAGTTTTTTCTTCGATAAAGTTAAACATGCAAGCCAGGCGGCTGAAAATATAAATAGTGTTTATGGTCCTGATACCGTAACAGCGAATCAGGCGAAATTTTGATTTCGTCTATTCCGTTCCGGTAATTTTGATGTCAAAGATGCACCACGCTCTGGAAGGCCAATAGTCGAAAATGTCGATAAAATAATGGAAATCGTCGAGTCAGACCGTCATGTAAGCACTGTTTCGATTGCCCAGGAGCTAAACATTGCACGAACAACCGTTCGGAACCACTTGAAAAAGGCTGGATACAAAAAGAAGCTCGATGTATGGGTGCCACACGAGTTAACGCGAAAAAACCTCATGGATCGAATTTCCATCTGCGAATCGCTGCTGAATCGCAACGAAATCGACCCATTTCCGAAGCGGATGGTGACTGATGATGAAAAGTGGGTCACTCACGACAACGTCAAGCGAAAACGATCGTGGTCGAATCGCGATGAGCCGGCGCAAAAGGTGGCCAAGCCAGGATTGACGGTCAGGAAGATTTTGCTGTGTGTTTGGTGGGATTGGCAGGGAATCATCTACTACGAGCTGCTCCCCTACGGCCAAACTCTTGATTCGGACCTGTACTGTCAACAATTGGACCGTCTGAAGAAGGAATCGCCCGGAAGCGGCCAGCTTTGGCCAATAGGAGAGGAATTGTGTTCCATCAGGACAACGCCAGGCCACACACGTCGATAGTGACTCGCCAGAAGCGCCGGGAGCTTGGTTGGGAGGTTCTTATGCATCAACCTCATAGTCCGGATCTGGCATCAAGTGATTGCCACCTGTTCCTGTCTATGGCGAATGATTTTGCTGATGAAAAATTCGCCTCAAGAGAAGCTTGCGAAAATCCACTCTCCCAGTTGTTTTACCAATAGGGACGAGGGTTTCTATGAGAAAGGCATAACGAAATTGCCTTCAAAATGGCAACAAGTTATCGAGCAAAACGGTGCATATTTAAGGGAGACTTTGTCCCGGATTCAGCAGCGGGAGATGTTAGCGGCTCAACATGAGCAGCTGGAAG
The DNA here is from genome assembly GCA_964007375.1 of Ophion obscuratus. Lineage (NCBI taxonomy): Eukaryota > Metazoa > Arthropoda > Insecta > Hymenoptera > Ichneumonidae > Ophion > Ophion obscuratus. Next base: position 52,507,239 of record OZ023316.1, on the reverse strand, counting down.
AAGAGGAGGGATGGCTCTATGGACCAGGCATTGCCGATTACCGGTAATTATAAACACATTTGTGTAAACACATTACAAAACTTTAAACGCGTTTTTGCTCGAAAACACGTTTTTAAAAATGGCTGACATTCTCCTGACCGCTGTAATTAACATATCAACCTGAAATTTGGAGAGCATACTCAGAAAATATGTCTTCACGGAATGACGGATCGTTTTTTCGATAGATACATTTTTGCATTTATTATTTATCTTTTTATGCGAAAAAAAAAACGCGAAAATTCGATTTTTTTTTAATTGCCGCCATTTTCCGAAATTTGTACTAAACGAAAAACCCATCCGTCATTCCATGACCAAAGGGTCACAGATTGATAATATGCTTTGAATTTGTGTTTCAGATCAACAAAGAGGGGGCAGTGATGTCAGCCGTTTACCTCCCGCGATTTGAGGACCTGTTTTCGCGGAGCTGCAACGGCCGCCATTTTGGTTTTTTTTTTCAAAAAAAATTTTTTTTAACGTTCTGTATATCATGAATAAAAGCAAGAAAAAGACCGCACTCAAAAAGCTTTACTCGTTACCTATAAAAAAAAATAAAATGTAAACACCTGAAATATACCACTCCAAGGACAAAGTCTCCCTTAACCGAAATCGGATCATTATAAAATCTTCAATTTCATGCAAAATTAATGGATTTCTTTTTACTACACCTTATATATGTATGTATGTGTGTATAAAATTGTTTACGAAAAAAAATGTATTTGGAGCGACGAGTATACGTAAATAAAAATACTTATAAATAGTTTTAAGTCATAGTCGAATAGGAGTCTATCCTAGTGTCAAATTTCCCGAAGATTCCGAAGTCCTGAAAAGGTCGGGGTAGGTGAAGTCGCGTGTACGCAAAAATTGGAAGAGCCGACTGCCAAGTCGGTAGGAAGGTAGGAACTGATGGAAATAATTTTTTAAATACAAGATAATAATAAACAATAATAATAATAATAATAATAGTGAAGAAAATGAAAGAAAAATACTACCGGACAATTGAATGAAAAGAAGCTACGGAAGAAAACTAACAGAAGTACAAACTTTTCAATAGAAAGAAGAAAAAAAGAAGAATGGAAACAAATAAAAAACAGAAAAAGCTGGAGAAAAAGAACTCGTCGACTGAAGATCATGCAGGGTAAATTGAAAAAAGGATGAACAAAAATAATATCCAAAAAGTGATGGAAATATTGAAAACTACCCTGAAAGTAGAGAAGAAAAAACTAACGGATCAAAATAATGAAAAAAAAACCAACGTAATAAATTTAAAACTTCTCAAAAATAAAAAAACCAGCAAAAGGAATTCAGAAAACAATAAATAATATTTAAAAAATGATCGAAAAAGAGGAAAAGTCAAAACCGACAAATTGAAAAGATCAAAAAAGTGTTCGTTTTTAACTAATGGCCGAGTGAAAAAGAAAAAAACCTAACGGGAAAGAAAATGTCAAGAAACCTAACGCGAAAAACGGAAAACGAAATTCTACACGGAAGTTACCTCGTCGATCGAGGTATTCTTTCTTTTGCGTATCTGATCGCCGACCGTATTGGCGAAACGGCTGCCGGAGCGCGATCTCTCGCGCGTCCTCTCGGCCTCTCGTTTGATTATTATTTCTTCGGTGAGATAGGCCTCGCGTTTGACGCGTTCGCTCAATTTTCTCGGCACACCGGTCAGGCTCCATTGCACCGCCATCGTCACCAGGCCCACGACGTTTTGGAAGACAACGACGAAGGCGAGACGCGCCGCGAGTATGTGCCAATAGAGGGTCGGCCTCTTGTACGGAAGAGCCGGATGGTCCGGGGGATTTCTATACTCGGCGTATCTGCAGGTCGTCACGTTTGGAAAGGCCGTCGTCATTGGCGCCGTGCCGTTCAAAAAGTCCGCGGTATTGAAATGAGCGAGACTGTTGTCGAGAAAGCCGACGTCGTTCTTTTCCGGACTGACCACGGCCATGTACACCAAACGCGGTATCAGATTCGACGAGAACGCTATTATGAATGCCTGAAATGAGAAAACAAAGGGTTACACCTGGTGGACATTTTTGGTATTTCTTTAAGGGGTAAGGCCACTGTAAATTTTTTGAAAAATCGATTTTTTTTTATTGGCTTAAAAAATAGTTTAAACCCTCTAGTTTAAAAATAGTTTAAATCCTTTTAACTTCTTTTTTTAATTTTTTCCAATAAAAAACTATTCGCAAAACTTTAAACGCGTTTTTCTCGAAACATGGTTTTTCAAAATGGCACGCAGCATAACTCGAACAATTTTCATTTTTTTTTACTTGAAATTTTAACCAGATGTGAACATTTACATTATCTTGAGAATGTCGATCGGAATTTTCAAGAACTTTATTTATTGATTTTTTATTAACAAAAAACTTGCCGTTTTTTTCGTCAAAAATCAATTTTTTTTTCAAACGCACGCCAAATCCACAAAAATTGATACTTTTTAAAATCCGATCGACATTCTCTAGCTATAGCCCTCTAGATTAATGGTTTTTTTTTTGTTCTAGATTCAAAAGTGCACCAGTGGTGCTGCGTGCCGCGGAGCCCTGGAAGCAAAACATGTCCCGGGAAGATAGCTGTGGAACCGCCATTTTGTTTTTTTTTACTGTAAAAAAATTTTATAATAAAGTTTAATGTATGCCCGATAACACCATTAAAAGTTTTTTTTCAAATACCTTCAATTTCGGGAGCAAAAAATTAGTGAAAAAACCTTTTTTTTTGGGCCGTTACAGTGGCTTAAGTGAGTGACTTTTCCGAAAAATGAGCCTAACTTTTTTTGTTGCTATTTTCTCATTTATTGCGTTATAAGTTTGAATTTTTTGACGTTCGCGGAAACACGTGATAAAATCGGGATTTTTTGAACATTTAGTCGCCAATGTTGAATTTTTTGGGGCTGGGTTGAGATTCCGAAATTTTGATGCTCCGACGGTTTTAAATTCCTAATTTTAATGTTCCGAAATTACAAGTTTCGTAAAGATCACGGCAGCGAAAGTCTACACAGTTGAATGTCAATGATGGAGAACGTGTAACATTGTCTAGACGAATTTCAGAATTGACGTAAAATCACTTCTTAATGGGCCTTCTCACTTTAGACGCTAAAAAGGCTATTTTCATGATTTTTGTATAGGTTTATATTATAGATATTGATATAAAAGTTGTTACCCTTAAGGTAGTTCTATCGCTTCACACTAGTCATACCACTGGTTATACTTGAGACTTGTACAATTAATATTTTTAACATATGCAAAAAGAATTGTAATAACTAAATTTTCCATGTGTAAACTGTTTAATTAATGTTCACATTTAATTAGAAAAATGAAATAAATAGTTATTTCAACGATTCGCGCAGTATTTCTAGGTTTGATATTTGGCAATGTTGGTTCTATCTCCGTCTCTTTTTACTCAACCAGGCGAGTTTAACCTCCATGCTTGTCAACGTCGATCTGTCAAAACAATGTCAGGTGCGGGAAATTATAAAGCATTGTATTCGGGCCACGACTGGTAAAAAGCGTGGAAAATTTGTGTCGGCGAAAAATGTCGGTGAAAAATGAAATATGTGTGGAAATTCGAATGAGTGAGATGAGGTTAGGACTACAGTGAGCTGTTGCCTTGCTGTCACGTCTCTTTATCGTACCAAGTGGTAATGAATCCAATACCGGAAGTTCAAATTAAACTTGATATTACATAAAAATTAGGTCAATAAGCGTAATTTTTTCTGAGAGCACTGGATTACTACAAGTGTTAAGTATGTGAATCTGATTATTTTTAAGAATCTGACAAATTCCCACTATTATATACACTTTTGTAGCGACCGGAAATTGCTTTTTTGTACGTCGTCTCGGAATTCCTTCACAAAATACGCAATTTTAACATTTCTTTTCTCTGTAATTAAGTCGATAAACAACCCTAAAGTTTCACAGAGACGATTATTAATATATTTAGAGAAGCTCGAAAAAATAATTATGAACATCCTATGGATGGATAGATATCCCAGGCTTCATCTGGCGATAGGACCTCCTTAATAAATATACTTTCGAAATACATTTCGAAAAATGTATTCATTTAAGTCACTATTTATAGACGAAAAGGGTAGTTAAAAAAATGTGCTAAAAAAATTGTCGGCCTGCGCTGTTGAAAAAATCTTTTGATCTGGTGATTATTCGAAACGAAAAAATCAAACGGTTTTAGATTCAGTATGTTACTGGCTATAGCGCATATCATACGATTTTGGATATATGCCAAAATAACAAAATAGCGGACATTTTTCGGCAAAAACAAAATGGCGGACATTTGTCGAAAAAACGAAATAGAAGTGTTTTTTCACCGTTTTCGGCAAAAAAGTTAATATCAAAATTTAAAAAAATCCTTCATATGCACTATAGTTAGAGTTGTAAAGAATATGTGGTTCAAATTTCATAAGGATCAGTTCAGTAGTTTCGAAGATTTTATCAACAAGCCGACGAAAAACATTGTTTCAAGAAAAACGCGTTTAAAGTTTTCTTTTTGGTTACATAAATACATAAAAAAAATGATTCAATGTATTTCGAAAGTGTATTTATAAAGTGTAACAACTTTTATATCAATTCCTGCAATATAAACCCATAAAAAAATCATGAAAATGGCCTTTTTAGCGTCTAAAGTGAGAAGACCCCTTAATAATAAAAAAATCCCGAAATAATTCCTCGTTTAATTAAAAATTGTGAAACATTTCGAAATTCCATAGCCGAATTATTTAGACGATGTTCGAATTTTCGGCGTTTTGGTCTTTCGGGTAAAATTCTGTCGGAGTTTCGAGCGTTCTGATCATTCAAAGTTCGGAATTTCGACCCGGCCCCGGTTTGTTTGGGTTTAACCCAAATATGGATGAACGTTATGGGGTTTTGAAGTTCGCGAAAACACGTGATAAAATAGGGCATTTTTTTAACATTTCGACGCCTATATTGTGTTTTCCTTTAGGTTTCTTTGGATACAATATTTCGGAAAAGTCACTTATCTAAAGAATTTCCAATTTTTTTAAAGTATCGATTTTTTGTTTGCCACGGATTCCCGAAATATAACATTTCGAAAATGTTCTCCGAGGATTTCAAGTCAATCCACTCGGTATTGAGGGAGCTAAGAGGGTTTATAGGTTCCGCTAAGTGACGATCTTCAACGGGCTATATCTACGGAGGTAAAAAAAAATGCATTTTTTTACCTGGGCCTATCCCTCGATCTTTTACGAATATCATTTGTCCGTGTCCGTTTTCGTTTGTCTACCAAAAGAACTCACATGCCGACTAACCAAAACGAACCCAAACGAACCCAACCGATCTCAACGATCTCCGATAATTTCCCTCAAACTCGAATTCCTAGGGCCGCATTGAAATTCCGAACTTTGAATGATCAGAACGCTCAAAACTCCGAAAGAATTTTACACGAAAGACCAAAACTCCGAAAATCTGAACACCGTCAAAATAATTCGGCTATGGAAGTTTTAAAAGGTTCAAAATTTTCAATAAGTTGACGAATTATTTCAAGAATTTTTCTTTATCGAGAAGTGATTTTACGTCAATTTTGAAATTTTTCTAGACAATGTTATACGTTCTAATTCTAATGTTTAATGTCATAAGTTCTAATAATTAACAAATTCTAATAATTAATGTTATAAGTTATAATGCGTTCGTAATTTTTTATCATTAAAATTAGGAATTTTAGTTGACTGTATTTAGTTGACTGTGTTAAACAGTTGACTGTAAATGATGTAGAACGTATAACACTGTCTAGACAAATTTCAAAATTGACGCAGTCACTTCTCAATTTAAAAAAAAATCGTGAAATAATTCGTCGACTTATTGAAAATTCTGAAACTTTTAAAACTTCCATAGCGGAATTATTAAAATGTTATGTTCCTAATGGCATTTCGCAGAGAAGTACGTACGGAATTTCTGATTAATCGAAAACTTTTCATTTTATAAGCAGTTTTATACGAAAATTTTCACTGAAAATCCATTCAAATACCTACAACTTTGGAATAAAACAATATTTTTTACATTCTGTACGTACTTCTCTAGGTATTCTAATGTAGATTGACGAGAATTTTTGTTTTTCGTTCTAGGTAACAAATTGCGGATGCTAAACGTCCCGCCGTGGAGCACCGAAAAAAAGATAACAAAAGAAAATATTAGTAGTCGGCCATTTTGTACATCGAAAAAAAAATATATATATATTTTCTTACAGTTTGATATTCATACTAAATAAAAACGAAGTTTGTGCAGATTACGCGAGAAAAATTCTTTCGGGAAATTATTATTTCGCGGTGTATCAATCGTTATGGAGATTGAAATCAGTGTGTGTGTGTGCGTGTGTAGTTAATTATGATGATTAGCAATAATTTCGACGCGTATGATTACTGATATTATAAAATGAATTAACATTATTAATATAAATATATTAATATTATTATTTAATTTAATATAATCAATATTAGTATTGAAATTAATTAGCATTATATTATTTAAAAAATTCATTAATCTAAATAATATTATTATAGAAATTGATAAATATCTATGATATTATCAATAATATTATTCAACTCGAGTATTTACCGGAGAATGTATTAATTTTTCACTGAAAATTCATTTCTTAACTTCAAATGCCTACAACTTTTGAATAAAACAATATTATTTTAATTCCGTACCCACTTCTCTAGGTATTCTAATGTAGATTGACGAGAATTTTTGTTTTTCGTTCTAGGTAAAAAATTGTGGATGCTAAATGTCACGCCCCGGAGCGCCTAAAAAAAATAACAAAATAAAATATTAGCAGTCTTCCATTTTGTACATAAAATATATATAAATATTTTCTAACAGCTTGATATTCATACTAAATAGATGTGTAATTAATTTTATGAGTGAATTACTTTTTCATGCGAAAAAAAAAATTGTTAAGGCGCTATACCAGTGTGACACTTTAAAAATCGATTTTTTTCGCCTTTTTCGACAGTTTATACTTTCAAGAATATGAGATGAGATTTTTATACTTTCAGGAATATGAAATGAGATTTTTCAAATTTGCTGACATTGTAACTTAAAGAGCTTTTATCCGATTGACTTGAAATTTGAACTGAGTACGCTTTAATATATTTACATTACAATGACGTAGGATATTTTTGATTGGATGAAAATTGACGATTTGGCATTGAAAAAAAACGACTATTTTATAGGCAAGAAAACAAACTTTTTTTCATAACTACGCCATTTTGTTAGATTTTAATATTTTTCGAAAATCCTACGTCATTTTACAGCAAAACCTTCCAGTTTAACGACATTTTTTCCTTTTTCGGTTTTAGCTACTCAATGGGCCGGAATCATGCCAGCAGTGAAGGAACTTTTTTTTAGCGCCTCCGATGGCAACGCATAAGTCGCTTGGATCTCAATATTTTTCTATGAAAAAATTATATAATATAGGTAAAATATAGCCAAACATATTTTCAATTTTCCGAAACATTTAATTGAGTACTTTTCTTCCAAAAAATTCCCGAAAATCACCCAAATTTTCAGCGTTCACACTGGTTCACCCCTTAAATTCACTCATGATTTTATTCCCGTTACTGTGGCCTAACCCCTTAAGATTTTCGGACTTTTGCTCTTTCGTGTAAAATTCTTTCGGAGTTTTGGCCATTCTGACCATTCAAAGTTCGGAATTTCAACCCGGCCTCATCTTGAATTTCGGAACATTAAAATTCGGAACGTTAAACCGTCGGAGCATTGAAAGTTTGTAGTTTCAACCCGGCCCCGAATTCCTCCGCATCGCTCGCTCTTTTTTCGACTATCATTTGTCCGTGCCCCTCTACGTATGCCTAGCAAAAGAATTCGCCCTCCGCCTAACCCAAACGAACCCAAACAAACCCAACCAATCTCAACGATCTCCGATAATTTCCCTCAAACTTGAATTCCTCCCCGTCCCTCGATCTTTTTTCGACTATCATTTGTCCGTTCCCCTCTACGTACACTAAGAAAAAAGAATCGTTCAATGTGCAAAATGCATTTGGTTGTTTCAACAGTTGCTCAGACATGCTACATAAGCTACAGCTCACGCCACTATACTATTTTACCACCAACTGTACTGTTTTGTTATGCCAATCAAAAATCAAGTTGAACGTATTTAAAGATACATTTTGTTAAGGAGAGGGTAGGGGTTTCAGCGTTAAAGAAAAACACTTTTTTGCGATTTTCTTTTTCATCTACAGGGTGTCCCAAAACTCAACGATAATCTGAGACCGGATGAAAGGCCAAGTTATACCAGTTCTGGGAAAAATAAAAAAAAATCCGTATCACTCAGTTCAGCGATAATAGACATTTAAAAAAAAAAGTTGAAATTCGACACCCTTGGTCGCATTTTCAAGTCCTGTGATTACCAATATCACAATTTCGCTGTGATTTTTTTAATTTCGTGATCTTCATTAACGATGCTATTAATCGCAACCACAAATTAATGCAAAAAACATTGTTAATTTAATAAAATAAGTTAAGTTTTAGTGAGTCATGGTTCACAAAAATATTGTTAGTTAACTTTGACACTTCATTTTGAAAAAAAAAAAATGTACTACACTACCCTTGGCAAGTTATTTCAAAAGATGGCGCATTTAATCAAGATTTCAAAATGGTGCAACACTTGCCACTTTTCTTGCCATTAAAAATTTTATTTCTTATTTTTTTTCAAATTGAGCTCATTTTGAAAAACTCAACATTAGGAATTTTTGTTACTAAAATTTGTTATTTTTTGTTTCTGGTCTGAAATAAAATTATTATTTTTAGTAAAGAGGTAATTGAGTCAGTTAATAACCAATTTTTATTGTAAAAAACATATGTTTTTTACAATAAAAATTGGTTATTAACTGACTCAATTACCTCTTTACTAAAAATAATAGTTATTTCAAAAGATGGCGCATTTAATCAAGATTTCAAAATGGTGCAACACTTGCCACTTTTCTTGCCATTAAAAATTTTATGTCTTATTTTTTTCAAATTGAGCTCATTTTGAACAACTCAACATTAGGAATTTTTGTTACTAAAATTTGTTATTTTTTGTTTCTGGTCTGAAATAAAATTATTATTTTTAGTAAAGAGGTAATTGAGTCAGTTAATAACCAATTTTTATTGTAAACAACATATGTTTTTTACAATAAAAATCGGTTATTAACTGACTCAATTACCTCTTTACTAAAAATAATAATTTTATTTCAGACCAGAAACAAAAAATAACAAATTTACGTAACAAAAATTCCTAATGTTGAGTTGTTCAAAATGAGCTCAATTTGAAAAAAATAAGAAATAACATTTTTAATGGCAAGAAAAGTGGCAAGTGTTGCACCATTTTGAAATCTTGATTAAATGCGCCATCTTTTGAAATAACTTGCCAAGGGTAGTGTAGTACATTTTTTTTTTTCAAAATGAAGTGTCAAAGTTAAGTAACAATATTTTTGTGAACCATGACTCACTAAAACTTAACTTATTTTATTAAATTAACAATGTTTTTTGCATTAATTTGTAGTTGCGATTAATAGCATCGTTAATGAAGATCACGAAATTTAAAAAATCACAGCGAAATTGTGACATTGGTAATCACAGGACTTGAAAATGCGACCAAGGGTGTCGAATTTCAACTTTTTTTTTTAAATGTCTATTATCGCTGAACTGAGTGATATGGATTTTTTTTTTCCCAGAACTGGTATAACTTGGCCTTTCATCCGGTCTCAGATTATCGTTGAGTTTTGGGACACCCTGTATATGGATAGAGTAAATTTATTGAAACCTTTTGTACATTGTTAAGCGTAATTTCAAGAACATTCCGTGAAATTTGTACGCGAAAATATCCACAAACAAGCCGGTGCCGCGTTTTTCTCGAAACCACTTTTTCTAAGTCCGTGTTCACCGCCATTTGCAAACTACATGACCGATTTATTTCAAACTTGGAACACACTTTCTACATACAAAATACCTCCCCCCAACGGTTAGTTTGAGATTTTTTTTTACATTGAGGGGGTTTTCCACCCCCAAAATGGCGGAATTTTTCGTGAAAAATAGCACTTTTCACTTTACATGACCACCAAAAATTTAGAAATGAAAAAAAAAATTATCAAAGACCGTTGGGGGGAGGATTTGACGATACTTTGACTAAATTTCAATGGTACTTGATTTTAGATAATTTCTAGCTGAGATACAGTGAACACCGCAAATCATGTTTTTCCAAAGGCGTTCTTGGAAAAGCTTCGTCATCGGCTTGTTTGTGGATATTTTCGCGTACAAATTTCACGGAACGTTCTTAAAATGACACTTAACAATGTACAAAAGGTTTCAATAAATTCACTCTATCCATCTAGATGAAAAAAAAATCGCAAAAAAGTCTTTTTTTTCACCCCGAAACCCCTACCCTCCCCTTAAGGGGTAAGGCCACTGTAAATTTTTTGAAAAATCGATTTTTTTTTATTGGCTTAAAAAATAGTTCAAACCCTCTAGAATAAGAAAAAAAAGGTCCTGTGCGAAAAAAAATTTGTTGTCCTTATGAAATGAAGGTCGCCGCCAAGCGTGTCAAAACCCAAACAAACTTTAAACGCGTTTTTCTCGAAACATGGTTTTTCAAAATGGCACGCAGCATAACTCGAACAATTTTCATTTTTTTTACTTGAAATTTTAACCAGATGTGAACATTTACATTATCTTGAGAATGTCGATCGGAATTTTCAAGAACTTTATTTATTGATTTTTTATTAACAAAAAACTTGCCGTTTTTTTCGTCAAAAATCAATTTTTTTTTTTCAAACGCACGCCAAATCCACAAAAATTGATACTTTTTAAAATCCGATCGACATTCTCTAGCTATAGCCCTCTAGATTAATGGTTTTTTTTTTTGTTCTAGATTCAAAAGTGCACCAGTGGTGCTGCGTGCCGCGGAGCCCTGGAAGCAAAACATGTCCCGGGAAGATAGCTGTGGAACCGCCATTTTGTTTTTTTTTACTGTAAAAAAATTTTATAATAAAGTTTAATATATGCCCGATAACACCATTAAAAGTTTTTTTTCAAATACCTTCAATTTCGGGAGCAAAAAATTAGTGAAAAAACCTTTTTTTTTTGGGCCGTTACAGTGGCCTTACCCCTTAAACCAACTGAATTTTTGATGGATGAGCGAATTTTTGTTTTTCAGTGTACGTTCAGCAAAGGAATTCGCATTCCGACTAACATTGGTGGTGACGGAAATCCTGGCGAGTGCGTCCAAAATTTGTTTCCAGACGCCAATGTCGCGTGCGCGTCTCGGCACGGGTCGTCGATAGTGTCGAAGAAACTTGGTAGCGTCGAGCCTCATCTCGAGGACGTTATTGGCAAGTGCGAAGAGCGGTGCGAGTGGAAACGCAACGACGAAGAGTGTGATGAAGCCAAATTGTATGACCATCTCGAGATACTCGTCGTACAAACCGCGGGGGCTCCACACGAGTAATTTGAGGTCGCGTATCCATTGGCTCCTGGGCGCGATAGGATCCTTCTGTTTGAGCCCGGTGTGTATACGAAAGAGAGCCCACCACTTGAACAGCACGGGCAATATCATTTCCATGGCTGTGGCGAGTGCCTGTTTGCCCACCATTATGATGGCCAATTGGATGCAAAGTTCCATGAGGCAACCGCCCGGCGAGCATTCCTCCTGCCTGTATCCCAATATCCGGTTGTACTTCTTCGGATACCCGACGAACTTGCCCTTGAGGAAGGCGACGTAAAATATCGACGCGTAATAATTGACGAACTGGAAGAGATAGATCTTGAGGGTGAGACTGTCGTCGAACTCGGCCTGCGTACGGAGCATCTCCAGCTCCGTCAGATAAACCGCCACGAGGTCGTAAATGTAATTGAGCGCGAGAATACAGACGAGATTGATGGCCGCCGCGATACTCGGCAGTGCGAAGTTTTTGTAACTCGTCGAGTCGAATTCACGGCCGAAAAGCTCGTTCGAGGTGATCATCGACATGCGATAGAGAACGACCGCGAATACCGCAGCGATCGCTGCACACGCGAGCAGAAGAACGACCGAGAAGCTCAAGCACGTAGCGGGCACGCGAACCTTCCAGAAACTCACGTGCGGCTCCCTCTCGCGCGTCACCGCGTTCGTCTTTTCCTTGATGCCGAGGAGCTTCTTCGATCTTGCGATTAGGGCGAGGTAACCGGGCCGCGGGTGCTCCGCTGTCAGATCCCAACTGACCAGACCCCAGTGATAGCTCAATTGCTCGGAACGACGACGCCACAGCTCCAGATACAGAGCCGACCAGAATGACATGAACACGGCGAATATCGTCGTCGCCGAATTGTCGAACAAGTGGGTCGCTCGGGCCAACAGGCACGTCTCGCTCAGACGCCAATAATCGCACGTTCGGTCGCACTGGGGACACATCACGACCGTACTCGCCCACGGACTACACGCGTCCTGGGCCAGCGTATTCGAACCCAGAGTTATCCAACCTGGATGGAAAATTGCGGTTTTACTTAGTTTTGCGTTATTCGGTGCTTTGGGACGGAAAAATAACGTCGTTTGCACGCATTGTTGACTCGGAAATTACATGACTCAGGTTTTCTACACAGGGTTTGCTAAGATTCCAGGGCGGGCGGGGTCAAATGAAGAAAATCAATTTTTTAAGGGAGACTTTGTCCTTGAAATTGCAGCGGGAGATGTTAGCCGCTCAACATGAGCAGCTAGAAGAAGAGGAGGGATGCCTCTATGGACCACGCATTGCCGATTAGTGGTAATTATAAACACATTTGTGTAAACACATTACAAAACTTTAAACGCGTTTTTCTCGAAAACACGTTTTTAAAAATGGCTGACATTCTCCTGACCCCTGTAATTAACATATCGATCTGAAATTTGGAGAGCATACTCAGAAAATATGTCTTCACGGAATGACGGATCGTTTTTTCGATAGATACATTTTTGCAATTATTATTTATCTTTTTATGCGAAAAAAAACGCGAAAATTCGTTTTTTTTTCTAATTGCCGCCATTTTCCGAAATTTGTACTAAACGAAAAACCCATCCGTCATTCCATGACCAAAGGGTCACAGATTGATAATATGCTTTGAATTTGTGTTTCAGATCAACAAAGAGGGAGCAGTGATGTCAGCCGTTTACCTCCCGCGATTTGAGGACCTGTTTTCGCAGAGCTGCAACGGCTGCCATTTTGGTTTGAAAAAAAAAAAAAATTAACGTTCTGTATATCATGAATTAAAACAAGAAAAAAACCGCACTCAAAAAGCTTTACTCGTTTCCTTTAAAAAAAACAAAATGTAAACACCTGAAATATGGCACTGTAAGGACAAAGGCTCCCTTAAGAAAATCAATTTTTTAAGATCGAATATATGAAAATGTTGAATATTGAAATAATATTCAGATAACTGAAGTTCGTAAAATAGTTTAAGGCCTCAAGCCACAGTAACGGGGATAAAATCATGTGCGAATTTAACATTTTTTTTGAATATGAAAAAGTAATTCACTCACAAAATTAATTACACATCTATTTAGTAGGAATATCAAGCTGTACGAATTTTGTTCGGTGTACAAAATGGCCGACTACTCGAAGCTTCTCGAAACAGCTTTTTTCCAATTAGCGTGACAAATAACTTCAACAATTTTCACTTGGTTTACTTCAAATTTAAAAGTCATGGTCCTAATTGCACTTCGCAGAGAAGTACGTACGGAATTTCTGATTAATCGAAAACTTTTCATTTTATGAGCAGTTTATGAGCAGTCATAACGAAATTTTTCACTGAAAATTCATTTCTTAAGTTCAAATACTTACAACTTTTGAATAAAACAATATTTTTTAAATTCTGTACGTACTTCTCTAGGTATTGTAATGTAGATTGACGAGAATTTTTGTTTTTGGTTCTAGGTAAAAAATTGTGGATGCTAAACGTCACGCCGCGGAGCGCCTGAAAAAAGAAAATAGTAGTCCGCCATTGTGTACATCGAGAAAATATATATATATATATTTTTTTCTAACAGCTTAATATTCATACTAAATGGATGTGTAATTACTTTTATGAGCGAATCACTTTTTCATACGAAAAAAAATTGTTAAATTCACACATGGTTTTATACCCGTTACTGTGGCCCGCCTTAAGGCGGAATATACATTTACAACGATCAAAAAAATCGATATCTTTTTTTTTCGTTAAGCGATAGAACTATATATGTAGAATATTTTCCCAAAGTTTAAAGCGAAATTCGAAAAACTTCGAATGTTACGGCCCGTCAACGCTGCGCCTCATCGCTCGGATTCGAAGCGGGCGTGAACTTCAAACGCGTTATTCTCAAAACTGCATTATCGAAATTGCTGTGCAGGATTACTCAAAAACTATTAAGCCGATTGAGTTGAAACTTGGTAGAAATATTGATAATATTGGTACCGTTTACTTGACGAAAATTGGTTTTAAAAAATTGGATAAAAAACTACTTTTTTAATCCACACTTTACAGAAATGTTGCGTGAAGTGCTGATTTTCTTTGTAAATGCGTGTTATTTTCTCAAATTTGCATTTTCTTCATTTTAGTTACCGTCACATAGAAACTACATGTTCTAACTGAAAAAATGTTTGAATTTTTTTGCAAATCAAAGTCTACGGGAAGCTAGACTGCACGCCGATTCGCAACTCGCGCGGCGACCTTTCCGTAACACTCTACCACAGCTTCACCATTTTGATGATGAACTAAATAAAAAAAAATTATTCCGTATACTTGAATATACTATTAAAGTATACCTAAAGTTTGATAATTGTAGAATAATTATTTCTTAGTTTCAAAAATCCCTCAATATTGCTTATTTTTCTCCTGTCCAAATGTATATCCCGCCTTAAAGATTGCAAAGTAAAAAGAAGACATTGAAAGCCAATACAGAATCTGTTCTTTATTTGAACAGAATTTCTTATGTCGGTGTCAAGAAATAAAAAATAAATATAAACGCTTATCTACGATAATAATTGAAGTCAATTAGTTTTTAGTTTCGGAAATTTTCTTGTATATAATTAAAAATAATGTAAATATTGAAAATATACGAAAATATTTCTTTTATACCTTTTCAAGTTTATTTTTCTAGTCGGTTTCATTTGTCGTAATTCTAACGAATTTTGAAGAAATTTCAGAGAATTTTCAATTCTAACGAATTTTGAAGAAATTTCAGAGAATTTTCAATATTCCCCGACTTTTCTCTGATTATTTCCGGAGGAAAGAAAATCCCTGAACTTTTCCTGTTTTGCATATGCGTAACAGCCATGAATAAGTACGACGGGCGCTGTCACGTCCGGTTGGTGCGGACAAAATCGTTTATTTTTCTTCCGAAATCCGGAAAATGCCGAGTGAGGCAAAAATCATCGGCAGTTGAAATGTTTTTTAACCTATCAGACTTGGGTGTACCTTTTCCTACAAAAGTTGCATAGTCCGACGGGGGTTATCGAGTGGTGGCTACAAGGTTCATTCAGGTGGAGGCGCTTCGGAGATTTCAAGGTCACCTCCTTTTTTTAAACGGGACCACTATTTTTTTCATAACAATTTTATCAAGGGACTAAAAATAAGTCCCCACACTAAATTTCAAGATGATCAAGATTTAGTATAAAAAAATGATTAAAAAAAAAGAAATTTCAATGTTTTCCTTTCTTCCTTACCGACTTTTTATACAAAACGTTGACTCATTATCTTGAGATTTGGTGTGCAAACTCATTTATAGTTCCTCGATAAACCGCCGAGAAAAAAAATAGTGGTCCCAATTTTTTAAATGGAGGGGACCTTGATCCCTTTCGTTATATTACCATATTATGGTTACGGCACCATATTAATACTATATTATAACGGTATAATAATAAATTATTTTATTATACGACAGTACTAATGATATCTATTATTAATCTATGTCTATGATTCTAATTAATTGCTAATCTAAAATTACTATTACTCTAATGATAGTATTACGATATCTGTGGCCCCTAATTCTGACCGCGCAGACCGCATATTGGACCCAAAATAAGACTTTTTTCACGAGCGGTAAAAATCGAAATTCAACCCTTAAGGAGGTAAAACGGGGGTTTTAAAGTTTATATGAGGCAAGATATTTTTTGGTCAGATTCGTTTGAAACTTGGTATGAATGTACTCCAATGCAAATAATTGAACCTGTATTTGTTTAGGTTTCTTTGGTGTATTTATGCCAATCCAAACAAACACATTTAAGGGGTTAGACGTACTACTTGGCTGTCTACACCCACCGAACAGCAAGGAAAACATATCGACGCTGCTTACGAAAAGTAGCACGATTCCATATTCACCGCGAACACCAGCATGTTTCGGCTTTCGCCGCGAAAACTAGCTTGTTTGATTTTCACTGTAAAACTAGTGTAAAAGGAGTAAGTATTAAACCTCAAGGGTCTCATGGCTCGTACAATCTACCCAAAAAGAGTTTTGGTGCGAATTTAAAGTCCTTCGTGTTCAGGTAAAAATCTTGAAAAACAAACCATTATATAGTATTTTTTTTTAAATATGACAATTTTTTGCGTAATGACATTTTAATTTTATACTCGCTGCTTTTATTAACATTTTGATAATAATCAATTAAAATCGATAGTAATTTTTATTAAAAAATAATATCCGAATTGTAAATATAATGAAATATTGTGATTTTCTATTTAAAAAATAACGTTATTGAAAATATAATTCAGCAATTTTACTGTAACCTTACAGTTATCGTCGAATATGTTTGAAAAATCTTGCTGATGTTCGATTGGAATTAAACCTCTGCCAAGCATGGCCTGTAAATATTTTTCTTGGTGCAAAAGGCAATGTTTTATCTGACGTCTGTTTTACTTGGAACATTCGAACATCATCCATGATTTTTTTTTTTTTTTTGAGATTTCCATCTCTCCTCCTTCTTGGTAAAAATCATATTTAACGTCGATTGTGTCGACGTAGGGTTGAATGGATATTTCCCGAATACTTGCAATTTTAATTGAAGTCCGATTAAATTTTTTTGAGAGGTCCAAAAAATCGTAAATTTCCGATTGCGGTCAAAGGAATTGGAGTTAAAAAATTGAGGCAAGGCGTAAAAAAGCATGGAAGAAAAGTCGGAAACAATTCCAGTGTTACTGAAACATGTTAATTTTCACGGTGAATATCGAAATCTACTTCTTTTCGTGGTGAAAGCCGAAACGTGCTGGTTTTCGCGTTAAATATCGAAAGGTGCCAATTTTCGTGGCGAAAACCGAAACTTGCTAGTTTTCGCGGTGATATCAAACATGCTTGTTTTCGTAAGAATTCTGAAACATGCTACTTTTCGTAAGCAGCGTCGATATAGTGTTGTATATAAAATTAATTTGGTAGGTTTCAAGTAAATCTGGTCAAAAAGTATGTTTCCTCGTACAAACGTAAACACTCCCGTTTAACCCCGTTAAAGGTTAAGTTTTGGAAATTGCTGAAATACATGTTTAATTATTTGTATTTTAGTGTATTTACGCCACGTTTCAAGGAAATCTGACCAAAAAATATGCTGCCTCATAAAAACTATAAAACCCCGATTTTAACCCCCCCTAAGGGCCGAATGTCGATTTTTACCACTCTTCAAAAAGAGTCTTATTATGGGTCAAATATGAAGGCTGCGTGGTCAGAATTAGGGGTCACAGATATCGTAATATCCATACATTAAGGGGTGAGATGCAGTCAGAATTTTCAAAAAAATCGATTTTCTTTTTTTTAGATTTTCTTGAAGCATTTTTTGAAAATATTCCCTGAAAATTTCAAGTCAATCCGATGAATAGTTTCCGGCATATGCCACAATTGGTAAAGGGGCGTCGGGTTCCCATGGCAGGTAGCAGCTGACAAACACGCAAACGAAAATACCCGCGAAAGCAGAATGCTTCGAAGACAACAACAAATTGATATTTTGGAAGCTTCCACATCGGCAGAAGACCTATTGTATGGGCCAGGAATTGATGATTTGATGTAAGTAATTTTTTAATTAGTATTTCTATACATAAATCAAGTGTAAAATTGGAAAACTCATTTAGAAATTTTCAAAAATGTATTACTCAAAAACTATAAACTTTAGCAAAATTTTATAAAGAATACTTTCGTTTTAAAATTGCCTAAAATATTTAAAAAAAAAATTCATCCCGAAAAACTTGAATTAAAAAAAAAATTGTTTTAACAATTGGCTATAAACAATTGAACGATCGACTTTTCGGCAAAACATTGTGATATTCGGATTCAGCGGATCGAAATACCAAAAAAAAAGTTTAGCTTCATCCATCGAGCTCAAAATTTTACGAACATATATTTAATACCGTATCCACATCGAAAAACTTTAAACGCGTTTTTCTCGAAACGATGTTTTTCAAGTCAGTGACCACTATAATTAAAAAACTAATCAATGGATTTTTATGAAATTTGGTGTGCTTATTGATAGCATTCAAAACTAGTCCTTAATGGAAGGATTTCTAGTCTACTTTTTTTAAACAATAAACGAGCGATTTTTTTGTCGAAAATCGAGTTATCTGTCGGAAGCTGCCCTTTTGTTAATTTTTGAAAAAAAAAAGCTTCGATTAAGTACAAGATTTATTATTAAACTAATGATTTTTTTGTTTTTTGATTTCAGATGATCCCGTAAAATTTTATGATGGTCACCGCAGAGCACTACATGACGAAGGGGGTCCGACAAAGATGGCGATATTCTTATAAATAATCAATATCTTTCTTTGAAAATTTTTACAAATCAAGTTGAAATATAACTTGACTTATATCTATGAAAAATATATGAAAGCCTGTGTAACCACTTTTGTAAAACAACCTTAATTGCTATAAAAAAAATTATTGAAAATGCTCGTTTTTTCACGCCTCTGACTGCGTCTCACCCCTTAATCGTATAACATTATATTATTCCACTTTATCAATAATAATGTAGTTGAAATAAATAAAATTGAATTAATAACACAATTATAATATGAAGACAATCGACGATTAAAATATTACTCACCGTACAGGAAGCAAATGATTCCGGCTATACTGGCAGGTATCAACATGTACGTATAAAATCCTAGCCAGGCAAAATATATCGCGAAATTGACACCAAAGTATTCCTGTATGGTGTCCAAGGGCTGGAGCTTCAACCACTTACTCGTCGAGCCCCACTCCTCGTAGAGCAAAGCTCTCGTGCTTCCACGCTGCTTGTACGTTCCCTGCAATCGAAAATTCATTTTTCACTCGCCCGGCCTTCGTTGAAAAATGGTCTCGGTAAAGTTACCGCTACTGCTCAGGAGTTCCGAATGGAGTTCAAAAACATTGAAACTTCGTAAGTCTCAAAATACTGATTACTTTTTTCGTCAAGGAATTTAAAAAAGTCAAATCAAAAGAACGCCGCATTATTTTTTTGGCGGAGGGCACTTGCGCTTCGAGATTATGGTTCGCTCGAGCTTTTTTTTCGTTAGCTCGTCCTGTAAAAAACGATTTTTAGATATTTTCTCATGTTTCTTTCGTTTCTTGCGATGAAATTTTACATAATTTCTTGTTATTTAATTTTTTGAATAATGTGCACCCTGGAGTTCTAGATAAATTCTATTTTTGGGGTATCGATCGATTGTGTCCGAAAACATGACGATTTTTCTAGAGGAGCTAAATGTTTAAAATTCAAATTAGAACTAATGCAGAGAGAGAAAAAAACTATACCGTATATTATTTATTTATCTCCGAAAATATTATAATTGTCTTTTCTACGGACGAACCAGAATTGTGAAAAAAGGCCAAACAGAAATCCTAGAAATACTGAGCAGTGCTTGTTGTGTATTATATATATATTAGACTGGCCCAAAAAACAGAATTTCTTTTCAATTTAAATTTTTGTTGAAAATATTGTTGAGAAAGACCAAAAATAAGCGCTGAAAAAATGTTAGCCCTTTATATCAATATTTAGAGGTCCCTCATCGCGATCTACCATTTCCCATTCCTTTAACATGGTAAAAGTTTTCTTTGCCGCTTCTCAGCTTTATAACTCGCCTACGGGTAAACACACGGAAATGCCCAAAACATTGTCTATACGAAATTTAACGTTCTACAAAAAAGGCCCTCAGCCTTCATACGATAAATTCACTCGTTCGAATTTTATTCAACGTCAAAGTTGAATCTATGATTAATTTTATGATTTTGTGAGACTTTTTTACTTTTACAACGAAATTAGTGATATTTTTTTGTTTTTTTTTCCCCTGATTCATCTTAAAAAGTATTGTATTCGTTTCAAATTATTCCCTACATAGTTTCTAAAATTCCTAATAGATTAAAATTTATTGTTATTTAAAAGTACAATAGTACACAAATCTATTCTTAAACCAAATTCAATTCCCGAAGAATGATAAATGAATATCTAGGTAATAATTTAAAAAGGATACAATACTTTTCAAGATGAATCAGAAAAAAAAACAACAAAATATCAATAATTTTGTCACAAAAGTCCGAAAATCTCACAAAATCGTGAAATTTACCAGCAATTCAACTTTGATGTTGAATAAAATTTGAACGAGTGCATTTATGGTATGAAGGCTAGGGAGCTTTTTTGTAGAGCGTTAAATTTTCTATAAACAATATTTTTGGGCGTTTCCATGTGTTTACCCGAAGGCGAGTTGTAAAGCTCAGAAGCGGCAAACAAAATTTTTACCATGTTAAATGAATGGGAAATAGAAAATTGCTATGGGGGACCTCTTAATATTAATGTAAATCGCTAAAATTTGGTCAGCATTCATTTTTTGTCATTCTCAACATTTTCAAGAATTTTTTTTAATTCAATTTTTTTTGGGGCCAGTCTAATATATATATATATATATATATATATATATATATATATATATATATATATATATATATATATATATATATATATATATATATATATATAAATTACAAAAATATGATTTTTTTTCAATACACAAGCTATAATTATGAAAAATAGAAACTCCTGAGAATAAACGGAGCTTGTTTCACATTAAAGTACATACCAAAAATATCATTTCCACAGGAGAGCCAAAGTTCCGATAAATTATACAGCCCTAGAACTACCGAGCAGCGCTGATGGTGCCATATTCTTCCAAGAGGATGAAATTCGTGATTTTTACGGCCGAGTTATCGAAGTTGGGATTTTCGAAGATGAGTCAGAATTTGGAGAATTCACAACTCCACGAACTACTGAGCAGCAGGGTATCTCGGTTAACAACATAATTTTAGAAATAAGTTGCGCTGAAATTTGCATCGTTGGAACGCAATGAAAATTCGTTTGTACGATTTCGTTACTTTTTAGCTGAGCGATCTTGTGGATCTCCAGCAAGGATCATCCAAAACCATGCCAGCGACTCTCCCAGACGAAATTCGCCGCACTTCAAGAGTACAAAAACTCTTTGTGCACTTCAAGTTATGTATAATGAAGTTTTTTAATTCAATTTTTTACTGTTTCGATTGTACTCGTAAAAAAATCTCAAAATTAGCCTTTTTGAAGCTGGAATAGCGTCAGTCCTTGAGGGGCTAGAAAACTGTGAAAATGACGAACCCTCGTTCGTCGCTTGAGGTGACAAGTTGAAAAGAACGGTGCAACATATGGTGAAGGGAGAGCAGATTGAAGGTACACTTATGATTACAACAATAGAACTGCTAGTTGAACTTGAAGGGACTATACCGGTATGACACTTTCAAAAAATCGATTTTTTTGCGTTTTTCGACAGTTTATACTTTCAAGAATATGAGATGAGATTTTTACACTTTCAAGATTTATATTTTCAAGATTTTTATACTTTCAAGAATATGAAATGAGATTTTTCAAATTTGCTGACACTGTAACTCAAAGAGCAATTATCCGATTGACTTGAAATTTGAACTGAGTACTCTTGAATATATTTACTCTACAATGACGTAAACGACCATTTTATAGGCAAGAAAACAGACTTTTTTTCATAACTACGCCATATTGTTAGAATTTGATATTTTTCGAAAATCCTACGTCACTGTACAGGAAATACCTTCCAGTTTAACATTTTTTCCTTTTTAGGTTTCAGCTACTCAAACGGCCGGAATCATGTCAGCAGTGGAGGAACTTTTTTTTTGGCGCCTCCGAAGGCAGCGCATAAGTCGCTTGGATTTCAATATTCTTCTATAAAAAAATTATGTAATATAAGTCGCTAATAATAAGTCGCTTCGATCTCAATATTTTTCTATGAAAAAATTACGTAATATAATTCAAATATAGCCAAATACATTCTTAATTTGCCGAAACATGTAATTGAGTACTTTTCTTCCAAAAAATTCCCGAAAATCACTAAAATTTTCAGCGTTCACACTGGTATAGCCCCTTAAACGCGTTTTTCTCGAAACTGTGATTTTCAAAACGGTGTACCCGATTTCTCGACATCTAATCAACGGATTGACTTGAAATTTGGTACACTTGTTCAATGTAATAGGAGCTTAGTCTTGACCGACCTTTTTCTTCTCAACATTCTTTGTTCAATAGTTATTAACAATAATGGGTAATTATTTAGATAATTGACTTCCGAAAAACGAAGCTACATTTTTTTGTTGCTATTTTCTCATTTAACGGGTTATAAATCATGATACGAACAAAGCCAAAAAAAATAATTTCGAATTTTTCAAAGACTCCTGTATTAAAGCCCTCACGTCGGAGGGGTGTAGGTTTGGTTTTATTCAGGAAGGCTTCGTTTATAAATCCGCCCACCCTCCATTCCCAATATTGGCGTCGAAATATGTTCAACAATGCCCTATTTTTTTACATGCTGCCGCGAACTTCAAAACCCCATAACTCTTTATGGGAGAAGGGGGTTGAAATTCAGCTCCCCCTGACTGAATATCATCATTTATAACCCAAAAAATGAGAAAATAGAAAAAAATGTTAAGCTCATTTTTCAGAAAAGTCACTTATGTAAAGAATTACCCAATAATGATGTCATTTGTCTTCGAAAAATCGAACGGAAAATCAATTTTTTTTTTTTCTTGACGATTCAAACACGATATCAAAAAGCTCGGTCAAGCCTTAGCCAATATTATCTATTTGAAGAAAAAACGTGTTTTTTTTTTTGTTACAGATCAACCGGATGGCCAAAATCAAGTACACCGTTGAGCCTCTCACGTTCAAAGGTCCTCCACGAGATTGTTTATAACTTTTTCAATTATTAATATTTTCTAATGAAATTTGGCACGGAACTTTATTAGTGTACATACAAATAAATGTTCAAACGATTTCACAATCACCTTGCTTATTCCTTGAAAATTCATTTTTGGCTTTCACAGTAGTCTATCCCCTTAATACGGGATATACATATAGACGAGGAAATATTAAGCAATTTTGAGGGATTTTGAAAAATAAGAAATAATTATTCTACATTTATCAAACTGTAGGTATATTTTAATAATATATTTAAGTATACGAAACAATTTTTCTAAATTAATTTATCAAAACGGCGGAGGTTCCCGTACACTTTGATATTCGACATTTTTTTTCAAATTCGTTAGGACCATGTATAGTTTGTATTTGAGAGTAATTAAAAAGAAGCAAATGCGAGTTTAACAGAATGGTACGAATTAACAAGAAAAATATCATAACTTCTGTAAAATTTGGATAAAAAAGTGTTTTTTTTTCTAATTTTTCAAAAACAATTCTCGCCAAGTAGAAGATAGCAATATTATCAATATTTCTACCAAGATTCGACAAGATCGGCTTGACAGTTTTCGAGTAATCTTGAAAGCCAATTTCAAAAATGCTGTTTTGAAAAAAAGCGCGTTTAAAGATAACATAGAATTTGAATGAAATTGCACTAGGTACTTGTTGTCAGTAATTACTTGAGTAATCTGTTACAAAGTAATTAAATTATCAATTATTAGTAATAGTAATTAAAGTAATTAAAGTAATTAAATTATCAATTATTAGTAATAGTAACAAAGTAATTAAATAATTTTACTATTAGTAATTAATTAGTAATAGTAAAAGTAGTAATAGTTTTTCGAATTTCGCATTGAAACTTGGAGAAAGTATTCTACATATATAGTTCTATCGTTTAAAAGAAAAATCGATTTTTCGATCGTTGTAAATGTGTATTTCGCCTTAAGGGATAACACCACTCTAGGATTTTGGAAAAATCATTTTTTTGGCTTAAAAAGTACTTTAGGATCATAAAAACAATATGCAATTGGTCCTGTAGCGAATTTTTTTTTAAGGTTCACTTATCGATTTTGCCGCAGCGCCTTGACTTCTTTCAGGCGCGTCGTACAACTTTAAACGAATTTTTCTCGAAACCATTTTTTTCAAACTGGGAGGACGGATTACTCGAACACCTTTGCATGAATCGGTTTGAAATTTTGATACTAGCTTCACAATTACGTTCTCCATGGGAGTACGTAGCCGTTTTTTAATTAAATGTAAACTTGTTTTTATAAACAATTTACTGCTTATTTTTTGGGCGAAAAATCGACTTATTTTTTTCAAAAGGCGCCATTTTTCCAAAATTTGATTTGAAAAAATCCCTACCTAGTTCCATAGCTGATAATGTATAGATTATATTTTTTTGTTTTTCCTCCAGGTCTTATACTTTACGAAAGCACCGTCCTGCCGTGAAGCTGTTTGTAAAAAAAAAAACACGTTTTTCAAGATAGGCTCTGTCACCGCAATTTTGAATGAAAATTATAATATATTTTTTTAAATACTTTAATGCGTTCAATAAACCCTCTCAAAAGAAACACTATTCCTTTTTTCATACTCCAAAATAAATGGTCAAAGTTAGACCTTATTTTCTGCCGCTGGAGTGGTGTTATCCCTTAAGGCTTTGAGTCACACTAACGGGTATAAAATCATGTTCGAATTCAACAATTGTTTTTTCGTATGAAAAAGTGATTCACTCATAAAAGTAATCACACATCTATTTATTATGAATATGGAGCTGTTAGAATTTTTTTTGTTTCCGATGGACAAAATGGCCGATACCTCGAAACTTCTCGAAACAACTTTTTTCCAATTGGCGTGACAAATAACTTCGACAATTTTCACTCGATTCACTTCAAATTTAAAAGTTATGTTCCTTATTGCATTTTGCAGAGAAGTACGTACGGAATTTCGGATTAATCGAAAACTTTTCATTTTATGAGCACTTTATGAGCAGTTATAACGAAGTTTTTCACTGAAAATTCATTTCTTAAGGGGGTTGGAGCGATTCAGTTGAGTCAAATGACGGTTTATTCATTTTTTTTTTCAATAAACCTCAAAAAAATGCGTACGAGGTACAGATTTATTCTATATATGCTAATTTTTTAAAATATATAATTAAAGGGCAATATTGGGGCCGTCCATATATTACGTCATTCTAAATTGGGGGGGGGGGGGGGAGGTTCGTCTGCGGATGACGGTAAATGATGGATGAGGGGGGGGGTTTCGAAATTGACGTCATTCTTGTGATACCAGTTACTTCAAAATGTACAATAGTATATTGTACAACTAGAGTGGTTTCCCCGCATGAGTGATGAAAAATATTTTGCAAGTACCTAATGGTATTAATTATTGAACTCATTATTTATTTATTTATTACATAAGGTTTGTCTACATTATATTCGAGAACTTCAAATAACAGCGTACCTATGAAAATAGTTCGATCGAGCCAAAATGAATATGGGGAGGATACGGAGATATTACCCGTGATCCAGGATTTGCAAGAATGGGTGAAAACTCCGTGGGAGCTATCCAAAGAAAACTAAAGAATAGGGAAGAATAATATTATTATATTAATGAAAATTGCCAAAGTACAAAATAATAAAAGATGATTCTATAACAAAATGTGGGAGCTATCCAAAGAAAACTAAAGAATAGGGAAGAATAATATTATTATATTAATAAACATTGCCAAAGTACAAAATAATAAAAGATGATTCTATAACAAAATGTTTTAATGTTATCCAATTTTTCTCAAATCCGCAAATGTTTTAATTTTGCCAAACTGGTAATGACGTCAATTTTGCGAGAGGGGGGGGGGGTCATTAGGAAATGACGATAGGATGATTGTAGGGGGGGGGGGGGGGGTCGAAAATCAGCAAAAATCGATGACGTAATACATGGACGGCTCCATGATGCATTTTAACATTTTCATTACGTAAAGTATAAAAACTTTTGTTACTATCAACTTGAAAAAGCATAACATTATCGATGATTATTATGAAAAAACTACGACAACGAATGTTTTATACAATTCGCAATGAAATTTTGAGTAATTCATGATTATGCCTATTCATATTTACGTCACGAGATTATCGGCCCATGGTTTACGATGGGCAAGATGAGGATTTTTTTTTCTAAATGTTCACAAAGGTTCAGTTTGCGTTAATCCGTTGTTAGAAATGGTTTATCTTGGTGCTAAATAACAATAAAAATTACATAACCTTTAGTGTGAAAGTCTTGCCCATCTAACCGCACGTTAAATTACATACATTAAAATATTCTTCATCTCTGGTGTTTGGTGGTGAAAAAAGTTAAAAAATTCGTAAAGACTCAGTATAGCGTAAATAACATGTATTTTTTTTTATTAAATTTAACCTTGGATTGTGGCTAACGCTCCAACCTCCTTAAGTTCAAATACCTACAACTTTTGGAAAAAAAAAACAATATTTTTCAAATTCCGTACGTACTTCTCTGGGTATTCTAATGTAGATTGACGAGAATTTTTGTTTTTTGTTCTAGGTAAAAAATTGTTGATGCTAAATGTCACGCCGCGGAGCGCCTAAAAAAAAGATAAAAGAAAATCTTAGTTGTCGGCCATTTTGTACATCGAAAAAAATATATATTTTCTAACAGCTTGATATTCATACTAAATAGATGTGTAATTAATTTTATGAGCGAATCGCACATGATTTTATACCCGTTACTGTGGCCCAAGTCCTTAAGGGGTAAGGCCACTGTGAATTTTTTGAAAAATCGATTTTTTTTTATTGGCTTAAAAAATAGTTTAAACCCTCTAGAATAAGAAAAAAAAGGTCCTGTGTAACTTCTTTTTTAAATTTTTTCCAATAAAAAACTTTTCGCAAAACTTTAAACGCGTTTTTCTCGAAACATGGTTTTTCAAAATGGCACGCAGCATAACTCGAACAATTTTCATTTTTTTTACTTGAAATTTTAACCAGATGTGAACACTTACATTATCTTGAGAATGTCGATCGGAATTTTCAAGAACTTTATTTATTGATTTTTTATTAACAAAAAACTTGCCGTTTTTTTCGTCAAAAATCAATTTTTTTTTTCAAACGCACGCCAAATCCACAAAAATTGATACTTTTTAAAATCCGATCGACATTCTCTAGCTATAGCCCTCTAGATTAATGGTTTTTTTTTTTTGTTCTATATTCAAAAGTGCACCAGTGGTGCTGCGTGCCGCGGAGCCCTGGAAGCAAAACATGTCCCGGGAAGATAGCTGTGGAACCGCCATTTTGTTTTTTTTTTACTGTAAAAAAATTTTATAATAAAGTTTAATGTATGCCCGATAACACCATTAAAAGTTTTTTTTCAAATACCTTCAATTTCGGGAGCAAAAAATTAGTGAAAAAACCTTTTTTTTTGGGCCGTTACAGTGGCCTTACCCCTTAAACCCATACTCTCCAATGTAAAAAGATTTTTGCTCTTTTCCGGCCACGAGCCGAAGCCCGTTAATTTTCGTTGCGTTCCTTGCAAACTTCATCGTGATAAAAATAAATAAAAAAAACGTCTGTAAGATCTACGCTACTAACATCGTGGAGCGGGTACGCAGCTGAGTAAACGCCGTCGGCCACGAGTCGTTGGATACCGGCGGATTGTCGTTCCAAAATAAAATCCACGATCATGACGCGCACGTGCGTGGGAAAAAAATTCTCATTCTCAATGTCAAACCTTTGGGGTGAGGAAGTTCCGTTGTTGGTTCGTTTGTTTGTTTTTTTTTTCGTGCTTGCGATCAATTACGACTAGCCCACTCTACGAATACGTTGCGAAACAGCATTGCGGGGTTGCGATTATTAAGAGGGGCGAGGGGCGTTACGGCGGGAGGGGGCGGAGGTTGCGGATGCAGGAGCAACGACGAGGCGTATCGCGTGGACTCACAGGTAGTCCTTGTCCCTGGAGAATTCGGATGCCAGTCGATACTCCCGTTTGGGAAATTTCACAGGATCGAGCTGAACGAAATCGAAGAGGCTGGCGATCCAGGAACGGGCGTCGTCGAAAAGATCCTTCGTGCTCTCGTCCATGTCCTCGTTAGCCAGCGGCTTTATGGGCATCCTCAATTTCATTATCTCGCAGTATCTGCATAACACTTCCTGTGTGCAGCGGGTTGAAAAAAAACGTCCGTTGAAGAAAAAAAAACATTCGAAAAGATGAGGTGGAAAATGTCTTGTACGAAAGTTGCACGGTTTGGAGGTAGCCCAGTCGGGTTAGTCAAAAAAGGGGATCATCTGTGCACTAATTCCCGGCAGAAATTTTATTGCTCTAGTCTTTAGGGTGGGTCGTTAGTAGTGTAAATCCAAAATGGCGATCAAATCCGACCGGTGCGTTAGCCGCTATTTTGATTCTAAGGTAGTTTGGTTTTTGCTCAATATCTCCTTTGTTTTCAATTTTTCAACACAAATGCCAACTAAATTGTTGGAAATTTAATTCTCTACAACTTTAGTACTTACAATTTTTATCCTACGATCGATATTTTTCGAGATAGTAGGGAAAAACTTGACAAAGTAGAATTATTGAATTATCTCGATTATTGTTAACTTTAGCGCATAAATTTACAAAAACAAAGTTGTAGGGAATCAAATTTCCTACAATTATGATTTCTATGATTTTTTTTGTACAATCAATATTTAGACTAACGACTAGAGCAATAAAATTGCTGCTGGGAATTTTTGTAAGAAAAGTCTCACCTGACTGGGCTAAGGGGGACGCTTACGAGATATCGCGGTCATTTGCTATTTCTTAGATGCCTGAAAAAAATGGTGCTGAAGTTTGCATCATTGGAGTGCAATGAAAGTTCTTTATTATATTTCAATTTCTTTATTCTTATTATAATGAAAAATTATTTTTCACATATTTACGTTAATTAAAGAATAATTAACGTAAATATGTGAAATTGAAGATAATTGAATAATTGCCTTAAAAAATAATCAAGAGATCTTTGTAGGCAAACTTGGCCAGAAGTAATTTTTTTAAAGATCTATAAGTATTCATTTTCGTTGTGTTCCAACTATGCAAACGTCAATTTCATCGAAACAAAAAATAAACGTAAAATATATTGTTAAAAAGACTATTTCAAGCTTAATAAGGTTTTACGCCTCAAGCTTTTAAGAAGATATTTGAATTTTTAAAGTCCTATGTATATGTAAGTTTTATCAAGTACGTACTGCCTGTGCCTTCGATCAGTGACCAAGGATAGGGTTCTCTGTAGCTTTACTATTTAACTTCATACACTAAAAGTTACTTTTTTTACTTTTCAGTTCAATAGTTTATAAATAAAAGCTTGTTTTTTAAACTATTTTTACGTTCATTTTTATACTTTTTAGTATTAGTATTTGTTTATTTATTTGCCATGCCAAACACCATTTTCCCCATGAGCCCAAACTCGATTGTCCTACCATTTGCCATGATAAAATTTCGGTTCCCACCTCCCACCTCCAGCATCAGCCTCTCGTCATCATGTGTAATGAATTGTGCTCATAAGAAAACAAATGAGCACAAACTCGACTGTCCTAGTATATGGTATTAATCAATCGCATTGCAAACCTCCCACCTCCATCATCGGACCAGCTCCATGGTACCATATTATTGCATTGTCACCGAAGTTACATAGGTATGACAAATATCAGCTCAATTGGATGCCAGCAAGTGCTTGAAAAATGGATTACAAATTCTGAACCGGAAACACAGACATACGAACGAGGGAAGTTAGATAATAGCTTGTAAAAGTAGCCAAATTCCGATTTTTTCTTCTGGGAATCCGTCAGTGAAAACGAAACGCATTTTTTTTACACAAACCATATATTAAGAGTCTTTAAAAACAATCACCAAAAAGTACATAAAAACAACAAAAAGTTTATTCAAAGTCGGTGGACATATCCCGAGAATCACTTAAGGCAATCCTATCGCTTCACAATAGTCATACCACTGATCATACTTGAGACTTGTACCATTTATATTTGTAACATATGCAAAAAAAATTGTAATAACGAAATTTTCCATGTGTAAACTGGTTAATGAATGTTCACATTTAATTAGAAAAATGAAAAAAATAGTTATTCCAACGATTCGCGCAGTATTTCTAGGTTTGATATTTGGCAATATTGGTTCTATCTTCGTCTCTTTTTACTCAACGCGGCGAGTTGAACCTCCATGCTTTTCAACGTCGATCTGTCAAAACAATGTCAGGTGCGGGAAATATAAAGCATTGTATTCGGGCCACGAATGGTAAAAAGCGTGGAAAATTTGTGTCGGCGAAATATGTCGGTTAAAAATGAAATATGTGTGGAAATTCGAATGAGTGAGATGAGGTTAGGACTACAGTCAGCTGTTGCCTTGCTGTCACGTCTTTTTATCGTAGCAAGTGGTAATAAATCCAATACCGGAAGTTCAAATTAAACTTGATATTACATAAAAATTAGGTCAATAAGCGTAATTTTTTCTGAGAGCACTGGATTACTACAAGTATGTAAAACTGATTATTTTTAAGAATCTGACGGATTCCGGCTATTATATACACTTTTGTAACAACCGCAAATTGGGTTTTTGTATGACGTCTCGGAATTCCTTCACAAAAATACGTAATTTTAATATTTCTTTTCTCCGTAAATAAGTCGATAAACGACCCTGAAATTTTACAGAGACGATTATTGATATATTTAGCGAAGCTTAAAAAAAATTATGAAAATCCTATGGATTGAAGCCTGGCGATAGGACTACCTTAATGGATTGCTTCCAAATTTACAGGAGGTATGATGAAAAGCATTTAGGGAGGAAGATGCAGGGAGAATTTGTAAAAAATCGATTTTTTTGTTTTTTACATTTTCTTGTAGTATGTTTCGAAAATATTCCCTGAAAATTTCAAGTCAATCCGATAAATAGTTTACGGGATATCCCACAATTAGTGAAGGGGTTTCGACCCCCCTATTATATTCTATAAATAGCCTTGTTCGTAACTGAAAATTTTCGGTTAGCATCGCCAATTTATGAAGATCTAAGTAATGATAATTTAGTCTCTAGGTGTATCGGTGGCTTCAATCAAAACAATAACAAAAGCTTCAATCAGCTAATTTGGAAAATAAGCCCAAAAACAGTGTGTAGTAGCAGTACTATTGTAGAAATTGCTGCATATGTTGCTGCTTGTGTATTCAATCAAGGTACACACACATTGTTACTGATCATGAATACACTTGGCATTAATTGTGAACCCAATTCTCACCGGTACACAGGAAGAATCGATTCTCAACGTATAGACGTGGCTGATAAACGCGCAACCGATAATACCCGGGAAGGCAGAATGCTTCGAAGACAACAACAAATTGATATTTTGGAAGCTCCGACATCGGCAGGAGTCCTATTGTATGGGCCAGGAATTAATGAGTCGATGGAAGTAATTTTTTAATTAGTATTTCTATACATAAATCGAGTGTAAAATTGGAAAACGCTTTCAGCAATTTTCAAAAATGTATTACGAAATAACTATGAACTTTAGCAAAATTTTATAAAGAATACTTTCGTTTTAAAATTACCCAAAATGTTTTTTTTTTAAATAATTCATCGCGAAAAACTTTAATTTTTTGGAAAATTGTTTCACCAATTAGCTATAAACAATTAAATGCTCAACTTTTCGGCAAAAATTGTCATATTCGGATTCAGCGGATCAAAATACATAAAAAAAAATGTTTAGCTTCATCCATCGAGCTCAAAATTTTACGAACATATAATACCATATTCACATCGAAAAATTTTAAACGCGTTTTTCTCGAAACTATGTTTTTCAAGTCGGTGACCACTATAATTCAAAAACCACTCGATGGATTTTGATGAAATTTGGTGTGCTTATTGATAGCATTAAAAACTAATCCTTAATCGAAGGAGTTTCATTTTTTTTGAAAATTTCTATTTTTTTAACAATAAACGGGCGAATTTTTTATCGCAAATCGAAAGTTATCTGTCGAAAGCCGACATTTCGTTAATTTAACCCTCAGGGTACGGACTATAAAAAAGTTACGTTCAGTACGGACATGGGTTAGCCTAACCCGGCGACTTTGATTGGGTGTACATCGAGCTGTACTTTGTCAATTTGAATAAATTTTTTTTTCATTTTGTGTGAAATTGTCTCAAAAATATGATAGAATTGTCAGATTAATCATTTAACTGATTGAAAAAAAATTATAATGAAAAATGTGAACGGGTCTTGAAATTTTTTCGCT
This sequence comes from Ophion obscuratus, assembly GCA_964007375.1. Taxonomy (NCBI): domain Eukaryota; kingdom Metazoa; phylum Arthropoda; class Insecta; order Hymenoptera; family Ichneumonidae; genus Ophion; species Ophion obscuratus. The sequence goes on along the minus strand of OZ023316.1, from coordinate 52,474,734 downwards.
TCTTTCAAATTTCGCTCGGGTTACGGTAACCCAGTCCGTACCCTGAGGGTTAAGGGACAACACCACTGTGACGGCTTCAAAAAATCGATTTTTTGAAAACCATCTAGAAAAATCTAAAATACATTTAAGATTAAGATGCCGTTGGACCCAGGTCGAAAAAATAATTATTTTCGGAGATATTTAATATTTTGTGGAGCGGTGCAGCGCTCCGTGACGCTCGGGGTCCCGCGCAGCTGCGTGCCTCAGGGTCGGCAGGTATACCGGGCCTTTCCCAGGTCCTGCGGGTCTTTCCCAGGTATTCTTTTGTCTCCCTTCACAAAAACCGGCTGTTGTTATAAAAATAGTTTCGAAAAAAAGCCATAGGTGGCGATAATTGAAAAATGTTCAAGTCGTCAATCGTCAATCGTCGATATTGCAGCTGATATCGCGGTATTTTTATTCAATGATAGCCTGAGGAGCCTCATAAAAGTTTTGGAGACGTTAGGGATAACTATCGGCCCAAATTGTTTCAATTTTTGCGTTGAAACCGACGCAGCGCGGATCGAGCTGGCGGAGCGCTCGCTCACAGACGCTGCAAAAGAGGCAAGAAGAGCCTCTACAAGTTCGAGAAAAGATGCTAGGGACAATGATTTGCTTCTTGAAGGCCAGCTATATGGTGCCGGCATCGCTAATTAAAGGTAAACATTTTTTTTCCAATTTATCGCATAAATTAACAAACCTAAAACTTTGAACGCGTTTTTCTCAAAACCACTTTTTTGAATGCGGCACGCAGCAGAACTCGAGCAATTTTTATCCGATCGACTTCAAATTTGGACTGCATCAATAAAACTAGATTATCTAAAGAAGTACATAGGATTTTTTCGATATCTCAATAATAAAAAAAGTTATAGCCTATTTTCGACGAGAAATTTTGCTCGAAAATCGTCCTTTAATTTCAAAAGCGTGCCTATTTTGATAAAAATCAATATTTTTTCAAATCCGTATGTACTTCTCTTCAAAATATCATATTATTAACGAAAACACTAGGTATTTTTTTTTCAAATCGACTTTGAAGAGAGTTCTGCTGCGTGCCGCGAACCACTGCAGAGGCAACAGTACCTGACGCGGGAGCTTCCCCAACGTCACCATGGGGCGTAAGAAATTAAAATTTTTTTTTTTATGTATCTTCAATAAACAACGAACAAAAAAAATTTTTTTTTTTTCGAATATCTCTTTTTTTTCCCACAAAAAAAATTCTTGAAAAATGGCAAAAAACAGGGGGTCACAGTGGTGTTGTCCCTTAAAAAAAACATCGATTAAGGACTAGATTAATTATTAAACTAATGATTTTTTATTTCAGATGATCCAGTAAAATTTTATGATGGTCACCGCAAAGCGCTACATGCCGAAGGATCCGACAAAGATGGCGATATTTTTATAAATGATCAATATTTTTCTTTGAAAATTTGTATAAGTCAAGTTGAAATATAACATATAAAGTCTGTGTAACCACTTTTGGAAAACAAACTTAATTACTATTAAAAAAAAAAATTATTGAAAATGCTCCTTTTTTCACGCCTCTGATTGCATCTCACCCCTTAAAGGTCGTCGACGATCTCACTTGTGTGAAATCGATCTTGATTTTTCGATAGTACATAAAACTTATGACTTTTTCTCCTAGATTGTGTATGCTCGAATTGCAATTCGTTGCCACCATGTAAAAAAAAGTGATTTCAAAAATCGACTCGTGTCAACGAATCGTATTTATTGTTAGCTTGAATAACCCTCATGGTTTTTAGATTTCGGATGGACCGTTTAAGCTGGAGAGTGTCCACCGCCAAACGTCGCGAAAAAAACGTTATCATCTGTCGGCAGCCATGTTTTTGTTGTTGCTCTGTATTCTTGGTGATTCTTTCAAAAGGCTCTAAATATATGTACCTTTGTGTTTTAAAAAATGCGTTTTTTTTTTCACCAAACCTTTCCCAGACAAAATTCAATAGGCATTTGGCAATTTTTTTCACGCCTCTAGGTAACCCCTTAAACGGAACCGCGTGGATTTACGTTCACCGAGAAATTGCCGATTTTGAGATGAACCAATAGAAAGAAAAAAAAGATTTTTTTAGCTTGAAAAGCGAGGAAGTCGGTAGTAGGAAGTCGGAATGGCGGTTTGAAGGATTGGCCCTTTCCGCCGTGCGAATCTGATAACCCTCGTACCTGAGGCGCGTGAATTTTCACGAAACACAGTTGTCGATTCTGCTCATACTCTAGTTCCAGTCCTTGGTCTCTCAGATCATTCTCAAATATCTCACGCCTTTCTGCGTTATTGAGATTGCCGTTATCCATGTAGGCGAGGACAAAGTCGACGGGCTTGGCCCCCTCGGCTTTGTCCTCGGACGAGCCGATGTCCAACCGGATCGGCACGTCCTGCTGCTCTACGGTCATCATCGTCTGCATCGCGTCCCAACGCCCGTCCGTTCCTGCCTGACCCTCCGCTTGTTCCGCCAGCGAGGCATGCATTTTTGGAGTTTACTGGAACAAAAAAAAAGAGAGACCACGGTACTGCTGCGCACTTGCTTTAATCTCACTGACATAAAAAAAATTGGAGTTTCAGTCCCTATTATTTTCAGGCTGAAATCAAGCTGGTGCGCTCGGCGATGTGGATGGTGTTGAAGTTCGCACAGTTGGAATGCGACAAAAAGTCTTTTTCATACTCTGATCACCTCGTTTTTATTATTTATGCAAAAACTATTTTCACAAATCGATATCATGGATCGCTGATTGCGATAAAAAAATCTTTGGCGACTTGTTGTAGGAAAATTCGGTCGAAAGAAATTGAAGCGATGAAAGAAAAAATGATTCTCATTGCATTCGAACCATGTAAACTTCGATGCCATCTGTTTGGACCACGCAATAGGAACTTGAAAAAATGCGGTTCTCATTTCAAAAGGACAGTAGCATTATGAAGGAAGCTGTTCGGTAAATACTCGGTGCCAAACATTTTTGTTAGCTCTAATCCGATGCAATTTTTTATGCTTGACTTCAGGTTTAGCGGAACGTTGATCATCTGAATAAATTGGGAATGAACCTAGTTTGGATGATCAAAAGTTTAGATAACCAAAACCTAATTTTCTTTCTCAATGGATATTGGATAATAAAATATATATAAAATGCCTTATTGTATTTCTTACATACAACACGGATTACGATGGCTAAACATTCCATATATATATATATATATATACATGGAATGTTCAGCCATATATTATCTCTAATAAAATATATATAAAATGCCTTATTGTATTTCTCTAAGTTCCAATGTATATGGTGTTGCAATATAGAATATATGCAATGTTCCAATTCCAAGAACGCGACGAAAATTAATTTTTTTATATTGCGAGAGTACTTTTTTGGCGTATTTAGGCGACAAAAATCACTCAAACGTCTTTCAGGATCCTTATGAAAAATCTACAACGTGAATTGGCAAAAATATATTCAGTAATGAACAAAAAGAAAAAAAAAATTTTCCGTTGAATTCCAACAATCCAAAATTCAATACTGTCAATGTATACTATTGCAGTTTTCTCTTCTTATCCTTCCCAATTTGATATTTTTTAAATGGATTTAGGCTACTGTGAAAACTGAAAAAAATCAATGATCGCTTGAGGCAACTCAGATTAAAGAGAAAGGTCCAACATATGGTGCAGGAATCACAAATTGAAGGCAAACTTATGATTACAACAATATATCTGCTAGAAAAATTTTTAACGCCTTTTTCTCGAAACTACATTTTTCAAGGCGGTAAACACGATTTCTTGACATCTGGTACACGAATTGATTTCAAATTTGGTGCACTTATTTAGTATAATAGTAGTTTAGTCTTGACCGACGTTTTTCTTCTTCACATTTCCTTTTTCATTGGTTATTCACAATAAATATGTTATTTTTCATAGAAAAGTTAGGGAAAAAAAACTTAACTTCTTTTTGATGATTGAAACACGGTAACAAGAAAATTCTTGGTCAAGTCTTGGCCAATATTATCTATTTGATGAAGAAACTTGCTTTTTTTTAGTTTTGCTTCAACTGAGTAGCTAAAATCAAATATGCCGTTGAGCCTCTCACGTTAAAAAGTCCTTCACGAGATTGGTAATAACTTCTTCAATAATTAATATTTTTTAAATTAAATTTCGATACACGACTTTGTTAATGTGCATACAGATAAACGTCCAAATGCTTATTCAATCTTACTTATTATTTAAAAATTAATTTCTTCCGATCATCCTGATTTTCGGCTCGTCGCAGTACCCTAACCGCTTAACTGCGTACACAGACATTCCAGAAGTTTGGAAAATTCCTAAAAATACTTTTCAAAAATATTTTTCAAAAATACTTTTCAAAATTACGTTTCAAAAATACTTTTCTAAAATACGATCTCATTGTATTGTCAAAAAAAAACGTCTTCCCTACCATCTTTTATTATATAAAAAAAAAACGATTTTATTTTCGAATGTGATAACTTTTTGAAAAAGTGCATTTCAATATTCAAATCTTTTTAACAAATAAGGATTTTATAAGTGGATCGCGATAAAGGCGAAGATGTACTGTGTGACACGAGTGCGATAGAGAGCTGAAATTTTCGAACAGATTTTTCAGAGTTTACTAATATTTAGGGCAAAAGAAAATCGTCAACCTCTATATCGAGGAATTCTCCGAAGCCTGATGCTCAATTTTTCCTTTCGAAAAAACTATGACTATCCATGAGAAAATTCGGTTCGAAAACTTGTGAGGTTATGTTGACCTTATACACGCCCTTAAAAGTGACAAGAGTGTACCGAGCGTGGTGATAGTGACCGAAAGGAATTTGTCACCTGCCTGCCAGTATAACAATAGTAACAATGATACGTTCAAGACCCACATAATTATCGTGTTTAATATTATACGTACTCTCGCGAAAAAACACACACAACAGCGGATTAAAACGTGCCTATCACTACTGTGCATCCGTACGATTTTTCTGACAGCTCCGACGCTTCGACCTCGAACAAAAAGCGATAAAGGTAGGTTTAAGGTAGGTTTACACTACGACACTTTGGTGTATACACTCAATGTATACATCGAATGTCTGTGTGTGAACACCACTGTCTGATCTCGGGACATTTATTGCGACATCTCGCTAGGTGTCGCGTCGAGCGCCGTGTGAACAGGTTGTGTCGGAGTGTCTGCGGCAGTGTCCAAGTTTTCGAACCGGCGCGAAACTATCCAGACACTCGCGACCCGCGGTAAATCAAAATGGTCATTACGTGGAGCAAGGAGAGCATTAAAAATTTGATATTTTTTGTGGAAGGACTGCCTGAACTTTGGCAAATATGTTGTGCTGATTATAAAAAAATAGAGTAAAAAAACAGGCAGCACTTCAATGCTTGGCGGAACAGTTTGCCACAATATCGGCTAAAGTTGACACAAAAATGCATAATTTAATAACACAGCTTAAGGGGCTATACCAGTGTGAACGCTGGAAATTTGGGTGATTTTCAGGACTTTTGGGACGAAAAGTACTCAATTAAATCTTTTGGAAAATTAAAAATATATTTGACCTATATTAAATAATTTTTTCATAGGTACATATTGAGATCCAAGCGAATAATGCGCTGCCTTCGCAGGCGCAAAAAAAAGTTCCTTCACTGCTGACATGATTCCGGCTGATTGAGTAGCTGAAACCGAAAAAGGAAAAAAATGTCGTTAAACTAGAAGGTATTTCCTGTACAATGACGTAGGATTTTTGAAAAATATCAAAATCTAACAAAATAGCGTAGTTATGAAAAAAGTCTCTTTTCTTGCCTACAAAATGGTCGTTTTTTTCAATGTCAATTTTTATCCAATCAAAAATATCCTACGTCATTGCAGAGTAAATATATTCAAGAGTACTCAGTTCAAATTTCAAGTCAATCGGATCTATTTGAGTTACACAGTCAGCATATTTAAAAAATCTCATTTCGAGAAAAATGCGTTTAGAGATTTAACTATCGATTTTTGCAAGATAAAATGATATTGACATATATAATTTAAATGATAATGATATTCTTGAAATAATAAACTGTCGAAAAAGGCAAAAAAAAATCGATCTTTTTAAAGTGTCGCACTGGTATAGCCCCTTAATAACAGCGCACAAAATTACGGCTGCCGCCGCACGGCGTTTCTCCATGGCGTCCGAGCGGGTACTGCAGCTGTGTCAGTAGTTTTGTGTGTGAACACCTGAGACACTTGTGTAGCGACATCACAGTACAGACACTTTCTGGGACACCGAAACCGTCTTATGTGTGAACAGAACGGACATTAGTGTCAGACATTTGTGTCGCAATAAGTGTCGTAGTCTATGCAGGCCTTAACGCAAGAATCGAAAAACAAGTGTGCACGAGCCACGGAATCGTGCGACATCCGTTGGTTTCGGTGAAAAATATTTTTCGATAAATCGCCACGAGCTGACTCGATAAAAATTATATGCGTGTATTTATCATTTTCTGTCACCGGACGTTTGTCGAGGCTACGAATAGAACGCTATTTCAACGCCCGACCCGTGACACCAAAAAAATGTCCGACTTTGAAGACACTGATGAATCACGAGTGATATCACGCCAATGCGATCGGAAATGACAAATCGACAGCACAAATTGGCCAAGGGCGAATTCGTCGATCCCAATATATTATACACGTATTCACGTACAGTAGTCCCATTTTGTTATTATCGGAGACGTCGTGACTAAATTTGAGGTTAAACGAAAGATTGACTCACGTTCGAAAAGCTTGTAACGTCAGATTCGAAGACTATTTTTTACAGTGGACCGGCCGCACCACGTATCATAGATCGTTAACGAACACGCACATTTTCTCGGTAAAAGGCTGATGCAAATATAATAATGCTGAAAAATGTGGAAGCGGATGTACTAGACTTCGGACTCGGTGGACGATGGACCGCGATGGACCATCGCGAAGACAGCGATTCGTTCACTTTTTTTCACAATTTCTCGCCACAATCTTCATCATATTGGAACAAGTTTTCTATTTACAGCAGAGAGTTCATACACCGATGAATGGAGTGGAATGCCCGAGTCGAGGGAGAACCTTTTTGAAAATGACGAATGCGGGACGAAGTGAACTTAGCTCTGGAGCGAAATTCGTTATAGGCATTTTCGTAACTCGGTCGGTACTACAGGTTTTTGTTTTTTAGGGCTTTCTGCAGCATTCGAAGGGGTTACAAAGGCTTACAGGGAAAAAACGATCGAAAAGCATGGATTTTCGGGTAAAATAGCGATTCTTCGCTTCGCGTTTACAAATGATTTATGATATTGATCAAAACGTCGGTATCGCATAAATTTTTCGTTTGAGATGTAAATCGAATTTCTCATATTTTTATTTAAAGCTTTACATCTGAGGAGAAAAAAATTGGCCATTTGTTAGGCTCAAATTATGCATAAACATCACAAGAATGATATACGAAACGAATTGCGCGCAAAAAACTGTTTAAGGTGGGGTAGAGATCTAGACGGGAAAATATTAAGCATTTTGAGGGATTTTTTAATCTAAGAAAGAATTATTCGACATTTATCAAACTGTATGTATGCTTTGATAGTATATTTGAGTATACGAAACCATTTTTTTTAATTCGTTTATCACACTGAGAAAAAAAACTGTTATTGAATGAAATTTCGTTGATTCAATAGTAAAATTGACTTTGAGGGGTTACCCCCACTTGCGATTTTGAAAAAATCGATTTTTTTATCGCATTTTTTTAAAGTATAAGTATCTGAGAATATGTCCTCAAAATTTCAAGTCGATCCGAACAAAATTGACTGAGATATGAACATTGAAAGAGAAGAATCCATTGTGTAAACGACCGGAAATTGAAACTTTAAACGTGTTTTTCTCAAAATGACATTTCTGAAGTCGGTGACCAAGATTACTCGAACACTAATGAACCCATCTTCTTGAAATTTTGCAGGCTTATTTAATACATAAAAATGTAGTCTTTAATCGTTCGATTTTTTTTTTCGAAAAAAAATGGCCGTTTTATAGCCAAAAAACGGCCGTTTTTTTCCGTTAAAATCGAACCATTAACTTTGACTGTCCGCCATTTTGTGAAAAATGAATATTTTTTAAAATCCTTCGATTAAAGACTAGTTTATACTTATATTTGACTAAATCCATCCGCATTTTTTTTTTCAGATGATCCACTTCGCCGCAATTTTGGTCACCGCAAACCGTGTATATAAAAACATTATTTCATTGACGGCCATTTGCCAATAAACAATGTAATATTTTTCAATAAAAAAATTACTGAAAGTTCTTCGAGATGTGTTCTTTAAGATGTTATATTGATCGATTAAATTTTTTTTGTAGTTTTCTTTAAAAAAAATCATGAAAAAGGCCTTTTTGCGCTACAAGTGGAGGTAACGCCTTAACAATATGATAAAAGTAAAAGGTTTTTTTTTCATTTAAAAGATACATTGTTAACCGAGAACCATCTATTATTGAAATTATCTAAAAAATTATCGCGAACAAATTATATAGTTTTGAATGCATTTTTTACAACGAACAAAAAAAGCGTTTCAATTCATAACATGAATATTGTTGATTCGAGTACACAAGAAAAATTGAATTTCGCTCGTTTGATTCAGCTAAAATTTCTATTAAGTAAATATGTTATTTTATTTTTTCACCATATCCGATACTGATTTTCAAGTACATTATTCATTAAAATATTAATATTTTATTTTGATTGAAAAATATTAAGCAAATGTCTGAATTGGTTAAAAAATTATGCGAAAATAAAATTTGTTTCTTGCGCATTAGGTTGAAAAAATTCAACCAAATCATGGCCGAGCGCCACCGAAATTATAGGTGTGAGGAAACCTGTAGTTCTTATAGGAACCGTTAGAACCGCACGCGCGCTCGTTTCTCGTAAGCGTAGCGCGAACCGAAAATCTACTTAAACGCCAGGGAAACTCTAAGGAGTATCGCTTCTTGGCCTGTGGCTAAAATCAAAGTGTAGTATTGGTTCTTATCAGTTGAATATCTGATATTCTCTCCATGGATATTCCATTGGATATCTGATATTCTCTCCACTATTATCGTGGATGATCATTCTAATGCTCACTTTTTATTTAAGATTGAGAATAAATTGAAGAACTTACGTCCCATGGCATATTCGTTTCAATGCAGTAAAGAAATAATTAAATCTATTGCCTATATTTTTGAACGAAATAAAAAATGTTGTAGCAACCGATTAATTATTCCATCCATACATCTACGGATTGTATATAGAATGATTTCAACAGAATATAATTTTATTTGAAGGATAATGTAGATATTCAGAGAACAGAAGAGCTTCAAATAAAATAATATGTTATTTAAATCAATCACATTTTCCAATATTTTATAGTATCGTAACAATCTCATATATCGGTGGCACTCCGCAGCAGCACATTTATTTGGATCAACCAATATATATATTTTTTATTTAATTCGTTTTTGTTCAGTGTATGTATCGAAAAGAAAATTCCTTCGTTCAAGCATTGCTTTTTAATATGTAAAAGAAACTTGTAAGATTTGAAGTTGATCGGCGCAGCGATGTTTGAGAAAGTAATTTTGAGAAAGTAAATTTTGAGAAAAAGCCATCGAACCCAGTTCGCCACTTAGCGGAACCTCCCATACCCTCCCATAACTCCTTCCCAATTATGAACGGATCGACTTGAAATTTTCAGATAATATTTTCGCAATGTTGTGTTTTGCGATTACGTCGAAAACCAAAAGTCGATGTTATCAAAACTTTCAACACTTCATTTATAATAATTCTCCGGATGCTCTTGAGGGCATTGCCGATCTAATTTCCTTTATTTTGACTCCACACTCGTCACTTCTCTGTTTCCAGTCCTTTAGAATTCCCTGCAAATGCCATTTTCTCCCAGTGTACTGCTGTATCGCATTTCTGCGAAGGCCACGCGCCGATTGTCGCTTCTACTATCCGTTGTTGCGAAGATTGCATTGTTAATTTGTTTTTTTTATTTGGCAATATCCGAAACAAAATGCTCACAGGATTCGATTGCTTGTTCCAGGCTACCCAGAGGTTTATAGACACTCTCTTTATTAATCTGAAGTAGGGCAAAGACACTTACGCTCGCCAAGTCGTTGGGTACTGGAATAAACACAAGAATTTCATGTGCGAATTCTTAAAGTCAATGGGACTTGTTAAGGAACCATCACAGTGTGATCGCCCGAAAAATAGCCCATTTTTTAGTTAGATAGGATAACCTAATCTGTCTATTTAATGTATAATTTTTTTTTATTTGCGAAACATTGCGTGGAAAAAATGGTGGTCCATGGTGGCCAGGATTGCGGCCGCAAATTTTATCAAAAACAAAAATTTTAAAATGATTATTAATCTGTAGGAGAGCCGCTATGTTTCTATGGAGCTTTTTTAAGGGGTGAGATGCAGTCAGAGGCGTGAAAACCGAGCATTTTCAATCTTTTTTTTTTTATAGTAATTAAGTTTGTTTTATAAAAATGTTTATAGAGATTTTTTATGTTATATTTCAACGTGACTTGTACAAATTTTCTAAGAAAAATGTTAATTATTTATAAAAATATCGCCATCTTTGTCGGACCCCCCTTGGCATTTAGTGCTTTGCGGTGACCATCATAAAATTTTACTGGATCATCTAAAATTTAAAAAAACCAAAAAAATCATTAGTTTATTAATAAATCTAGCCTTAATCGTAATTAATTAACAAAATGGCGGTTTCCGACAGATAACTTTCGATTTTCGACCAAAAAATCGCTCATTTATTGTTAAAAAATATTTAAATTTTCAACAAAAATGAAAATCCTTGGATTAAATACTAGTTTTTAATGCTATCAATAAGCACACCAAATTTCATCAAAATCCATCGGGTGGTTTTTGAATTATAGTGGTCACCGACTTGAAAAACATTGCTTCGAGAAAAGCGCGTTTAAAGTTTTTCAATGTGGATACGATATTATATGTTCATAAAATGTTGAGCTCGATGGATGAAGCTAAACTTTTTTATGTGTTTTGATCCGCTTAATCCGAATATCACAATTTTTGCCGAAAAGTTGAGGATTCAATTGTTTATAGCCAATTGTTAAAACAATTTTTCAAAAAATTAAAAATTTTCAGGACGAATTATTTTTTAAAAACATTTTGGGCAATTTTAGAACGAAAATATTCTTTATTAAATTTTGCTAAAGTTTATATTTTTTGAGTAATACATTTTTGAAAATTTCTGAAAGAGTTTTCCAATTTTACACTATATTTATGTATAGAAATACTGATTAAAAAATTACTTACATCGAATCATTAATTCCTGACCCATACAATAGGGCTTCTGCCGATGTGGAAGCTTCCAAAACATGGTGGAGAGGTGGGAAAAAGTAGTAGCCAGCGATGGACAATACTTTAATTAATCTGTTCATACCTTTTATTGTGAAATAAATGAATGTTTTACCACAAAAAAATGGACCAAATTAATTTGTACCCCCAATAAAATATAGTATTGTATTTAAAACTATTTAAAACTATTTTAAGCTATAACTATAAACAATAAAAATCAATATTATTGCTGTTGGTAAATGTAATTGTTTCAAAATAATGAAGTATTTCTATTATTAGCCGAGTTCCAACGTATCCGCTTAAGGACTTTTACGTATTGCTCTTCCCATTTGAAGCATTTTCTATAGTAATTGCGGGTAGGGAGGCCCCTACCCGCAAATTTTACTAGTCGTTATGATATATTTTCTGATTATACTGGCAAAAGGAGAACGAAGGATACTGAACTTGTTTATGATATATTAAATGTTACAGTTTACGTTAATATCCGCTTCATAGCGTTGGTTGTATGGGGCAACATCGTTGCCATTTCAATTTCTCGCCTATTCCCGATTTTTACGTCCTAGACAAGGAGACTATAGGGAAGAAGTCCAATCTCCGTATTCTGGCGCGCCCGCAAAAGTGGAACAAAATTGGGTTCCGCATGAGCGGCGCTGCGGAAGTTCGTCATTGTGTGCTATATATACATGTATGTTTTGCGCATGCCTTGTTATCAGCTTTCTGTGTTGTTATTAGCTGTCACATGAGCTGAAAATTTAAATTTTCTTAACCTTAATTCATTTTATAAATAAAGTTCGTGTAGCTGTAGTAGTGCCTTAAGATGTTTCTACATTTATGTTGTAGTGCCCACCTAATTATGAAAGAAACCGTAAAAAATGCCATAACAATTTATATCCCAAGTAAATGAACATTGCATTCAAATGTGGTCAGATGGCCGAGATATAGTGTGTAAAATATGTAGAAAATGTCAGCGACTGGGACATGCGAGTGTAAATTGCAACCTCACATACCACTGCATCAAGAGTAGTGCTTCACACGAAAACGGAAAACGCACTTTAAATAACTCATTAGAAAAACAGCTCTACCGCTGTGCAAATTGCAATAACCTAGATCACCCAGTGATCATAAGTGATGCCTATACTACAAGTTCATATACAATATAAGCTCACAGAAGAAAATCACATCGGAAATATCCTTTGCATAAGCTATGGCACCATCCGCATCAATACTAGAAACACAGAGATTCGCTACGCAGTAGCGAGCATCATCCGCGGCATCACGAGACTCACCGTTACCATGAGCCATCATTTTACATTTTACATTTATTAAAATAATATCAAGACTTAAAGATGCTGATAACAGCAGTCCAAAGTCTACAATCCAAATACTACTGAGATGCGTTTGCTTGTTAAGTTTAATTTTACGCACAATATCAAAAAACTGTATGGCACTACGCGAGGTACTGCTTTCGATTCTCTCCTCGTAAAGTTTTTTTATAACTGATTTTTTTTTTAAATTATTTGTTCCACCTTTTATCGGTAAATTAGTTTGACTATTGATTACATTTGGTATAAGAATCACAACAACGCAAATAAAAATAGTAATACTTCCTAAAAGATATTTACGTTAATGTGTTTATTGATAGTTGATGGTTTTTTTGTAACTATTCAAAAAAGCATTATAAAAATCATTTACAAAGTCATAATACATTTTTCGTAATTAAACAAAAATTCAAGAACTTTGTATAAATTGTCATACCAATTGTTGCATTAAACTAATTAGACGAACTGGATCGCAAACAAACAATCGTAGTGCAAGATAGGTGTTTTTTTGACAAGCGTCAACAATTAGCCGCCATGACAGTCAGTTTCACCCTGTGCACTGGCTGTATTACTATATTTTGGATACACTACGGACACAGGCGACATCTACAGGCCATATTTAACACCACGCTCGTGGGTCCAATTTACGGACGTTTCTTATACCGTCTCGCTATATGAAGTGTATATATATATATATATATATATATATATATATATATATATATATATATATATATATATATATATTAGACTGATTCCAAAAAAAAAACATGATTTTTTTTTCCTTCGGGATTCTCGTGCTATTGTTGGGCACTAATAAACGAAAATTTCTCTAAAAAGATGGGCGCGGTCACTCAATTTTTAGAGGTGGCTATCTCGACTTTTTTGTATTTGAATTTTTTTTTAACGAACGTATTGCATTTAAGCATAGTCACGGCTTCGGGTTACGGATAAAAATCACATCCAGCAGCTATTTCGTAACAAAAATAAACTCTAACAATTTGAAAAGATTGCAATATTCACAATTCAAATCCAGGTAGATCAATAATGGCGTCTATACTACTCTCTTTATTCATGTAGATTTATTTATACGCATTAACATTTCGCACTTTTTACGAAAAATTAAATTATAAGCTTTTATTCATAAATCATGTATTTACATTTTCAAAATGCTACACTTATATTATCTTCAATCTCATTTATATTTCTTCCCAGCCACTGTGCATCGCGCATCGTGGTGTTGTTTTTTTTCAATGTGACTCAATTAAAGACAATTTTAAACAATGGCTCGGAAAAATGAAGACAAGACAATTTGGCTAATCGGCAAGGAAATTCCGAAAATAAGTACCCGTCATTTACCGTCAAATCGGAAAGTTTTAAGTTTGTTCTTTTACAAACATAACAGAGAAAAACTGACCATACGTCGAAGTGCACACGAAACGATGAATGAAGTTTTCAAACAATGGAAATGTGCTGAAATTCCAACACGTCGATTGGATAACGCAATCTTGAAATTAATAAAACTCCATCTAGTCTGGAAAAAACTTTTAAAAAATCGGGTTTAAAAGAAGTTGCCGTCACAATGGAGAAATAATCGAAACGTGTGATAGCAAAAATAACCGCCCAAGTTCGTTAACATTTTGGGCAGAACGAAAATGTGCAACGTTGAACAGTTTGTCCAAATCTCTCTTAAATTTACTCTCCTTCAACATTTGTGAGGGCAAATTCTTTTTAACCCGATTTTTTAAAAGTTTTTTCCAGACTAAATGGATTTTTATTAATTTCACGATTGCGTTATTCAATCTACGCGTTGGAATTTCAGCACATTTCCATTGTTCGAAAACTTCTTTCATTGTTTCGTGTGCACTTCAACGTATGGTCAGTTTTTCTCTCTTATGTTTGTAAAAGAACAAACTGAAAACTTTCCGATTTGACGGTAAATGACGGGTACTTATTTTCGGAATTTCCTTGCCGATTAGCCAAATGATGTTGTCGTCGTTTTTCCGAGCCATTGTTTAAAATTGTCTTTACTTGAGCCACATTGAAAAAAAACAACACCACTTACAAATGCGCTGCGCCAATACAAAATGGCGCCACGGATGGGCAGTGACTTGCGCAGTGGTATGCGCGATTTTATGTACAGTGGCTGGGAAGAAATATAAATGAGTTTGAAGATAATATAAGTGTAGCATTTTGAAAATGTAAATATACGATTTATGAATAAAAGCTTATAATTTAATTTTTCGTAAAAAGTGTGAAATGTTAATGCGTAAAAATAAATCTACATGAATAAAGAGAGTAGTATAGACGCCATTATTGATCTACCTGGATTTAAATTGTGAATATTGCAATCTTTTCAAATTGTTAGAGTTTATTTTTGTTACGAAATAGCTGCTGGATGTGATTTTTATCCGGAACCCGAAGCCGTGACTATGCTTATGCAACTATGCAAATACAATATGCAAATACAAAAAAGTCGAGATAGCCACCTCTAAAAATTGAGTGACCGCGCCCATCTTTTTAGAGAAATTTTCTTTTATTAGCGCCCAACAATAGCACGAGAATCCCGAAGGAAAAAAAATCATGTTTTTTTTTAATCAGTCTAATATATATATATATATATATATATATATATATATATATATATATATATAGTATCCATGTATATATATAGTCTCTAAGTATATATATTGTCTCCATGCGCTTTAGCATGGAGACTACATAAAGGAGTCCGAACTCCAATGGAAAGGGTATGGGAAAAGTGACCACAAAATCGAGGAACGGAAGGGTTTCCGAAACCGCCAGTTCGTGGCGCTGATTGCTATAAGCGATGGCTTGAAACTAGCTATGCGTGAGAGAGATCGAATGATGAAACGTCAACAATCGATCGGCCATATTGAATTGTTGAACTGTTGTCATGGAGACCACACCACTAGCTAATTTCAAGCTGTCGCTTATAGCAATCAGCGCCACTTTCGGGAACTCTTCCGTTCCTCGATTTTGTGGTCACTTCCCTACTGCACAGTTCGAGCTCCTTTATGTAGCCTCCATGCGCTTTACAAATAGCAAATTCGGTACGAAGGGAACGTAGCGCTGGAGCGAAATTCGTTATGGGCATTTTCGTAACTCGGTCGGCACTACAGGTTTATGTTTTTAAAGGGTTGTCTGTAGCGTTCGCTGGGGTAGAAAAATGATCGAAACGAATGGGTTTTCGGGTAAGAATAGCGATTCTTCGTCTCGCGTTTACAAATAATTTATGATGATCGAAATATCGGTATCGCATGAATCTTTCGTGTCAGTAGTAAATGTGATTTGTGACATTTTTATTCAACGCGTTACATCTGAGGAGAAGAAAATTTGATCGTTTTTTTTTGCTTAAATGATATTTAATCACAAGAAGTACCTACAAAATAGTGGTACGCGCAAAAAGTTTGAAATATTATACTTTCACCAACCCAAATGTTTAACAATTAACTGATTTTCGTCTATAATTAAGTGAAAACACATCCCAATATACTGATAAAATTTCAAGCCACGTTACCGAACTTCGAACGAAAAATTACGACTCTAAAAATCATTTCATTTATGTGGCGCTCTATGGAGATGACACGCTGGCTACATTTATATCTAATCATTAATACACTAAATAGCTATGGCTGACGTAAACTGCTCACGCGTTTAAAGAAAATCTAAAGATTCCGTAACGACAATAAAAGCAGGGGGTCACCGAATGTTCAAAGAAAATATGAATCATAAAACTTAGAAAAATGTGACTAGCAGAATTTTCGCAGCCGTGACTTTTCAGAGAAACCACAAAAATGTCTAAATATACTAAATTTCCGCTTAACGTTTTATTCCAGGTTGTTGTTGGGTATAATAATTGAGTGTGACTTATTATTAAGCGCCACTGTAATTTACCAATTATTCAGAAGAGCCCTCCTTATGCTCCCACAAAATACGACCCTTCGCGAAAGGAAATACCTCAACCCAATTTTTTAGTTGATCTGGAGGCGTTTGTTGCAGAAAAAACAAACTGCAAACTCACAACTAAAGACCTACTATTAAGATTCCTCCTTGGGTACATAAATCAGTTTTGAAATTTTAAACGTGTTTTGCTCGCGAAACTGCGTTATTGAAAACGGGAGAACGCATAATTTAGGCAGTTTTCATCCGATTAGCTTGAAATTTTAACTGTTGCTTCTCAGATACATTCTTTTAAGAAGTATTTTTTAAAATAATTTAGCACAACTAATGAGATCATGATTACATTTTTTTTTATTGTGAGTGCTATTTTTTAAAAGTTTTACGTCCTCCGCAAAGCTCCGAAAGATCGCTTTTAGTGTAGCTATAACTGAGCCACCATTTTATATTTTGTTTCACAATTTATTTTTTATACATAACCACATTTAGTAAACCATCAAAACCATCCAAATCTCATTTTGATTGCTCTTTGAGTATTCTCAAAAAAGTCCCAGAGTACGATTTTTCGATGACCCACATAGATGTATCGCCTTAATTGTGATGATCAATTCGCGGATGATTTTCGGGCGACACGTAATAGGCGCGATCACCAACAAAAGGCGAAATACTTATTATTTCTTTAGACGAGGTACAACCTATTTAACTTTTTGAAAATATAGTTGAATGAATATGGCTAAACATAAAAGTGGTTGAAAAAAATGTATTGATTAGTGTATTATTTTTCGAACCTCCGATCGTTGAAACACCAAATGCTCAATTATTTCGTTATTTTTTTTCTCCAAATTAAATATATTTTTTCTAATTACTCATCTTTGATAAATAATCGGCATCGCTTTGAAATCAAATTATATAAAAATCACAATAAAAACGAAAACTTTTCACACTTCACATCAGAATATTTAGTTGTATTGTATTTATCCATTTTGCATTTTTTTTAGAAAATTAACAGAATTTAGAACAATTACCATCTAAACAATTTAGAAGAATATTTCCGGCATTCGTATAATTGACAATACAGCGATTAAAGAAAAACATTTTCTCACGTTCATCTGACGCACGACCCCATTTTTTCAGTCTTTGTTTCCAGCTTAACTGCAATTTTTTCCTTCGTATTAATTATCGTCAGTTGAGGTCAGATAAACCGTCTCAAAACCGTGCGTGCTTCATTCGAAAACTGAACGTGCCTCGGTCCGAGATCCTATCAACGATTTACTCGAAATGGAACACCGTTCTCGTGATTGCGAAGAAATTCTTATTTTCTCCCCTCGTATAATGTGCGATACACCATCGTAAGAAAAAAAGACTTCAAAGCCAGGACACTTAGTATTCGGACGGTGGTGGACTCACTCGACCTTCTCGTCGGTCCGAGGATCAATTGAACAAACCGCAGCTCACTGATTGCCGATCCGTAAATCGGTTAATTTTCACTTGGTCGTTGGAGTCGTAGAACCGTGAGCGAATAGTCATTGATTAGTCAACCAATAAACTAATTGTAATTGTGAAAAGTCCGGTGCATAACGAGACGAGATAGACGAAGGACACGAAAATTCGCGAACAGTCGGAAAAAATCAAAGTAACCAAGATGGCCTGTCTTCTCCGATTGATCGCGTTAGCGACTGTTCTGGGGGCGCTCCCGACCCTCGTTTCCGCAAAACCGTATGGACCACACATTTGCCTTACGAAGATTGGGTGAGTTTAATAAACATCAAATACTTCGTGCGTAGAAATCGTCAAGCTTTTAATGGTTCTATGCAGGGAAATGGGGGAGAAGTACCACATATTGGATAGTTGCTTAAGGCGCTACCCCCACTTGTAGCGCAAAAAAGGCCTTTTTCATGAATTTTTTTAAAGAAAACTACAAAACTTTTTTAATCGATCAATATACCATCTTAAAGAACACATTTTGAAGAACTTTCAGTAATTTTTTGATTGAAAAATATTGCATTGTTTAGTGGCAAATGGCCGTCAATGAAATAATGTTTTTATATACATGGTTTGCGGTGACCAACATTGCGGCGAAGTGGATCATCTGAAAAAAAATGCGGATGGACTTAATCAAATATAAGTATAAACTAGTCTTTAATCGAAGGATTTAAAAAAATATTCATTTTTAGGTATTAAATAAGCTTGCAAAATTTCAAGAAGATCGGTTCATTAGTGTTCGAGTAATCTTGGTCACCGACTTCAGAAATGCCATTTTGAGAAAAACGCGTTTAAAGTTTCAATTAGCCGGTCGTTTACACAACGGATTCTTCTCTTTCAACGCTCATATCTCAGTCAATTTTGTTCGGATCGACTTGAAATTTTCAGGACATGTTCTCAGATACTTATACTTAAAAAAAAATCGATTTTTTCAAAATCGCAAGTGAGGGTAACCCCTTAAGGTTGTTATGGGGTTTAGCCGTCGGGGGTGAAGTACGAGGGCAGCGCCCTATGCTTATTCACGGAGCCGTTTGACTTACTAACTGTTAGCTTTCAAATAATCGTTGTAATAATATGCATTTTTGAACATTCGGTGATTACATTAAGTGTTTTCATTACTTTGCAATAATTATTTTCTATAACTTTTTCTCGCTCAATTAACGCAAAACGAATTGGCAACGTCGTAAATCGTGGTGTATCATAATGACCAGGTTGGCAAGAAGTGTCGCAAAGTTAGAGACATATGCGCCCCGTTCGGCCAAGGAGCTGTCAAAAATGAATATCGGTCCGAGTAAAAAAAATTCCGCCAGAAAGAAAAAGTGTGTACTAAAGCTGTCTACTATCTCGAAGAAATCAAAAACTTTGATAATTTTCCGATATTCTAAAAAAAAATGTATCTATGAAAAAAAAAATCCGCGTTATTTAGTCTTTGCCTGAAAATGTCTAGAAATGTATCATTTATGAACATAGTTATCAAATTAATATTAAGTAATGGCTACTATTTAAGAGAATAAGTACCAATAATATTCGTTGTTGATTATCCTGACCGAATAGTTTGAGGTTCCCGGGCATAATTACCGAATGCGGATAAGATCGGTAGCATCTGTGCTGTCTACGACGTTGCCATGATTGCACGGTCTGATATTTTGCGTGCTTGATTTTCGCACAAATTCATCATTCGCAAGGTACCAAGGGTTATACGGAAGCGTTAGTCCGATAATTAGTCAACTCGTACCTATTTTTTTCAGCTCCGTGATAGCATTCACTCAGCAGATAATAATAATGTACTAAAAAATGATCGGTCGTTTTCCATAAGCATGATGTCGAAATACGTCGAGTTGCCGATTGCTTTTTCCTAAAAAACGGTACTGTAGATCGTATCCAAACTGCACAGGATGATCAGCAAAGAGGTTATAAAGGTCCAGAAAAAAATTCAGCTCGGTGGTAACATGTTGACTTAACCCCATAACGATCGTAATGATTCTATGCAGGCAAATAGGGGAAAAGCACTATTCATCGGATAGTTGCCTAATATAGGATAGTGGACGATCTCGAGTTGTCTCATAGTGACATCTGTTTTTTATTTTATACACTAATAACTAGTCGTAAGATGTCGCCACTCCAAAAGTTTTGATTGCCTAGCAAAAAAAAATGGCACAACAATGAACTGATGTCAGTTTTCGCCGGCGTGATCAAATATTTTTCGTGTTAGAAAGTGTTTTATTTATTGACATAAGTCGAAATGATTTATATTTTTGTTATTTATTATGAACTATAGCTTTTATTGTACTTAATAAATATATAGTATCTGCGAAAATAGCAACATATACAAAAATGTTACTGTTCATATTCTATTCAACCATGTCAAATCTTAATATCGGATGCTTAATCGAGCCTAATATTGGGTGTCCGTTTGTGCCAAAATGTTCTTATCTAATCAAAGATTAACTCTTAAGCACTGATTGTTTAATAATAATTAGAATGTTAGACCAATAAATGTTTGGTTTTATTGAAAATAGTCCTCTAGAATTAGATATAAGAAAAATGGAGTTTGGGCCCTGGGTTGGGTTGCCTATAATCGGATATCCGATTATAGGCAACCTTTTTGTAACCATGATTTCTGTGATTTTTGTAAAACATCATATAACTCAAAATATTCAAGTGTATAAAATAATTATTATCATCTTGTTGTATGTGGCATGCAGATAATAAAACCGTAAAACTTGAAAGTCTTAGCAATTGTTCGCTTTTTTTCAATTTCTAACAAAATTATCCGATATATGGTGCCTCTCCAGTAATGAAGAAAACATACAATATTGGTTATAATCCTTACGGTGGAATTCCACTTCACTGACACTCGTTGTATTATTATTGTCTCACTATTCCTCATTCGAGTAGTGCTAATTGTAAATTCATAAATTTGTTCAGGCGCATAATACGCGTCAGCGTTTCGTAAAAGATTATCAACCAAAAACAAGTTACTCATTTGTGCTCAAATACGCGATCGAGTTGTGTAAAGAACTCATTAGAGGCCAGGCCACACTACGAAAAAGTAGTCAGTAATACGTTTTTTTTTCTACACATTGTTCGCAGTGGAAGATCCATTAAAACGTGTTGCGCAGGTTGGAAGGTTGCCCCGAATAATTTACTATGTATGCCACATTGTGAGAAGGGCTGTCCCACAAACGCTGACTGCGTAGCTCCAAACACATGCGCATGCCACCCTGGATACACAGGACACGCCTGTGATACCGGTAAGTTAGATTTGAACAGCCATCGAAAAGGCTACACGGATATTACATGCACTACTTTTGCAAAAAAAAGACGAAAGACTGGAGATACAAAAAGCGTAGCTGTAAATAGTTTCACACGTTTTTTCATTTATTTTTAAGTAAGTTCGCTGTAACGTATTCGAATAATGTTTTGCTATATTGGACGGTCAAACCCTAACTAACAAGGAGCATCCCTCAGGTGACACCCTTCGATTTTGTTGAAATTTTGATATGTTATAAAGCACCGAAAAGTAAGCAATACGTATTTTTTTTATCGGCGGAAAAACGGTTTTAAGGGCTGAAACGCACCCTCAAAAATGGGGATGTTTTTCGTTTTTCGTCGATGACGTTTTAACGGTACGAGATGATAAAAAATTTCAAATTGCAACAATGTTTATTTCTTTGTGCACTATACGTTGGAGATGAGAACGATAACGTTATCGACGAACCCTCGAAAATAGGGGTGTTTTCGTACCCCTATTTTCGAGGGTTCGTTTCACCCCTTAAAACCCTCGGGTGGGGGGGGGGGGGCAAGAAACGTCACCACATATCACCATGGGGGAGGGAGGCTCAAAAAGTGGCCTAAAAAACCTCACGTGATTAACCCTTTGTGCCATGGTGGCACTCTGAGAGTGCTACCTGTTTTATAACCATTTTCTGAGCAATTACGACCGAATTTTCAAACTTTTTTTGGTGTCTCAGCATCAGTCATATATTCAAGAATAAGAATTGATTCTAAGCTCAGATTCGTCATCAGCAACCCGAAAAACCCCCGAGTGATGAATTTCAAGCCGATTGGACTAAAGGAAAAATGTGCGACACAAAGGGTTAATGGGCGACCCCTTACTGCTGTATTTTAAGTATATAGGTGTAGGGCTCCGCGGCACCGCAGCACCATGACTGTTCGTCACATTGTCGGGTACGCTTTTTTCAGTGTGTTTGCATTGGACTTGAGTCTCCTGGTATCTAGGCTCCTTGCTCGCCGCAATTATCGCCAAAAAAATCAGCGGGGCATATGCAGGCACCGTTAATTGGCGAACACTCCGCTTTTTTTGCCACTTACAAATTTCTGTCTTAGGACGTCGAATAAGTTCTCAATGTTTTCCAAGAGCTGGCGTTACCAGAACTGCGTGCGTGTACTTTGAGATCGTAACGCGTCTATAACTAAGTACTATAAGCAAGCTTGAAATTCAGTGTATGTCATTTCGCCGAAGTGTAAACAACTTTTTTTTCAAAGCGTTAAGGCGGGATATACATTAAGACAGAAAAAATAAGCAATATTGAGGGATTTTTTAAACTAAGAAATAATTATTCTACAATTATCAAACTTTACGTGTACTTTAATAGTATATTTAAGTATACAAAACGATTTTTTTCTTATTAATTCATCATCAAAATGGTGGAGCTGTGGCAGAGTGTTACAGCAAGGTCGCCGCGGCAATTGTGAATCGGCGTGCAGTCTAGCTTCCCCTAGACTTTGATTTGCAAAAAAGTTCTAACATTTATTCAGTTAAAACATGTACAGTTTCTATGTGACGGTAATTAAAGTAAAGAAAATGCAAATTTAAGAAAATGGCAGATATTTTCAAAAAAGTGTCAACATTTCACGTAACATTTCTGCAAAATGTGGATAAAAAAAGTAGTTTTGTTTTTCAATTTTTCAAAAACAATTCTTGTCAAGCAGAAGGTACCAATATTATCAATATTTCTACCAAGTTTCAAGTCAATCGGCTTAATAGTTTTTGAGTAATCCTGCACGCCAATTTCGATAATGCAGTTTTGAGAAAAACGCGTTTAAAGATAACATAGAATTTGAATGAAATTGCACTAGGTACTTTTGTTGTCAGTAATTACTTGAGTAATCTGTTACAAAGTAATTAAATTGGCAATTACAGTAGTAATAGTTTTTCGAATTTCGCATTGAAACTTGGAGAAAGTATTCTACATTTGAAGCTCACACCCGCTTTGAATCCGAGCGGTGAGGTACAGCGTTAACGAGCCGTAACGTTTGAATTTTTATCGAATTTCGCTTTGAAAGTTTGAGAAAATATTCTACATATATAGTTCTATTGGAGGCATTACATCGTGAAGACTCATAACAAACGCCAGCTGAACTTGCAGAATCATTAGAAGTTAATCACACAATAGTTTCGAAACGTTTGAAAGCATTAGGATTGATTTTTTAAAATAAAGCATTCATTTTCACGAAAAAAACAGCGAAAACTTATTCAACATCGCAATAAATAATCCGCCTCATGCGCTTGAGGGCTTTGCCGATCTAATTCCCTTTGTTTTTTCACTAACCTCGTCACTTCTCTGTTTCCAGTCCTTTAGGATTCCCTGCAAATTACATTCTCTCCCAGTGCACTGCTGTATCGCATTTCCACGAGGGCACAGGGTAACCGTTGAAAACCCGTGCCAGTAAAGGCGACTGCACTTTATCGAGTTTGTGTTACTCTCGGAAACTCGATAAAACTGCTCGGTAGTCGGCAAGCAAGCCGATGCGTGGCTAAGCGATCACCAATCCAAATACTGCCCTGGTAGACATTTTTCCTGCATTTTTCTAAAAAAACTCCTCATTTCCGCCAAAACTTTTCCGATTTTCTCCGCTTTTTTCAGTGAATTGAGCCTTTTCGGAGAAATCCGGAAAAAAATATTTCCACGTTACTCCGAAATTTCCCAAATTTCTCCGCATTTCTCTAAACTTTCCCTATTTTTTTCCGAATTCCTTTAATTTTGTGTGAAAATTCGGAAATGCTTTTTTTACCATTAGTCCTCATTATTTTTCCTACATAAATATAAATCAGTGCGATAATACTTGTGCAAACCAAAGAATATACTTCGCTTTGCACAAGTATTATCTTTCGGATTACCGTTACGTTAATGCTTCGTATCTACATGAAAAGACGATTGCATTTTTTTCTGAATATTTAATCATTTTCCACGTTTTTACATTTTGAAAACAGATATAAAATAATGTCTTGTTATTGTGCATAACAAATACAATTAAAAAATAAAAAGAAGACCAAGTAGAAGAGTAAAAAATCACGATTGAATGATAAAAAGAAATATAAAAAAATGTAATTATTTTAACTCTCACGACGTGAATAAAATGAGAAAATCGGAATAATGCGGAAAAAAGAGGAATATCGGAGAAAATCGGCACATTTTAAGATTAATATTTCTCATTTTTTCCCCGATTTTCTCCAAATTGGGAGAAACGAAGAAAATATGACAAATTCGGAAAGCAAAAATGAGAATTTTTCCGAAAAAGTCGGTTCCTAAATATCCCCCATTTACCCGAAAGTCTCTCAAGGCAATGTTTTCATTAATCTCAATAAAATCTATGTGAATTTCCTAATATTTTTTTCATTTTTTAATTTCCTACTATATCTTAAAATTCCAAATACATTTTGGGTCACCGCCCTTCTAAAAAAATCAAGGGCTTGTCATTCACACTTTCACCGAAAGTAAGGAAAAAATGGGAATTTTTCCCGACGAACTCATTTTCTGAGTTTTTATCACTTCTCCGAAATTCTCCCAAGGCATTTAAGAAGGCTAGCAAATAATGGAAAATTCTCGTAAATAAAATGAGAAAATCGGAATAATGCGGAAAAAAGAGGAAAATTTGGGAAAATCGGAATTTTTTAAGATTAATATTTCTCATTTTTTTCCCGATTTTCTCCGAATTGAGGGAAAACGAAGAAGATACGAGAAATTCGGAAAAAAATTCTACCAGGGTGGCATAAGCCAATGCGGCTCGACATAGAAAATCGCTGCAGCCACACGCTGGTTGGCGCTTCTACTAGCCGCAGCTGCGAATATTGCATTGATAATTTTTTTTTTTTAATTTGTCAATGCCTGTAATAAAATGCTCACACGATTTGATTGTTTGTTTCAGGCTCCCCAGAGGTTTATAAAGGCGGTCTGTATATGAAACAGAACAAGGGCGAAAACACTTACGATCGCCTCGTCGGTGGGTTTTGGAAAAAACACAAGAATTACACGTGCGAATTCTTAAAGTCTTGGGACTGGTTAAGTGCTAAACTAGGAATCGGTTGCAAAAATTGATATGCAACGAAAAATAATCCATTGTTGCCTATTTGCATTCAACTGTTCTCATACTTGACGAACATTTTTCCATAACTTTTATTCAACCCAAGCTAATTAATTTTATGCCTGAGTAACAAGACATTAAATATACGTAAGATAATTCGAATATACTAAGGGTCTCCGAATGGAAAATACTGCCAAATGCGGAATGCAAAAGGAATACGTAGAAAAAAATTATCACGATAGACGTAATGAAAAATACCAACGTTGTTGGCTGATTTACAATTCATGCATTTTATTTTTTATGGCTCATTAAACATTTGTATGCAGAGTGCATTTTCTGATTGCATTTGCACTTTCGTAAACGTTTTTTTTCTCATGTTGATTTTTGTCACGTAAGCGATAAATGGCGTGTGCTATATTATGTTTATCGAAATTGAGAATTTTTTTCTTAAGGTAGTTCTGTATGTACACGTATGAGCCAAAAGTTTCGGTCGAAGCGTATAGCAACAGCCAATGCCTATACGATGCTATTGGTTGTACATTTTTGACAGAGCTTGTACCGTCTACATGTCCCACACATTCGCACCTCATGCATAGATACGTCTCATACTCGTATAGAGAGAGGAGCTGTCATCGTGGCAACAGCGCGATTTCCCTGCAGTCAAAGCGTTGAGCGTCCTACGATCCGCCGTTCGCGAAATATTTTATATAAATAACAAGGCGTGAAAATCTCAACCCAAATGAGATACAAAGAAAAGTTCACAAGGAAAAAGGCGCTTGCTAAAAGACTCAAGGCAGTGGCAGCCATGTGTAAAGCAAATGCGGCCAAACGCGATGACAACACCCATAACCTCAACGATCAGCAACAAAAATTCGCTGTCGAAGGACGTCGGATGCTTGTTGTTTTTTGAGCGTCTTGAATGATATCGAGGATAACATTCATAATAAATATATATTGATAAGTTGACTGCCTACTTTAAGAGAGGTTCAAAATGGAAATAAATAATTTAGGTGTAGTTGTAATGAGGATGATTTATTGTAAAAAGCGGTACCGTTATGCTGTAAAAACTAATAAATTAAAAAATATATATCTACACACACACACACTTATATATACACACACATACACACACACGCGCGCGCGCACACACACACACGCGCGCGCGCACACACACACACACACGCGCGCACGCACGCACACACACACACACACACACACACACACACACACACACACACACACACACAAAACGATTAAATACATGCATAAATTAAACAAATTAAATTTGTTTGCAGAACACATTTATTTCATATCCGTCTCAGAATTACTACAACTCGGGAAAAAAACACGCTTCGAGTTTCCAGACCACGCGCCGATCAGCTGGTACGCCGATCAGCGTACACTGTTGCCATTCCGTTACAGATGGTTGGGCGCTATTTCGGTGTGGAATAAAATTACCACTTTTCATAAATCGATATCTCCGAAACTAAACGGTCAAAGTCTGTAATTTTTTTTTCAAATCGATCCCTCAATAGTACTGCGTACACTTGTGTTTTTTTTTTTAAATCGTAAGATCCGTTTAGAACCTATATCGAGAAATGCGAGCAAACTCCTATCGGTTTACGTGTTAGGTATAGGGATCGCGTACAAAAATACGCATATTCAATTGCAATTATCTCATGAACTAAACGGTGAATCGAACTGAATTTTTGAGGATCAGTCCATGAAGGTCATATCTACACCATACTTAAATTTCAGCCAATTCCTAAGATTTGACCAAAAGTACAGAACTACCTTAAACAAAATTTATCATGAAACGTGACTGAAAGCACAATTAAAGGTACTTTCACAAACATCACTTTCGTAAACGTTTCTTTCTAATCTTGATTTTTGCCACGTAAGCGATAAATGGCGTGTGCTATATATTTATCAAAATCGACAATTTTTTCCTCAAACAAAATTTGCCATGAAACGGGACCGAAGTACGTGATTTTGAACTGTGTCCAGCGTGGTACAATTTCACGGGTAATTTTTAATCACTCTGTTTTTCGTGGCGTTCGCTATGAAATAATTGTCCGTCAACGACGAACCTGCGAAGATTTACTAATATATTGGGATCACTGTTTTCGGCAGTGCTTATTCATTTTCAAACAAGTTTGTAAAATACTGAAATGTAATTGTCAAATTATATACCAAATAACAAATATTGTTGTTATTGTTAAATGTAATTGTCTCAAAATAAAAGTATTTCTATTATTAGCCGAGTTCCAACGTATACGCTTGCGGCTTTTTACGTATTACTCTTCCCATTTAAAGCCTTTCCTATAGTAATCCGGGTAGGGAGTGCCCGACCCGCACTTCGCTAATTTAGCCTAATTTTCGTTGCGTCCACAGCGGTCTTGAGGTTGCGTTGCTTAAGAATGTTGGGGTGAATAGATATTAATGAAAATTTTACTAGTGGTTATGGTATATTTTCTGATTATACTGGCAAAAGGAGAACGAAGGATATTGCACTCGTTTGTCAGATATTAAATTTTAAAGTTTACGTTAATATCCGCTTCATTGCGTTGGTTGTGTGGGGCAACATCGTTGCCATTTCAATTGCTTGCCTATTCTCGATTTTCACGTCCTAGAGGTGGCGCAGCGATTTTTCATATAGCCTCAAACGTAAACAATTACTTAGTTCTTGATTGCCTGCGAGTTAGCTATTGGATTTACCTCCATGGTATATTGTGAAGATGCTACTGCAGTGAATCATTTATTTTCCGCTCTTTTTTAGCTCTGTCAGCTCTGGATTTCGATTGTTTATGGTTATGAGAGTCGAAATCGAAGGTCGGATAAACGAGGTTCTACTGTACCAGTAAATACGATAATATACACACAATATTCGAACAATTTGAGAATTGTTAAAATCGAATTTTCGAGACAACTTAGGCTTGCTGTTGACAAGAGGACACAGATATTTTATCTTTAAAACATCGAAGCATGTTTTTATCTTGAAAACATTGAAGAAAGCAATATCGCTTCGACTTGATATTGTTTTTACGGTGTTTTTCTCAAATCGAAAAACAACTGCTGAACATTTAAAAAATGTCTTACCTCAATGAGCAATTGCAATTTCTTTCGTGTGATTTTCTTTTTATTTTCTTTCAAATATGTTATGATCAGAATAATCGCGTTACCGATTCGCTGATTGCGAGTTTTAATACAAACAGATTGCAAACCATTCTTCTTTGACTAGGAATAACTTACCATCATTGACCTGAGTTAAAAAAGTATTCAGGAATAAAAAAAAATTATTACTTATGACGTTTTCCACCGTTCGTTGTACAAGAAAACAATACAGGACAATTTTTTAATTCCTTACGGCATCCAGTAATTGCAATTTATTGTGTAAGGTTGTCTTATAATTTTTATTTAATCCTCAAACTCATAACTGGGGTCCGGTCGCAACCCAATTTTTATGCAAAAATTTTTTTTTTGCCGTTTTCAGTCTTTTAATGGATTATTCACTAATGGAATGTTAGTTTAATCAGATAGCTCGCACACTATTTACTTTCTTATGAAAATACGAAAAAATTGAAATACGATAAAGTCCATTTATCCCCGTAGGGCCGGTTTGATGACAAAAAAAGCACGGGGTGCATATACACCTCCAGTCATGCGTTTGACGGCAAAAAAAATGTCATGAGTTGTTGGGTTAAATATCGTTATCGTAAGAATTATCGCGTTACCGTTCGCTGTTTGCGAGTTATAATATAGGCAGGTCGCAAAGCATTGTTCTTTGACAGCCGGAATTGATTTACCGTCGTATTTACCTAAGAAAATAACAATTCATTTAAGAAAAAAAAAGTATCAGTGTTATTGAAGACATTTTCTACAGTTCGTTGTACAATTAAACGCTGTTATAATAAAAATATTTTTCTGTCACTAGGTATTGCATCATTATTATTTTCGACCTTTTTCACCGTTAATTATGCAACCAATGCATATTGTTCATTGGGCATTGCTATATTAAAAATATTCTTCTATCTTTACGCATTTACGGAGATCCGTCTGGTTCATATCATTTTACACCTCTCTTGCACGCAGCGCACTTCTCAAGTATCATTCTGCCTCATACACAGCTCACTTCCCATTATTTATTTGTTCCGTCTCTGTCGCACGCAGCTCACTTCTCGAGGTCTTAGCAATAGTGGCGCCATCCCTGTATGACCACATTTTTGTAGCCACTTTTTTCAAGTCTCTCCGTAAGAGTTCGGACCACGGTCTTACATACAGCTCTGACAACGGCGGTAGTGGGGGTAGGCACCTTTAGATGTTTTGCTTTTTATTCCGATTTCTGCCGCTTGGTGCGTGATGGCAAGGGGAAGTAGTGGTGCGACGAAGAGAGAAATACGTCTTGTGTCCTTTTCCCTCCTGACCGCAACGCATGCGCCGTTGGCTGCGCGACGTAAACACCTTGGGCCCATTCGCCGGTAAGAGGTAAGGGGGTACTTCCCCTTGCTAGTAGCGACGCGTAGCGGCGCCTAGTGAATCGAAAATTAAAACATATAAGAGTGCCTACCCCCACCACGAAAATTTAGCTTCGTTGCAAGACCTGTATGTAAGACCGTGGTTCGGACTCCTCCCACTCTAGCCTCCACGCAGGCAGCGCTTTACGTAGTTAGGGGGATAACTACGGAATCCCCCCAAGAAATCTTGCCAAATCGCCCCACAAGACCACAATGTTGTTCCATTGAATATATGTTCTTTGACGTCGGTCAATCGAAGGTCGGATAAACGAGGTTCTGCTGTACCAGCAAATACGATAATATACACACAATATTCGAACAATTTGAGAATTATTAAAATCGAATTTTCGAGACAATCCAGCCTTGATGTTGACAAGAGTACACAGATATTTTATCTTTAAAACATTAGACCATGTTTTTATCTGAAAAACATTGAAGCAAGCAATATCGCTTCAACTTTATGTTGTTATTACGGTGTTTTTCTCAAATCGAAAAATAACTACGGGACAATTTTTTTAATGACTTGCCTCAATGAGTAATTGCAATTTCTTTCGTGCGATTTTATTTGTATTTTCATTCAAATATGTTATCGTCAGAATAATCGCGTTACCGATTTGCTGATCGTGAGATTTTATACAAACAGATCGCAAAGCATTGTTCTTCGACTAGGAATAATTTACCATCATATTGACCTGAGTAAAAAATGTATTCAAGAATTTAAAAAAAATTATTTAAGACGTTTTCCACCGTTCGTTGTACAAGAAAACAATACAGGCCAATTTTTAAAATTCTTACGGCAATGAGTAATTGAAATGTCTTGTATATGATTATCTTTTAATGTTTATTTAACCCTAAAACTCATGACTGGGGGCCGTTCGCACCCCAATTATTATGCAAAAAATGAGGTTTTTGTCGTTTTTCAGTCTTTAAATGGATTGTTCACTAATGGAATGTTAATTAAATCAAGCGGCTCGCACATTATTTACTTTTTTATGGAAATATGAAGAAATTGAGGTATGATAAAGTCTATTTATCCCCGTAGGACCGGTTTAATGACAAAGAAAAGCACGGGACCCATATACACCACAGTCATGCATTTGACGGTAAAAAAATGTCATGAGTTGTTGGGTTAAATATCGTTATCGTAAGAATTATCGCGTTGCCGTTCGCTGTTTGCGAGTTTTAATATAAATAGATCGCAAAGCATTGTTTTTTGACAACAGGGATTAATTTACCGTCGCATTTGCCTAAGGAAATAAAAATTGAATCAAGAAAAAAGCATCAGTATTATTTAAGACATTTTCCACCGTTCGTTGTACAATTAAACACTGTTATAATAAAAATATTTTTCTTTCACTACGTATTGCAGTCTTATTATCGACCTTTTTCATCGTTCATTATGCAACCAATGCATATTATTCATTGGGCATTCCTATATTAAAAATATTCTTCTATCTTTACGCATTTACGGAAATCTCTCTGGTATATGTCATTTTTCATTCATACACTTTTCATCAGATTGACTTGAAATTTTAACTGTAGCTTCTCAGATAGATTCTTTACAGAAGTACACGTAATTTTTACGGTTCATCAACACTTGTCGTTATCATAAAAAAATTAAGACCAATTTTTAGCAAAAAAATTTATATACATGCCATTTGCCTTTAAAAAAATCATGTTTGTAAAAGATGTTTTTATAATCTAGCAAAACTAATGTAGATGACGATTAAAGTATTTTCTTATTCTAGGTGCTTCTACTTTATAAAAATTCTCGTGTAGCTATGACTGAGCCGCCATTTTGTATTTCGTTTCATAATTAAAAAAAAGGTTTGTATACATAAGCATATTGAGAAAAAACCATCCAAATCTCATTTTGATTGCTCTTTGAGTATTCTCAAAAAATCACATTTTTCGGTGAGCCACAATAAATGTAACGCCTTAATTGTAATGATCAATTCGCGGATGATTTTCGGGCGACACGTAATTGGCACGATTGTCAAAAAAGCTGAAATACTAATTATTTATTTGAACGAGTTGCAACCCTTTAAAATTTTCGAAAATATAGTTAAATTAATATAGGTAAAAATAAAAGTGGTTGAAAGAAAAATGTATCGATGAGGGGATTATTTTTCGAACCTCCGATTTTTTCGGTCTTGGTTTCTAGCTTATCTGCAAACAGTTTAAAGCTTATCTGCAACAACAAAGAAGTTCCCATATCGCGTTGTGCGCGTGCACCGTTTGAAAAGGAAACGTGCCTCGGTCCGAGATCCCAGCAACGGTTTACTCGAAATGGAATTCCGTTCTCGTGATAGCGAAGGAATTCTTATTTTCTCCGCTCGTATCGTCTGCAATGCACCATCGTAGAAAAAATACTTCAAAGCCGGGATACAACACTTAGTATTCAAATGCTCGAGAGGTCACTCGTCCTTCTCGTCGCTCCGAGGATCAATTGAACAAATCCCAGCTCGTTGATTGCCGTTCCATAAATCGGTTGTTTCACTCGTTCTTTGGAGTCGTAGGACCGCGAGCATATAGTCATCGATTAGTCAAACAATAAACTTGTAATTGCGAAAAGTCCGGTGAATAACGAGACGAGAAGGCGAAGAAGGACACGAAAATTCGCGAATAGTCGGAAGAAATCAAAATAATCAAGATGGCCTGTCGTCTCCGATCGTTCGCGTTAGCGACTGTTCTGGGGGCACTGTGTACCCTCGTTTCCGGAAAAGTGATTCAACCACTCAATTGCGAGATATGGGCTAAGTGAGCGTAATAAATGTAAAATACTTCGTGGACACGAACGCACAAATAGTCAAGCCGTCATTAATTTTATGCAGGCAAATAACGAAGAAGAAAAAATACAATGTTTGTTATAATCTATTCGGAGGAATTCCACTTTGCTCATACTGTTTGTATTATTAATTTGTCATTATTCCTCATACACCGACAGAAAAAATCTATCGACATTGACTAGATGCGTCTAATTGATTTTTTAAATTTGTATTGACTAGAATTATTCGTGAAATCAAATTTTTCCTATTGCATTCCATTATTGAAATTATTTATTTTATATATATTTATTCATTCAAATGAAGATCTAAATATTTTTATCATTCCTAATAAATCTGGGATTCGGTATCATCTGTTCAAAAAACCATTTAGATGAATCCCCTAAATGTATCTATTTAATTTTTCAAAATTTCCATTCATGAGCATCGTCGTGAAGTCAAACATTTTTTTTACTTGATTGAATTAATGGTCTGCCATTATTATTGCAACACACACATCGAAGGGAGAGGGTAGACAGGAGGAAAGAGAGAGGGATATATAGGTTATGTTCAGAAAATCTATAGCATGATTTGTATTTGTATTGAAATCTATTGTATGATTTGTACACTAACATAAGGTACTACAAACACTCGGTAGCGTAGGGGCAGCGTCCGTAGCGACAGGTAGGTAGGTTGAAAGCTCGCTCCCATGGGTAGGCGAAATACTACTGTGTCCAAAAAATAAGGTGACATTGTATTTATTTCGAAAATTCTTTATTTATTTTTTCAAATCAATTTCATCCCCTTCAAAGTAATCCCCTCCCGATGCAATGCACTTATGCCAACGGATTTTCCAATCTTCGAAACACTGATTGTAGTCACTTTCCGGGATGGCCTTCAGTTCCGTCTTCGCTGCGGCTTGAATCTCCTCTATCGTATCAAAACGGTGTCCCCGGAGCGATCTTTTGAGCTCGCTGAACAGCCAGAAGTCGCACGGCGCCAGATCAGGTGAATACGGTGGTTGCGGAACGATATGGGTTGAGTTTTTGGCGCCGTGCGACTTCTGGCTGTTCAGCAAGCTCAAAAGATCGCTCCGGGGACACCGTTTTGATACGATAGAGGAGATTCAAGCCGCAGCGAAGACGGAACTGAAGGCCATCCCGGAAAGTGACTACAATCAGTGTTTCGAAGATTGGAAAATCCGTTGGCATAAGTGCATTGCATCGGGAGGGGATTACTTTGAAGGGGATGAAATTGATTTGGAAAAATAAATAAAGAATTTTCGAAATAATTACAATGTCACCTTATTTTTTGGACACATTAGTATTTTCTTTGAAAAAAAAAATTCCGAAAGCCGAGTTACGATACAAAATTATTGTGATTGTACAATTAATCAAGTACTTCACTTTATTTTGAATTCATGAAATATTCTATGCATATAGTCCACTTGGATTTACAGTGTATATTGTAAGCAAATAAAGATTTAGTCGCATCAAATCTTTATTTATTTAATTTGAATATATTTAATAATTGCAAAGAATAGCTGAAACAGATAAAAAAAATATATTCGAAACAAATCGGATCGTAGTAGGCCGTGAGACGAGCAAGATACGTATTTGATTTAAATACTTAGATCCTATTTAAATTAAATGTTTTTCTTGCAGTGTACGAGTATTGCTGATTGTTAATTCATAAATTTATCAATTGCATAAGAGTTTTCATAGCTCTTTAGGCGCATAATACACGCCAGCGTTTCGGAAAAGATAATCGACAGAAAACAAGTTACTCGTCAGGGGCAAGGACAGACTACGAAAAAGTTGTCAGTTCAATAATCTCCCGATCTTAGTAATTCGTTTTTTCCCACACATTGTTCACAGTGGGACATTGATACAAACATGTTGCACAGGCTGGAGGTACGACTCGGATGCGTTACTATGTACACCAATTTGTGAGACGGGCTGTCCCATAAACGCTGATTGCGTAGCTCCAGAGATCTGCGAATGCCACCCTGGATACATAGGACGGGCCTGCGATACCCGTAAGTTCGATTTGAACAGCCATTAGAATGGCTACACTTTTGTGACCACTACTTTTTCAAAAAAATGAAGGAAAACTGGAGATCCAAATAGCGTAGCTGTAAGTAGTTTTGTACGTTTCAAAAATAGTAAGGTTCGCTGTAGCGCATTCAGCCAATTTTTTGCTATGTCGACCGGTAGAACTCAAAGAAACGCGAGAGATACCACGAATACCATACTCCGAGAATTTTCTTTCAGTAACTTTTTCAGAATGTCAAAATTGATATCTGATGAATTATAGTGTCTTGGAAGATTAATGCTGTTGCTATACGCATTGTGGAGATAACATTACTTCAAGGCGTCATAAGGTTTCCGAAGTCTTCGTCATAGCCACCCACAAATTTTGTGCCGTAAAAAAATGTTGCCGTAAAAAAAAGCATAAACGCCAACGAACAAGTGAGATAAGTACATTTCCGTAGATCGATCTGCTTATGCCCGTAAAAAGTAACGAAAGAAATTACAATCCTTCAAACCACACATTATCCAATGTGTAAAGCTTTATTGAAAGATCAGAAATTTAAAACACAAGCATAATCCAAAGAACTGAAACGAAAGAAAACGGGATACAAAAAAAAATTGTTCAACAAAATATTGCATGAAAAAGAAAAACACTGAACAAAGTACTCACAAGGAACATCCCTCAGGTGACACCCTTCGATTTTGTTGAAATTTGGATACTTTATAAAGCACCGAAAAGTAAGCGATACGCATTTTTGTTTATCGGCGGAAAACCGGTTTTAAGGGGTGAAACGAACCCTCGAAAATAGGGGTGTCTTTCGTTTTTCGTCGATAACGTTATCGTTATCATGTCCAATGGATAGTGCACAAAAAGTAAACATTGTTGCAATTTGAATTTTTTTAATATCTCATACTGTTACAACGTTATCAACGAAAAACGAAAAACACCCTAAATTTCGAGGTTGCGTTTCAACCTTTAAAATTCGGATTGCACAGATTAAAAAATATATATCTCACCTATTTTACCCATTCTACGAACATGCCAAATTTCATCGAAATCGGAGAGATCGACCTCGCAACCTTTCCTTGTGAGTGTCAACCGGGTCGCAAACGTTGAAACATCCTGGCTGAACGGTCCGCATCGGAATACCGTTCCATAGGTTTCCGTTTCAAAATCGGGACTTTTTTAAGGTCAACGGTGGCCTACGTGGCGGCTCAGTACAGGACAGGGTCTAACGTGTTAAGACTGACGTCAACTAAGCTCTCCTACTCCATTCATTTACATATCACAGGTCTATGCCTCGTCTCCACATATATTTTGACTAAAGCCCGATGTATTTGGACTAAAGCCTCGCGAGGCGAGTTTCATTCAATAAAACGACGGGGCGAACGCGCCATGCCCGTGCCGCGAATCCGGCTCCCAACGTTCTTCTTTCAACATCAATGAACGCGCGAAGTCCATAACGCGACTTCAACCAGACATCAATAGACAATAGTCAACGAGTGCGCGAGTTCCGTTACGCGACTTTGAACAGACATAAATACAAAATAGTCTACGAATGCGTGAGTTCGGTTACGCGATTTTAAACCGAAATATACAATATTTGGCGAATGAGCGAGTTCCGTTACGCGACTTTTAAACAGACATAAATACACAATATTTAACGAATGCGCAAGTTCTGTTACGCGACTTTTGAACAGACATAAATACACAATATTTGGCGGATGCGCGATTTCCGTTACGCGACTTTTAACATAAAGAAACCATTTTAATTTCAACACAATCCGATCACGCTCAATTTACATTCTTCGAATACATACTTCTTCTCTCGGAGTCCACCTTACTACTCACGGGATCGAATTCCCCGATCATAAATCTGCCGGGACAGGGCGTTATTTCGGTAGACGGAATTTTCGCCCAATTCAGAGTACTTGGGAGGCGCTGGCCCCCTGGTTCGCCGTTCGCCTCGAAGTCGGGAACAGTAGGACGTGCTTCCGTGTTCCCTCAGTATGAAAGCAAGATTCCCCGGTCTCGGTAGGAAATCTTCTTGGACTGCCGACTGTGGGTCGGTCGATCTGTTCCCGGAGCGTTGACGACAGACAATGGGTTTTGTCGATCTGAACACGCGACGGCTTTCCCTCGGTTGTTGAGGTTATATTTTGGTACTAGTACTTTGCGAACAGATTATTTCGGTATCTTTCGCGACTTCGGGTCAGACGCTTTGATGGGGCGTCTGGCCTCCCTCGTTAGACGTGTTCAAGAGGCTTCGGCCCCCGTCTTTCGTCAACTTGTGGCTCTAGCACACCGTCCGTCTTCACCGGGACCGGAGCACACCCGTCTTGCGAGCGCGCCCTCTTGCAGCGCGGGAATATTTGATCGATTCGAATTCTCGATATCGGGTGGGGCCGTCCCGTTAGGACCTTTATGCTAATTTTTTCGGAGTATACTTAAAACTGTCAATTCTGAAAGAATTCTGAGCCAGAACATCCCAAGCCAGACGGATGAAATTCGCCAATCATTCGACAGTGCGCTCGCGTGCAATTCAGTTTTGTTGTGACTTTCGTTTGTATAACTAACCATAATTTATTGATAGTGTCCTGGGCAGAATGCGAATCAAGAGACGCCAAGTAATTTTAAATAAACATCGACACTACCTATCTCGATGCCACTGACGGACTAACGAAAACACCGCGTACTATTTATACAGTAAGATGGCCTGCCGTCGGTCGTTTTTGAACTTTGAATCGACGTCACGCAACAACGCGTCGACAAATCGAAAATCTAATGCCATTTTTTAATGTAATGTAATTTTTTCCTATCCATTTTGTTTAGGTTATTTTTCGGTCCGTCCACCCAATCCTGAGATCCCATAATATTCGGTCGAATTTCCGAACGATTATTTTACCACGAAAATTATTTCACGCTCGTCGGTTCGTTGAATCGAGTAAAGTCATTCGGTCGTGTCGTAAACATACTATATACGCTCTTCTAACAAGGAACATCCCTCAGGTGTCCGCCTCCAATTTTGTTGAAACTCATATATGTGATAAAGCATCAAAAACTTTGAGACACGTATTTTTTGGGGGAGGGGTGATTTTGCAGTTTCACCCAGAAGCAATCCACCGATCTGAATGAAACAAAAAAGAAAATTCTTCCAATGGAAAGCGATGAAAAATCCACTATGAAAATGTTAAGAAACAATTAAATTAGGGGGTAAACCACCCCTCAATTTGCCTTTTTTCACCCCACACTTAAGAGGGTTGTATGCAAATTAATAAAACAGGTATCATTTTGAAGGGCAATTAAAATTAAAGTTGATGAGTTTTTGCGTTTTGGCGGCATAGCACATTTAAGGGGGTAAACCAACCCTAACATAAATTTATTTATCATGGTCGTTTTTTCTGTGTTTGAAGTATATCCGCTGATTTTAAATATTTCTGTAAGTTACAATTTAATCTTTTATCATATTTCAAAATTATTACATTCGTCTTAACGGGTAACCCCTCTGACGAGAAACATCATTGAAGTGTCCGCTTTCGATTTCGTTGAAACTCATATATTTGGTAAAGCATTACAAACTATTAAACATGTTTTTTTTTGTATCGGCAGAAAAACGGTGTTAGGGGATGTAACGACCCCTCAATGTTTCTCCCACAAGCAGTCCACCGATCTGAATGAAACAAAATCGAAAATTCCTCTAATATTAAGCGATGAAAAATCCATTACAAGAGTGTTGATTATAAATATAATTAAGGGGTAAACCACCCTTCCATTTGCCGTTTTTCACCCCCCGCTTAAGAGGGTTGTATGAAAATTAATAAAACAGGTATCATTTTGAAGGGGAATCAAAATTCAAGTTGACGCGTTGTTGCGTTTTAGCGGGACAGCAAATTTAAGGGGGTAAACCACCCCTAAAATAAATTTGTTCATTTTCATTCATTTCAAAAACCAGACGATTTTGAAAATCCTGTTACCTTTGGTTTTGGTGAATCGAACACACATTGTGAAATACCCGGTTGCTATAATTTGGCCATTATCAGGTGTGCATGGTGCAAAAAGTCGTTGTGTTTAAAGCTTTTTTTTGAAGATTATCATTATTGCAGGAATTATGAGCCATGATTGTTGATGGTTGATAGTTGATAGACTAGAAAAAAAAGTATATATGACAAGAAAATGGTTCGACGGCCTATGACTGCGATACTTTTTACAAGTACTCTTAATTAAATCAGCTGATATGATTCCCAAATGAAATATGTCAAAATATATTTAAAACATGTTCGTTAGCCTACTGTAAAACCCTCAGTTTCATTAATATGTTTAATTAAATAAACGGTAAAATAATAAAAATATACATTCCTTCACAAAACTACGACGCTGGCTAAATTATCGCTTGATCCAGGCGCATCATCGTTCCGAAATACACGAAGTGAGCCTTATAACTTATTCTGGAAATTATTATAATTAATGATATAGTAGAAGTGTATGTTTATTCCCATGGAGATGCTTAATGGATGCGCATATTAAAATCGGAAGCGTTTCGACACGAAAATATGAGTCTTATGAGTAAGGGGTAGCCCCACGTCCCCACTTCCAAAGTACTGCTCCTAAAGCTCAAAACGAATATGCCTGCACACACAAGCATAAAATTGATATTACCGATGAAATGAAAACAGTTTTAACGAAATTCGTGAAATCTTTCGCGAAATTTCAAACGAAAAGCAATTAGAGGGGGTAGTTTACCCTTAAAATCTAAACATTTTAAAACGTAATAATTTAAAAACGCGGGAGAATATTTTGATTCTGCGGATACATGTTAAACACAGAAAACACGACGGTGATGAACAAATTTATGTTAGGGGTGGTTTACCCCATTAAATTTGCTGTCCCGCTGAAACGCAACAACGCGTCATCTTGAATTTTGATTCCCCTTTAAAATGATACCTGTTTTATTAATTTTCATACAACCCTCTTAAGCGTGGAGTAAAAAACGGCAAATGGAGTTTACCCCTTAATTATATTTCTAATTAACACTCTTGTAGTGGATTTTTCATCGTTAATATTAGAGGAATTTTCGATTTTGTTTCATTCAGATCAGTGGACTGCTTGTGGGAGAAACTTTAAGGGGTCGTTTCATCTCCTAACACCGTTTTTCTGCCGATACAAAAAAAGCATGTTTAATAGTTTACAATGCTTTACCACATTTATGAGTTTCAACAAAATCGAAAGCGGATACTTCAATGATGTTTCTCGTCAGAGGGGTATTTACCCCTTAAGACGAATGTAATAATTTTGAAATATGATAAAAGATTAAATTGTTGCTTATAGAAATATTTAAAATCAGCGGATATACTTTAAACACAGAAAAAACGACCATGATAAATAAATGTATGTTAGGGGTGGTTTACTCCTGTAAATTTGCTATGCCGCCAAAATGCGAAAACCCGTCAACATTAATTTTAATTGCTCTTCAAAATGATACCTGTTTTATTAATTTGCATACAACCCTCTTAAGTGTGGGGTGAAAAAAGCAACTTGAGGGGTGATTTACCCCCTAATTTTATTTTTTCTTAACATTTTCATAGTGGATTTTTCATCGCTTTTCATTAGAAGAATTTTCGTTTTTGTTTCATTCAGATCGATGGATTGCTTCTGGGTGAAACTGCAAAATCACCCCTCGACACGCCTTTCTTTAAGGGGCGGTTTCCTCCCTTAAATCCGTTTTTCCGCCGATAAAAAAAATACGTGTCTCAAAGTTTACGATGCTCTATCATATATATGAGTTTCAACAAAATCGGAGGCGGACACCTGAGGGATGTTCCTTGTATCACTCAACACTTTTTCTGAACAGCGCAGTAGACGCCTCTTAGTCGCTCTGCGCAGCCTCGAGAGGTAGCCCAGGCATACGCAGCGCCATCGTTTTCTCGTACTAACTAGCAGCCGACGTGCTTGCGATGTATATACATATGTAAACAGTGTATGTTTGGGTTTGTAGTCGCATTTCCAGTGTACTTGACTGGTACTTCCGATGCACTTTTATATAATGGTGATACCAATTTTTTGTTATAACAGTAATATGGCTTTTTAAATGAAAAGGAAATATTTAAAAAATATTATTCCTAAGGTTTAACAGTTTTGTTTACAACATTTCTAGTAATCGGGGAGATTACGGTATCTTTGGCGCCTGCATTTTATGGTTGGGTTATGAAAAATGGGCCAAAAAAATACGAAAAAGAAGAATAAGTTTTTTCATTTTAAGTTCATTTTCATTTAATTTTATTGTTTGGGTGCTCCAGACCCACCCAACGAATCCACGCACACATCGAAGGTGCTCCAAACTCACTTAACGATTACGCATACACATGAAAAGTGCTCCACGCCCACGTGTGTGTTTGTGGTAGTAGTGGCGTTTACCGTATGTATTACATGTTTGTATATACATGATTGAGAAAATTACCGATTTTCAAAATTCAATATCTCAAAAAATATTGCGTTACGCCAAAATTCCTTTTCATATGGTCTCTTATATCGTCAAAAAGAAGGTCTGTGCCAAATTTGAAGCCAATCGGAGGTAACAGTTTTTCGGAAGTTTATCCTAATTTTTAAAGGAATTTTTTCATAGACAAAATAAAAGATACGACAAAAAATGATGTTCAAATATATGTACAGCCAAATTTTAACACCCTCCTCTTCAACCCTTTAAAGCCGCATTTTCGA
This sequence comes from Ophion obscuratus, assembly GCA_964007375.1. Classification (NCBI taxonomy): domain Eukaryota; kingdom Metazoa; phylum Arthropoda; class Insecta; order Hymenoptera; family Ichneumonidae; genus Ophion; species Ophion obscuratus. The sequence goes on along the minus strand of OZ023316.1, from coordinate 52,433,276 downwards.
GTTTCATTACCCTGCGAAAAAGTCGCATTTTCTATCGAATATGGACGCTGCATGGTCAAAATTGGGAACCACAAACATAATAATGGTTCGACTTTCAACCCCCTGTTTCACCCCCTTAAACGCCGAATTACAATTTTTGTCACTCTTGAAGAAAGTCTTATTTTGGGCCAAATATCAATAAACCAGGGTCAAATAAAGGCGCCAAAGATATCGTAATCGTGCCAAAGGGTATCATTTACAAGGCGTCTGCAATCGAAAGGCAGGTCAGCGAAAGTTTTTTCATTAATTTTGCGCTGGTCATTCGATTGAGAAGTAAATGTGGATGACGGAAGATTACCTGGTAGGATCACAAGTACTTAGGAAGAGATTTCTTCTCCCAGGGGATTTTGGCAGGCCTCCCTTACGTTGTAATATTGCTGATTAAATGTGATTTCGATATGATCACGTATTATAGAACGGTAGCAGATCTCTTCGTATTCTCACTGGGGCAATAAAGTCTTCATAGGGTGATACAGCCCGAATCCGTTTGGTAGATTTCTGACTCAAGTCTTTGTATGGAAAGAGAAAGTGGGCTGAAAAATTCTAAAAAGAGCATTGAAATTATCTAGACGTGCCAAACATCCTGATAGATCTCTGACCCACGTGTTTCCGTTGAAAGAGAAGATGGGCTGAAATCGTTGGAAAAGAGCCAAAAATGATCTCGACGCACTACACCAGGGTTGCACATTTACAACAGATTTACTAATTCTGTTGGTGCTGAGGCTGATGATTTTCTTTTAGACTTTGTTGTAACGTCGAAACCATGTGGTCCCTCGGTGTTCGCGGGTGCCAAAAAGTAACCCTGACACCCTTACCCAGGCGTTCAAGAGCTCGGACCTGTACTATTGTAGTATTCCGGAAATAATAATATAAATCTTATCGTTCGCAATACCTAAAAGATTGTCCCGCCAACACCTTTGGTAAGAACTGCCAGAACGCGTGCATCTGCATGAACAACGCAACGTGTTCGTCAATCGATGGTATCTGCACATGCCCCGCCGGCTTTCGTGGTGATGATTGCGGCGAGGTTTGTCCCGCCAACACCTTTGGCGAGTACTGCAAGAAGTTGTGCATCTGCAAGAACAACGCAACGTGTTCGTCAATCGACGGTATCTGCACATGCCCCGCTGGCTTTCGTGGTGATGATTGCGACGAAGTTTGTCCCGCCAACACCTTTGGCGAGTACTGCAAGAAGTCATGCATCTGCAAGAACAACGCAACGTGTTCGTCAATCGACGGTACCTGCACATGTCTCGCTGGCTATCGCGGTGTTCATTGCGGCGAGGCTAGTCCCGCCATCTTTGGCGAACTCCTCGACGTGCCGTGCTTCTGCAAGAACAACGCAGAGTGTTCGCCAATCGACGGTACCTGCACATGCCCTGCTGGCTTTCGTGGCTATGATTGCGACGAGGCTTGTCCCGCTAACACCTTTGGCGAGTACTGCAAGAAGTCATGCATCTGCAAGAACAACGCAACATGTTCGTCAATCGATGGTACCTGCACATGCCCCGCCGGCTTTCGTGGTGATGATTGCGGCGAGGCTTGTCCCGCCAACACTTTCGGCGAGTACTGCAAGAAGTCGTGCATCTGCATGAACAACGCAACGTGTTCGTCAATCGACGGTACCTGCACATGTCTCGCTGGCTTTCGTGGTGTTGATTGCGGCGAGGCTAGTCCCGCCATCTTTGGCGACCTCCTCGACGTGCCGTGCTTCTGCAAAAACAACGCAGAGTGTTCGCCAATCGACGGTACCTGCACATGCTCTGCTGGCTTTCGTGGCTATGATTGCGGCGAGGCTTGTCCCGCTAACACCTTTGGCGAGTACTGCAAGAAGTCGTGCATCTGCAAGAACAACGCAACGTGTTCGTCAATCGACGGTACCTGCACATGTCTCGCTGGCTATCGTGGTTTTGATTGCGGCGAGGCTAGTCCCGCCATCTATGGCGACCTCCTCGACGTCCCGTGCTTCTGCAAGAACAACGCAGAGTGTTCGCCAATCGACGGTACCTGCACATGCCCTGCTGGCTTTCGTGGCTATGATTGCGGCGAGGCTTGTCCCGCCAACACCTTTGGCGAGTACTGCAAGAAGTCGTGCATCTGCATGAATAACGCAACGTGTTCGTCAATCGACGGTACCTGCACGTGTCTCGCTGGCTTTCACGGTGTTGATTGCGGCGAGGCTAGTCCCGCCATCTTTGGCGACCTCCTCGACGTCCCGTGCTTCTGCAAGAACAACGCAGAGTGTTCGCCAATCGACGGTACCTGCACATGCCCTGCTGGCTTTCGTGGCTATGATTGCGGGGAGGCTTGTCCCGCCAACACCTTTGGCGAGTACTGCAAGAAGTCGTGCATCTGCAAGAACAACGCAATGTGTTCGTCAATCGATGGTACCTGCACATGCCCCGCCGGCTTTCGTGGTGATGATTGCGGCGAGGCTTGTCCCGCCAACACTTTCGGCGAGTACTGCAAGAAGTCGTGCATCTGCATGAACAACGCAACGTGTTCGTCAATCGACGGTACCTGCACATGTCTCGCTGGCTATCATGGTTTTGATTGCGGCGAGGCTACTCCCGCCATCTTTGGCGACCTCCTCGACGTCCCGTGCTTCTGCAAAAACAACGCAGAGTGTTCGCCAATCGACGGTACCTGCACATGCCCTGCTGGCTTTCGTGGCTATGATTGCGGCGAGACTTGTCCCGCCAACACCTTTGGCGAGTACTGCAAGAAGTCGTGCATCTGCAAGAACAACGCAACATGTTCGTCAATCAATGGTACCTGCACATGCCCCGCCGGCTTTCGTGGTGATGATTGCGGCGAGGTTTGTCCCGCCAACACCTTTGGCGAGTACTGCAAGAAGTCGTGCATCTGCATGAACAACGCAACGTGTTCGTCAATCGACGGTACCTGCACATGTCTCGCTGGCTTTCGTGGTGTTGATTGCGGCAAGGCTAGTCCCGCCATCTTTGGCGACCTCCTCGACGTCCCGTGCTTCTGCAAGAACAACGCAGATTGTTCGCCAATCGACGGTACCTGCACATGCCCTGCTGGCTTTCGTGGCTATGACTGCGGCGAGGCTTGTCCCGCTAACACCTTTGGCGAGTACTGCAAGAAGTCGTGCATCTGCAAGAACAACGCAACGTGTTCGTCAATCGACGGTACCTGCACATGTCTCGCTGGCTATCGTGGTTTTGATTGCGGCGAGGCTAGTCCCGCCATCTTTGGCGACCTCCTCGACGTCCCGTGCTTCTGCAAGAACAACGCAGAGTGTTCGCCAATCGACGGTACCTGCACATGCCCTGCTGGCTTTCGTGGCTATGATTGCGGCGAGGCTTGTCCGACCAACACCTTTGGCGAGTACTGCAAGAAGTCATGCATCTGCAAGAACAACGCAACATGTTCGTCAATCGATGGTACTTGCACGTGCCCCGCTGGCTTTCGTGGTGATGATTGCGGCGAGGCTTGTCCCGCCAACACTTTCGGCGAGTACTGCAAGAAGTCGTGCATCTGCATGAACAACGCAACGTGTTCGTCAATCGACGGTACCTGCACATGTCTCGCTGGCTATCGTGGTTTTGATTGCGGCGACGCTACTCCCGCCATCTTTGGCGACCTCCTGGACGTCCCGTGCTTCTGCAAGAACAACGCAGAGTGTTCGCCAATCGACGGTACCTGCACATGCCCTGCTGGCTTTCGTGGCTATGATTGCGGCGAGCCTTGTCCCGCCAACACCTTTGGCGAGTACTGCAAGAAGTCGTGCATCTGCAAGAACAACGCAACGTGTTCGTCAATCGACGGTACCTGCACATGCCCCGCTGGCTTTCGTGGTGATGATTGCGGCGAGACTTGTCCCGCCAACACTTTCGGCGAGTACTGCAAGAAGTCGTGCATCTGCATGAACAACGCAACGTGTTCGTCAATCGACGGTACCTGCACATGTGTCGCTGGCTTTCGCGGTGTTGATTGCGGCGAGGCTAGTCCCGCCATCTTTGGCGACCTCCTCGACGTGCCGTGCTTCTGCAAGAACAACGCAGAGTGTTCGCCAATCGACGGTACCTGCACATGCCCTGCTGGCTTTCGTGGCTATGATTGCGGCGAGGCTTGTCCCGCCAACACCTTTGGCGAGTACTGCAAGAAGTCGTGCATCTGCAAGAACAACGCAACGTGTTTGTCAATCGATGGTACCTGCACATGCCCCGCCGGCTTTCGTGGTGATGATTGCGGCGAGGCTTGTCCCGCCAACACCTTTGGCGAGTACTGCAAGAAGTCGTGCATCTGCATGAACAACGCAACGTGTTTGTCAATCGACGGTACCTGCACATGTCTCGCTGGCTTTCGTGGTGTTGATTGCGGCGAGGCTAGTCCCGCCATCTTTGGCGACTTCCTCGACATCCCGTGCTTTTGCAAGAACAATGCAACGTGTTCGTCAATCGACGGTACCTGCACATGCCCCACAGGCTTTCGTGGTGATGATTGCGGCGACGCTTGTCCCGCTGACACCTTTGGAGAGTACTGCACGCAAAAATGTACATGCGAAAATGGCGGGAGTTGCTCCTCCATCAATGGACGCTGCAACTGTACAGCAGGTAACAGTTAGATTTGAGATAAAGTGGCAACTCGGTGGTGTAGTTGGCACAGACGCATTGCGGAAGTGTGGTAGTTTATGCAGAGGCTATCGCAAAATATTTATCCTTATTTCTCTCCTCGAAATTTACTCGCTTGAAATAAATCATGGGGAATCAGAACATATTTCTGCGTCATCTAGTGAAATAGTTCAATTGGTTCGCCTCAACCAGCTGGGAATGGAAACTGTTTGGAATCAGTGAAACTCTTACAAACAGTTCGCAATATTTTTGCTTAAAACTCCGTGTAATAATCGATTTGTTAATTGTTGCCACTTCGCTGCGTATGGTTGTCATTCGGCTCAGTTAAAAAAGGACCACAAAGTAGTTTTCGAACCTTAATTTTATTGCTATCTCTTTTCTCCCATGAAGTCGTAATCTCACTCACAGTCAAATAAGAACAGTGACAAAGGTCAATGAATTTTACATAATAATTGCCAATTGCACAGCCAATTTGCCACAAATGTCTGTTTTATTTTTTCAATATGATTCTGCTTATATTGCTATTAACAGCAACCGATTTTTGTCGCTTGGTCTTTGAGCATCACGTCCAGATACCAACGATTGGGTCATTAAATGATTTTTTTTTCATTGTAAAGATTATGTGCGGTTTTTAAAGCAAAGTATTCTTTTTTTCAACAATTAAGAACGATATAGCACTGTGAAATTGTTGTTCTATTCGGCTCAGCTGAAACACGTCGAGAGCATCCGAAGTTATCCGAGCGCTCTGTGACGTCACCGTTCGAAAGCCGGCATACGAACTACCCATGTAATATGAGTACTCTGTCAACGATGGCAACGACATAATCGTATATGGCTTATTTCGTTCCTTTTTGCATAAATACGATGAAAACAAGATGTAAAATGTCAAAATCGGTGGTTCGATGCAGCACGATGTGTCAACCCGAAATCATCGTTCACTTATTTTTGCTGTGAAGACCACTTTGCTAAAAGTGTGAACGCGTTATAACGTAAACTGCGGGAATTTTTTTTTAAACATACGTCTTTTTCAATACGCTTATGATACGTAGCAACAATAACGGATACAATTTACCAAGCCTCTCCTAACCTAATCATTTCTAGCAATTTCATTATTTTTATCATTTACTGCTGGCAAAAGACCTGGAAAATGATGTTTATTACACAGTGATAGGAGGCCCAACCAAAAAGAATGAAACTTCTGTGCCACAAAAATTTCACAAGGAAAGGTTGCGAGGTCGATCTCGCCAATTTCAATTAAATTCAGCATGCTTGTAGAATGGGTAAAAATAGGCACATATTTTTTTATATCTGCAAAACCCGATTTTTAAGGGGTGAATGCACTCTCAAAAAATAGGGGTGTTTTTCGTCGATTACGTTATCGTTCTCATCGCCAATCACGAAAAAATTAATATTGTTGCAATTTGATTTTTTTTTTCATATCTCATACCGTTTCAACGTTATCAACGAAAAACGAAAAACACCCTAAATTTCGCGGATGCGTTTCAACCTTTAAAATTCGGATTCCACAGATTAAAAAAGTATGTCTCACCTATTTTCACCCATCATACAAACATGCAAAATTTCATCGAAATTGGAGAGATCGACATCGAGACCTCATCGATCCGTGGCGGCGTTCCATATATTAATATATGAGGCGAATTATTGCGATTCGATTCAACTCGTCTCGGCGAGCTTAGTCGATGCCAGCCTTTATAACGAGGGGGTCAGAAAAAAGGCAATCTACATACCTGTTGCAGCTGCGCAATCATGACAGCTTACATATAACATATTTTCGTCGATTTCATCGAGAATTAACGTGACAGAATACGCTTTACTCTAAACCCTATGTTCCCGGACTTATTCGACTCTGGGCTGTGCACGTATTTTGTTCGCGTTTCAATTGTACTTCATCCCCGTAGCTCTCACAAGCCCTACAAATAAATAATATTTTTTAATATTTTGTCCATTTACTTTCATCAGTAATTCTTTGAAAGATGAACTTACAACAAAGCTTTGGCACCACGAAATTCTGCAGCATCGAATCGAGAACCATTGCTCAGAGACTCTGTCATTATAAAAATATCCACGATCGGCAAATTACTCAAATTTGCTTTTACAAACCCATTTTCACACATCGTTGCACGAAAATTAAACTAGTTTTAGACTTTTTGAGAATGCTCGAAATGTTTTCCGATGTAAAATGACACCAAATTTCACATTTGTGTACACTCGCATGTAAGCCATATACATAGCCTATCCGGTTTCGTTCGAACGGTGACGTCACAAGCGCTAGCGCCGATAACGTGTCTTTTTGGCGCCAACATCTACAATTTGAACTTTCGTGATATAAAAACGATGAATAATGATCTTTAGAATTATTTCAAAGAAAAACCCTTTTAACATTCTGTTTTATTATCACAAAAGATCAATTCTGAATTTAAAAAAAACGATCATTTGTTTTTAACAATTTAATTGTTCAGCAATTATTCTATTTTTATGAGCTTGTTGAATAGGTTATATCGGGATGCAATGTGAAGATCAGTGCCCTTCCGGAGAATGGGGATTGCTTTGCGCTAATCGCTGTGGTTGCATAAATGGCAAAGAGTGTGATCACATCACTGGTAAGATGATTTTCAATTTATTTAAATACTCGCTTAGATCTAATAAATGAAATAGCGTAATGTATACTCTTTTTGCCCTCCAGTTTTATTTTCATATATTTTTCCATGTTTGACTACGGCTTGTTTCAATGCAGCACTGCCAGAATGTTACCCGAATATACCTGTGTCTATTTTGCCCTTTGAAATGAAAGTGCTCGAGCAGATCGAGTATTTCGAGAATTAAAATACCATGGTAAAGTTACCATGGCCTTTCATATATTTGCGACAATTTTCCTTTGACACTGATCAGCACAAAAATACGCAAATAATTGAGGAAAAAAATCACTATAAATAAATAAATGAGCAAAAAGAACGTTATGGCTATAATTCGCGCACTATTTGTTATATATAATTTTCTTCAATGTAATATGTTCGTCTTTGTTTCAATTTGAATTGGTATTTTCGTTCATCACTAATGGGTCATTTTCATTGCTTACTTATTTTTTTTGTACTAGCTCGATACTTTTTTCGATCATGAAATTCTCAAGTTTTCTGTCACATTTATATTATATACAAATTTAAAAATGTATCGAACAACCGATTTAAGTGTAGAGTTTTGATGATTTATTGAACTATTTTCGATTCCTACGAATTTAAGGGGTATGCAAGGAGTGTAACCCAGGCTGGCAAGGCGACCGCTGTCAAACACGCTGTTCAAGTGGTACTTTCGGGTTCAATTGTGGTGAACTCTGCACATGTGAAAATAGCGGAGAGTGCCGCTCTGATGACGGATATTGCGTATGCAAACCGGGATGGCAGGGTCCGAGGTGTACCGAAAGAAAGCAGCTGCCAATAAGTAAATGAATCGATTGATAGTAGTCAATAATACACCAAACCAGATTAGCTGCTCTCGACCAATTAAATAGTCCATTAAATCGATTTCAATCTACGTCAATAAATTGAACTATACTGAAAAAAATATACATTTTGTTTTGATACTAGTTCTAATGAATGACATCGTTACTTGATGATATGACTCTATAGATAGTAACTGTGATTGTGGCACGGCCGTATACACAGTTCTGGGCACTACCGGATATTCCATGAACCCCAAAGAGTGCCTCTATCGAACGCCCTTTTTTATTTGTCAGAGGTCTATAAAGGCACCCTTTATATAAAACTGAAGACGGGCAAAGACACTTACGCTCGCTAAGTCGTTGGGTATCAATAGACGCGGCAGTGTCTTGACGCCAAGTACTAAAAAATATAAAAAATCGACGCCACTGATCGATGCCACCGATCTCGACGCCACTGACCGACTGAAGGACACGCCGCGACTCTTTATACAGTAAGATGGGCTTCAGCAGACGACGTTTTAACTTTGATTCGATATTACGCGAAAACGCGGCGACGAATAGAAAATTTAATGACATTTGACTAATGAAATATGATTTTTTTCTATCGATTTTGGTTGGGTCATTTTTCGATCCGTCTACTCAATCTTGAGATCTCATAATGTTCGCCCGAATTTCCGAACCATTTTTTGGCCACCAAAATTATTCCACAGTCGTCGACCACAGTCTTCGATTTGTTGAATCGAGTACAGTCCCTCGTTTGTATCGTAGCACACACTACATACGTCCTTTTATGTATCACTTAACACTTATTTCCATAGATATAGATATAGACGCTCGCGCAGTCTCGAGTCGTAGCGCTGAGAGTCTGTGCACACGGTGTATTCCTACGCGCTTAGAAAATAGGCCGTGCGTAAAGGCTCTGACATACGCGGCGCCCCCCCCCCTTTCTCGGACCGCCGGCCAGTTGCGTTGATCAGAACGTCGGCCGTTTGTCGCGTTAGATTAATTTATATCGTTCTTCTACACTTGAAATTTCTCGGCGTCTCCGAATTTTCCCGTATCCGCGATCATTTAGATATTATCGTGTATCCTCGAATTTTGATAGCACGATCGTATCGCTGCAATTTATATTGACGTAAGAATAAACAAATATGGCCTATCTCATAACCTCAATTTACGTCCTCTGTCATTTGCAACGATCTTCCCTCGCATTGCTTTCCCGCTCGCCGATGTGTCAAAGAGCCAACGGCTCTGATGCGAGAAACTCAAGTTTATTTGCTCTTTGCAGGAATACCTCGATATGTATTCGTGAAAAAATCGCAGATAGCATATTTTCCGATGATCCGTACCCATTGTCATTACTCCTGAAAATCCTCGATTCCCTGAGCATTGTGCGACCAAAATGAGGTACGAAAGTTCAACATCCTTTGTCTACTAACGCTAAACTGTTACGTTTCAAACGCGGATGATTTGTGGAGCTGTGGCGAGTCCTCGATAACTTCACCCTGATGACCGAGCGTACCATTGGTATAGGGTACAGAGATTGTACCCTACGATGTACAATCAAATGTACGTGTTACTAGTATGGTACCGGTACACTGTACAATAAAAAAACATACCAGTACTGTATCCTCACTATACTAATACTGGCACCGATACCATATGCAGATACGTGGTAGGTACGATACCTGGGCTATCATATAGGAACCAGAACCAATGTAGCGTCGGATTTACCATGTAGATGGACCATCTGATTCATCCAGGTCAGCAAGTACGTGCTGCCGAGTATGAGAGACGGCGTCAATCGTCGAGACTACAGTTTACACTCCCAGTGTCGCGAGGATATCACTGCTGTCTTCAATCTCTCGAGGGCACAAGCGAGGCTGACCTCAAGGAACTCGTCGAACCTTTCGGTATCGTTTAGAAACAATATCTCGCCAAGGATCGCACCACCAATCTGTGCAAGGCCTTTCGGTTACATATGTACATTTCAAACCGAACGCCGAGGACGCTAGGGCCTTCTTGCATCTCAATGGTTAGGGCTACCATCATCTCATACTCAGCGTCGACTAGTCCAAACCTCCAGCCCAACAGAATTGAATGGTCAACGGTTGAAATCCATTAAGGTTGAACGAGCGCGTGCTCTTGATTTCTAAAGATTTTATTCAAATTATAACGATACATTATTTGTATCATTATGCATGTTTCAGTGGAATTTCAGAACACTTGACTATTTAGATTCGGAGATAATGGGTTTTAAAATTGCAACTTTTAACACTGTAGGGTCTGCATTGAAATTTAGAAAGAGTAATTGTCCGTAAAAAATATTTGTCCTCTATAAGAAGACACTTGGCAATAAAATAAGCGATGTTAAATTATTAATGTTTGTAACGCAAATATTTTTTTTTACGATAAAAGTTTTGAACTCTAGGAACACGATAATTATTTTTTTTCTCGAAATATTTAAAAATACTGTTCCGCGGTGTTACATGTCTTCTTATTATAGGGGAGCAATTTTTTTTACCGACAGTTATTTTTTGATCAGACGCATAGATAATTACTTATGATTTAAAATGAATAGCCAATCATGTGCGCGCTACAGAGGACAGGCAGCGTAATGGGGAGGGATAGGGGAATAAGTTGTAATTGCGTGCGCCTTAAAATGTGTGCGAAGGGAAAATTCCGAAAGCATGTGCAAATGCAAATGTACACACGCGTGTGCGCACGTACACTCACACTAGGAAACACTCTCTTGCGCACACACAAACACACACACACACACACACACACACACACACACACACACACACACACACACACGCACGCACGCACGCACGCACGCACACACGCACGCACATACACGCACACACACACACACACGCGCGCGCGCACACACACACACACAAACACACGCACGCACGCACGCACACACTTGCACACATGCTTTCGGAATTTTCCGTCCGCACACATTTTCAGGCGCATGCAATTACAACGCATTCCCCTATCCCTCCCCTCTACGCTGCCTATCCGCTGTAGCGCGCACCTGATTGGCTATTTATTTTAATTCATAATTAATTATCTATGCGTCTGATCAAAAAATGACTGAGGACTTTTCTTTTTTTCCTACTTTTTTTTCCTACCTTTTTTCCCTACTTTTTTCCTTTTTTTTCCTACCACATGCTAGAAGAACGTACGTTACTTCTGGGACACCCTGTATATATATATATATATACATGGTGGACCATTTAACGTGACCACCCCAAATATCTCCGTTGTATTTAGATGGACAAACAAATGTGAGGAAGTAATTTAATAGATTTCAAAGGCCTGATAGAGTGGTGAAAAATTTCATTTTCGTCAAGGTCATAATTTTTGCGTTCACAACGTCATCAATGGTTTCTCAAAATAGGAGCACGTTTTTTTTTAAATTACGACATCGTAGCTGACATTCAGACGAATCCAACGACCTATGATATCATGACCTTGAAATGATTATTCACCAAAATACACGTGTAAAAACGGGAAATCGTGATGGTATTGACGATAACAATATCCGAGTAATGTGATTGAATTTTTTGTGCAGAAAATTTATTGTAACGAATATTCGAATTGATGGCCATTAACGTCGACACATTGTTGAAGACGTCGGATGAATGATTCTCTTGACATTCGAATAGTTTTTGATGCGACAGCGACGCAGGCTCTTGTAATTCGTTGTCGCATGTTTACCGGCGTCGTCGGAACATCATGGTAAACACGTCCTTTATAGCTTCCCATAGGAAGAAAGCCAGTGGCGTTAAAGCCGGCAAACGAGCAGGTCAAGGGATTACTGCACCGCTCCCAATCCAGCGTTCGGGAAATTGTCGGTTTAACACTTCGCGAGCTATAACTGCCCAATGAGCTGGACAGCCATCATGTTGATACTACGTTCGGTATCGCTCTGCTATCCGACTATTGACATTATTGTATCCGTTGTATCCGACCTGGGCTGCTGTCACGCCACAAATGATTCGAAGGTGAAGAGAATCATTCATCCGACGACTTGAATAATGTGTCGAGGTTATTGGCCATCACTTCGAACATTTGTTTTAATAAATTTTCTGCACAAAAAATTCAATCACATTATTCGAACAAAAAATTCAATTACATTATTCGGATATTCTTCTTGTCAATACCATCAGGATTTCCTGTTTTTACACGTGTATTTTGTTGAAAAATCATTTCAAGGCCATGATATCTTCTAATTCGTCTGAATATAAGCTACAACGACATAATTAAAAAAAAAAAATGTTCTCATTTAAAAAACCAATGATGCCCTTGAGAACGCAAAACCTATGACCTAGGCAAAAATGAATTTTTCACAACTGTATCAGCCCTTCGAAATCAATTAACTTACTTCTTGACATTTTTTTGGTACTCTAAAGACAACGGAGATATTTAGGATAATCACGTTAAATGGTCCACTCTGTATATATCTCGCAGAAGATTATTTCCACGTAATGAGTAGCGCCACGAACAGGTCAGAGATAAAGTTAAGAAATCCGGACGAAAAGCATAGCGTTTCAATGCATATCGTAGTGCGGCGTGCGCACTACGATGTAAATAACCCCTGTAAATAACTTAACGAACTTATGTCATGCTGGTGACTAAAAAAAAGCTGATGGCCGATTCCATCTCATTGACAATCAGCACCACGATCTTTTATACAGGTCTTGAAGCGAAGGCGAATGGTAAGGATTAGTACCCTTATTGAGCAAGTTTTTCGTTCACCTCAAAGCCACTGCACGTCGCTGCACGTGGCTGCTGTAGATCGATACGGTAAGGCCCGGTGGGAATGCTTTAAACTAGGGATGATTCAAAATACTTTCATCAGATAAAGAATTATTATGAAAGTCATCGTTGATAATTCAGGGTAATAATTGTTTAACAATTCTTTTATAATAACTATTTTAAAGATCCTTAATGCTCGATTGCGTTGTAAATCAAGTTTTTTAAATTTTCATTTCCGCTCAAATTGATTTGCGTACATCGGAAATAAATTCAGGATAAAAAAATGCCGATTAGAGAATTGAACCCAAAATACCATGAGTGTAAGCGCGGAACGAATCCATTTGGCTAAATAACCTTTGTGACAGCGATTAACGAAAAGTCATTCATTTTACCGGTAGCTGGGCAGGTGGGAATAAAAAAAGGGGAAATAAATAATTTAATTGAATATAATCGCACACCCGTACCGATTCGTGTGTGCGACGCCCGCGTATGCCTGAGGGCCAGCGACATGCCCGTAATAATTTTTTTCCGAAGGTAAGAGGCTGAGATTCGAACTCGCAACTTCACGATGGGCTGGTTTATAAGGCAAGCACGCTAACCATTCGACCATCCAACTGGTTCAACTTATGTAACTAATTTTAGGATCATTGCATTTGTGGTAGCGAATCTGCCTATGGTTATAACCATAAACCTTGTTTTTTTGCCGGCAATGGAACGTCACGGCGTGCCGCCAATGTGCCATAGCAGGCATGTGTTATAGCAATTAGTAATTGGCCATAGCAATTAGTGCCAATGTGCCATAACAATTAGTGCAAATGTGCCATAGCAATTAGTCATTAGCGTGCCGCCAATGTGCCATAGCATATTGGCGGCACGCTGTGAATGCCGGAATAACGTATTCCTTGCCGGAATAACGTATTCCACATTTTCTGTCTCAATGCCGCGATAACTTGTCTCGTTTTTACCGGCAACGGAGCGTCACAGTGTTACGTCCCCGTAGACTTATCGAATCTTAGGGAGGACGCAACACGGTGTTGACTTCGCTTTCAGGTCAAGACAATTGAGTCCTTTACCCAGGGATGGAAGTCACGTCTTTGATATCGGAAGAATGACGGTTGGATAAAGCGTTGGTCTTGAGGAAGATCGAATAATACGAGAGTTTTGCATAAATGCTTTGCTTACTCAATTTATTTTCAGATAATTCGCTGCTTGTTCCTTTCGTTCCAATGGTCGTCTAATAATCGTAGTTATAATTTATTTTATCGGCGGTATTGTTTTGAGATTTGGATTATGCTTGTTACAATTTCTTCACGATTATAAGGTTCACACAATGATTACATGGAGATTAAATAGTTAGAATATTAACACGTACTACTGTGTCCAAAAAATAAGGTGACATTGTATTTATTTCGAAAATTCTTTATTTATTTTTCCAAATCAATTTTATCCCCTTCAAAGTAATCCCCTCCCGATGCAATGCACTTATGCCAACGGATTTTCCAATCTTCGAAACACTGATTGTAGTCACTTTCCGGGATGGCCTTCAGTTCCGTCTTCGCTGCGGCTTGAATCTCGTCTATCGTATCAAAACGGTGTCCCCGGAGCGATCTTTTGAGCTTGCTGAACAGCCAGAAGTCGCACGACGCCAGATCAGGTGAATACGGTGGTTGCGGAACGATATGGGTTGAGTTTTTGGCGCCGTGCGACTTCTGGCTGTTCAGCAAGCTCAAAAGATCGCTCCGGGGACACCGTTTTGATACGATAGAGGAGATTCAAGCCGCAGCGAAGACGGGACTGAAGGCCATCCCGGAAAGTGACTACAATCAGTGTTTCGAAGATTGGAAAATCCGTTGGCATAAGTGCATTGCATCGGGAGGGGATTACTTTGAAGGGGATGAAATTGATTTGGAAAAATAAATAAAGAATTTTCGAAATAAATACAATGTCACCTTATTTTTGGACACAGTAGTATGTCGAACGGCTTATTATAGTGTTCGCATAATGATTACACAAGATTAAATAGTTACAACATTTACACACGATTAAATAGTTGAAATGGTTACAATGTTCAAGATAAGAATAAAGTTCTTTGAAGGCAATTTATTACAGCAGTTGTGGTTTAGATTTAGGCTGTATTCGATAGTTTAATAGATGTTGCAGAGTCTTGAGGTTAAAAGATACGGTGGTGATGCAAGGGTTTAGATTTGGTCATTTGAACACTTCGCGATGGGCTGAGACTTTTTTTGAGGAGCGTCTTTGACCGATATTGGAAGTTGAAATGCGACTGGACAATATGTACCTTGCTGAATTTCAACTGGTAGACTTCGGTGACAGTACCTTCAGCCGTGAGGTTGAGACTGAGACTGCGACTGCTGGGCTGATATCACTTTGATGACTGCTTGGTCACGACGATTTAGTCTTTGGACTTGATGTTGAGATTGAGACTGATTGGTGTAGCTTTAGCCGCGAGGTTAAAATCGAGACTGCACTCGTTGAAACTTTGACTGATTCTGCTCGATTGAGATTGAGAGTGAGACCTTGACCGTGAGATCGAGATGGGGACTAACAAGGGGAGGTCACGACGTTCGGATCAGGGATTTTCTTCAAACTTTGTATACTTTTAGTAGTCCATTAGGACAGCATGATGTGCAAGTAGCAAGGCATACTACTTAGATGTTTTCGAGAAAATCGCAAGAGGAGTCTTACGCAACCAATATCTACCGGTGCGTAGCGACACTGAGCACGAGACGGCGGCGGTCAAGTGGTTAACGTTCAATGTCCGTAATCGCTGGATCGCTGGATCGAGTCCCGCTCATGTTATTTTTATTTTTATCTTTTCCAACACTGTTCATATTCTTTCATATATATTACAATTCAAAGGTAATATAATGAAAAAAATACGTGGATTTGCATGAATCTTTATCGAATTTCCAATGTTATTTGGCTGTTTACTATTTAATTTTTATTATTACAACAGCTATTATATTTAAAATTATCGACAAAAAAATTCTGATTTTTACAGACCAGACAGGTTGCCAGTACCAGTCAACTTATGACAGAACTCTCGCCGAAAAAAATTCAAAAACTGTGTTTGTTATAAGGCGCGATAACGATGTTCGGTGAATTATTGCCGCAAGTGTTTTTGTGTTTGCAAAAAGCCATGGGCAAGTTTGGTCCAAGAGTTCAAAAAACTATTGACAATTTAACGAAAGACCTTCCAAATGTCGTCGTAATAAGTTCGAAATCTGGGAAACTTACCACACAGCTCTATATTTCATTTTTAACCAGCGTCATGCTTCCTTATGTGGAAAAAGAAAAATTCTTGCTAATAATAGATTCTTGGGGAGGTCAAACGAATCCTAGTTTGTACGATGAAATCTTTACCAATGATACAGGTCTTGGAACTTGCACGGTTAAAGTCATACCCCCGAAATGTACTCTGCTTTGCCAATCGTGCGACGTTTATTTCTATAGGCAAGTTAAGAACTTTATCAAGCGCCTTCAAAATTGTTCATATTTGATTGAAAACGAACGAGAAATTGCTTCTCGTGAAGATGCTATCAAAATATCAGGTTGATAAAAAAGTTTTGTCGCAATAATTTAAATATAATTTATTTATTTATATATCTTATACAAAAGATTTCTAATCAACAATATATTCGCCATCGGTTTCTATGACACCCAACCATCTAGTGGGCAATTCATTTATGACCTTTGCCCAAAACTGCGGCGGCTGGAAGTCAAAGAAATTTAAAATATCCCTTCTGAGATCGTCGACGTTTTTGAAAGTTTTGTTTCTCAAATATGCCTTCAAATGTCTGAACACATGGTAGTCAGATGGCGCGACGTCGGGAGAGTATGGTGGATGAGGAACGGTATTCCAGTGAAGCTCAGTGATTGTTTTGTGGGTTTCCTTTGCGACATGGGGTCTCGCGTTGTCGTGGAGAAGGTGCACAGTCGCACGTCTTGGCCGTTTTTTTCTTATAGCTTTTGCCAATTCCTGGAGATTCTCGATGTATCGTGTAGAGGAGATCGTCTCACCTACAGGGAGAACATTGTGAAACAGCATTCCCTTTGCGTCCCAGAAATAGCACAACAAAACCTTTTGTGAGTGACGATCAGATTTCGGTTGGTGTGGCAGTTTTTCTCCGATAGGAAGCCAGTAGGCTAAACGCGTTCTGTTATCATATAAGACCCAGCTTTCATCTCCTGTCACAAGATCTTCTAAAAACTCCTTACGATGGTGGCGAAGCAGGAGAGACTGGCAGATGGTCACGCGACAGTTCTTATTGTCGTCGGTGAGACGGTGTGGTATCCATTGAGCTAGAAGTTTCCTGTATCCGAAGTTGTGTAAGTGATTGACTATTGACGGAAGGTACTTGCTTCCGGTTTTTCTTTGATGCAGCGGAGTAATGCTTCATCATCGATGGTCGACGGTCGTCTGGAACGTTCCTTATCTTCAAGGCTTGTGTCTCCAGATTTAAAACGATTGAACCAACGCTGGACTGTTCAATGAGAAACTACGTTCTCGCTGAATGCATCCTGTATATTTTTAGCAGCTGTGCTTGCGTTCGTGCCGCGCCGCCACTCGTAAAAAATGATCGCTCGAAGTTGCTCCTGCGAGATCGAAGCCATTTCTGTCCACTAGAACGCGCGCTCGCCCTTTTATACCCTGTCACGCGGAAGAGTAGAAAACATTCTAGAATATTCTCGACATAGCTCGATGTCATATTGCGTCAATATGTAAAAAGACATTTTAAAAATTTTTGTGACAAAACTTTTTTATCAACCTGATACATTCTATCGTCCACCACCGATTATCAGCACCGATATTTACGAAAATGTTGCGTTATGCATGGTTTGCATCCAAATTATCGGAAGAAAGAGAAATTTTTCAAAATGTCAACTAGGTTTGTTTTTCCATGGAAACTCTGAAGATTGCTTGTGCATGCGGGAAAATTGCATTCATTCGGTGTAGCAGATGCCGCTTTAATTTATGTTTTCCGTGTCTGTATGAAAAATATCATCCTGCAAATTGTAATGTCGAAAGCACATCCGACGATTAATTGTCGAAAGCACAACCTTACATTCTGACATATTGTAACTCAGTGTATTATTGAATAAAATTATTTACACCTTTATTTATCGATGTTTGACTTGCGCTTTCTAAGCCAGGCCTTCCCCCTATCCTTTCAAATCTGTGTCTGCAGGTCGAAGCGTGCACAACAGTTTCGGGTACGTTACCCGTTTCCAGGTATACGGGATTTCGCAAATCTCGACAGGCACCTAAGTAGTACGCCTTGTTACTTGCACATTATGATGTCCTAATGGACTACTAAAAGTATACAAGGTTTGAAGAAAATCCCTAATCCGAACATCGTGGCCTCCCCTTGTGAGACTTTGACCGCGACTGACTGATGCGTAGCTCCGGCCACGGAGCTGAAGTCGAGACTGGACTGCGCGCTGCTGTATTTTCAGTCCTTTCTTTTATATCCCTGTTTCGGGGGTGGTCTTCTCTCAAAAGATCTTCCACGTGTCGAAAGTCTTGGGTGACTTTCCCTCTCTATTCCCTTTTTTTTGGAGTGGCCTTCTCTCAAGTCCTTGGTATTTTCATCAAGAGATTCTCCTTGTGTCGGCGATCCCGGTCGACCTTCGCGATTTTTAAAGGGTGCGCGTGTATGATTCGGAGATGGCTTTCTCGTGGTGGTACTCGTGGCGGGTATTGCTTGAATTTCCGGTTTTACGATCTTTGGATAGTAAAAAAAGTAGGTTAGGAGTGCCTCCTCTTCAGTTCAGTTGGATATTACGCTATGGGTGGTTCCTGTGTCGGTTGGGTCGCACTTCCCCTGCTAACTCGTCTAAGGGGAGGTCTGGCTCAGAGGTGACTCTCTCGTTGTAGTACTTGTGGTGGATATTCTTCAAATTCCCGACTTTACGATCCTTGGATGCTGGTCCAAGTGAATCGGTGGAGGCCTTGGTTTTTGAAGACAGAACTCGTCTTTTCGGCGCTGAGAGCTTTTATATGGAACATTCGAATGCCTTTCGCAGGTATGAGCTTGACACCAATATCAGATATAATTTCGTTCCCTGGTTAACTTAGCTGATATCCGCTTACGAGGTGCCCTGAGTTTTTATGACAAGCGTGCCCTTTCGGTGCTGCTTGTTTTTATAAAGAATATTCGGGTGCCTCCTGTAGGCTGGGGCACGTGCTGTAGGCGACAGTGTTCCGCGGGGTGGTTCGGTCAATCGATGGGGTGACTGAAGTTGATTTGTTAGTCGCGTGATGGTCCAGGGATAATTTGTCGTAGGGTTGGGGTGGCGTGTATCGCATGTAGGCAGAGCGCCGCTGGTAAAAATCGAGGTGGCCTGGTAATTCTTGGAGTGCAGACTGTCGTTACTACGCGAAGGGGTTTCTTTTCCCCGCTCGATATTCTTATATCGCCCAGATTTATTGAAATTGTAGAGTGGGTGCGATGAAGCGGGTCATGACGTAACAACAGCGTGATGCATTTATGACTGAAAAGCGATATAAAGATGACATCACTTCAAATCTGGCGCTTGCCGCATCAGTACCGTTGTAACAGCAGGTAATTGTTGCATATATTCACTGCAAACTCGCCATCTTGGTGTCACACATTTATTTTGCTAAACCACACACTGTGGCGCAAATTTGCAGCTTAATGCAGAACCAAAAAGACAGCATATTGGTGTCACGGTGTACCGCCGTATACTGTCCCCTTGCCGCTATAATGCTGACATGTAAATTTTCACAATACGTTTGTCTATCAGGGTGGTTATCCGTCATTGGTGAACCTGGCAAATATGGCATGCGGCCTGATACGTATGAAGACTGACATCAAAATGTATAATCTCGTTCTCACTTGGTCGAATTCGGATTCGATCGATGTGCATTATTCGGCTCCTGTAGCGCGATTCTGTAACTCGTTATAACTCCGTAGCGATGGTTTTCGTTATCATTAACGAGCGACAGCCAATAAGAGGCCCTTTTTCTGTGATCGTGCATGCAATTGTCTGTTACGGTTTATCGATAACGAAAACTGTCGCTACCGAGGTATAACGAGTTATGGCCTCTGCACACTGCACGCGATAAGCGATATCCAATGGTAGCTTCACACTCCTAGGGCGATTCCGGAAGATCTGAGCGCCCCTTGGATGTCGGTGTCAGTGAAGTTAGCAGAGCATTTGCTAGCAGATCAAAATTAAGTGGGAGTTCTCTTCGCATGCAATCGAGTTCTGTAGTTCCTGATGGTTTTTAGAAATAGTGCTGGTGATTTTGTAGAAAAAATGGTGATTGAAAAAATGATCTGCTAACTTCCCGTAGCAGATCATTTTGCAGACAACCGAAAATTACCGGGAGTTCATTGTACATGCGGCTGAGTTCTATAGTTCCTGATAGTTTTGAGCAATAGATCTGGTGATTATATAAAATACAGACGGATTTTTTTTTGTCGCACTTCTTATAGAAATATGCTGATGGATAGACGTGAGTTCTGGGTACTTGTTATCTGAGATATTATAGTTTTGGTATAGTTTGATGTACTTGAGTAAAGTTCGGGCTTCCAGCGATTTTCAAAGAATTATTAAAAATGTTGATCATCATCTCAACTATACAAGTAGAATCTGCTGATGGATAGGCGTGAGTTCCGGGTGCTTTTTGTGGAAGATAAGATAGTAAGATATTATAAACCAGAACTTGACTATCGGGTTAAGAAAGACATAAATTAACGCGATTTATTATGTAACTGTACACCAAGTTTCCGATTCCACATAGTAGGAATTAAAAGATCAGCGATGTACACCTAGACCACATGGCTCTTGAAATCTCACTTTATTTACATAATTTGAAGAGTTACGTGGAAGTATTCACATTCTACTCTATTACAAAACCACCATACATCTCATGAAATCTATTGTGTCACATAAATGTTCGTTCAATAGGCATAGGCAGGCTCAATATCTCATTTCTAATAATTCTGTATACCCGATGCAGTAACTGATGCGATGTTACAATTTGAAATAATTTAACAAGGAAACGTTACGAGGTCGATGTCTCCGATTTCGATGAAATTTGGCATCCTTGTAGAATGGGTAAAAATAGGCGACACGTATTTTTTTATATCGGCGGAACTCGATTTTTAAGGGTTGAAAAGCACCCTCGAAAATTGGGGTGTTTTTCGTTTTTCGTCGATAAAGTTTTAACGGTACGAGATGTGAAAAAACTTCAAATTGCAACAATGTTTATTTTTTGGTGTACTATACATTGGAGATGAGAACGATGCAGATAGCAACAAATTTCATATTGTTTATTGCAAAAATGCATTTTTCCAACCATATCTCCGAGAATTTCTAATCGATTGGGATGTAAATTTGCATACATGTAGAGAATGGAGAATTGCAGATACGGATTTTTTCTTTTTCCGATATCTCACAATTAAGGGGTTGAAACTGCCCGTCGATCTTTTTGCCGAGGGCATCGTATTATCAGCTAGCCTGTTGGCATTTCGATCTAAATTCACGTCAATATATGTTGGTGTTATGACGCAATTGCATATTTGTAACATTCCAGAACCTCCCCCCAACGGTCCCCCTCTCGAAAGGCAAACGTTCAAAGTTCTTACCGTGCGGCATGGACGAAAATGTGTAGAAATAAAAATGGGTTACAACGAAAGTACTATCAGTCAAAATAGTCGATACACATTTTTTCGTTTTGGCGGAACGACACTCTTAAGGGGTCAACGCACCATTTAAAACGTCGTTCTTTCTATAGCTCGTGAACGGGCCGAAATAAAAATAAAGTTCGAAAGGAAAAAATGTTGTATTCTTCGACTACTAGACGTTCATGATGATAATGATGAGTACAGCAATAAATGGCGCGTGGTTTATTGCAATAATTCGTGAATTACTTGTGAAAAACCACTCTTCAGTTTCCCACTAATATGGGCAGAGGCAAGGATCGCAATCACGGACTGACTTCGCGCTTCGGGAAGCAACTGGATTACAATTGTATATTTACGAAGAAATTCTCCCCCGCCACGTACTGCCTTTGAAGATTACAACACAATCGGAAAAGTGTTCTCACGCTTACTCATTTAGGAAACGTTTCAACGTTATGTTTTTTATGGATTATACTTACTACAATAATGATAGTCATGATAAAAGTGTTTGAAACAAAAAGATTTTTTATGCCACGCACAAATGATAATAGCTGCTTCGCCGCATAGATCGCATGTCGGTACATTTTGTGAAAAGCAAAATTCTACCGGATTTTCGAAGTTTAGTGGTCTTTCTTCTTCGTACCCGCTTTTGTACCACACATATTTGAAAAGGTTTGTAAACCGTGGAGAAAAAAACTGGTTGTGTGTAAGAGATTGTAATTTAACAATATTATCTCTCAAATGCAGATTGACGTCGTAATTGTATAATATGGGCATATAAGTTGGGCATTGACCGCTCCAAGAATCCAGAAGTATTACCGATTTTGGACCCGTATTGGGAATATATACTTCTTGAAACCATCGCTTGAAATGATTAGTCATCAATTTTCTAGATTTCGAAGCCAATAGAAATATATTTTCGGCTCTGAACATAGTTTGTTCCACTCGAGGACCAAATTTGTCAGTAGGTTCGTTTAAAACGATCAACATAGGTGCCAAAAGCTTGCTACTCGCAAAAACCAAAGGCTGTATAGTATAACTGTGTGTTGTTGATGTTTTCGATTGCACGACTGTCTCAACGGATTTCTGCGATTCTTTCGCCAATATGCAGCCTGTATGTAGCTCTAAATTGAATCCACTCTGATCAGAATTAAATGTGTTTTCAGCCCCAACGTTGGCTATGTTGACTTCCACCATTTCTATAAATTCGATAGCTTTGTTTTGAAGTGTATCAGCGTTTAATAATTATTGTTTTGTTACATTTTTAGTAATCTTCCGTGACACAATTCCATGTTGCTTTTTGAATGTCCTTAGCCAACAAGCGGATGCTTGGAAATTTACGTCTGGTATTTCTACAATTTCTCGTGCACGTAAGGCCCATCGTCGAAGATCTATAGCATGGACAGGCAGCCTTTTGTCCAAAGCATCATTAAAATTGTTTAACGTGTAGTGAGATATCTTTGTTAACTTTTCTTTGTAGGTGCTGCCCTTATTTATACTATGGACCCACCGGCGCAACTACGGCTCTGATTTCACCTGTTTGAAGTTCGTTTGAACAGATCATAACTTTCTGTTCTCATTTGCCCCGGATCTCTAGTAATCTACAGCTCTTGTCTTGTATTCGTTACTCAATTCTTCTATATCTTGGATACGTACATTTTCATCAATTATTGGATCTAGCTATCGTTGTCCGTGCCAATCTCCTTCACTGTCATTTTCTATTGCGGCTGCTTCATGAATTTCATTTGGTGACAGAAAATCCAAACCAGTTTCCACTTCCATTTTCATAGGTTGATTCATCGCTTCAATGATCATGCTTTCTTGAACCTTACTGAACTTTTTTTCCTGTTCGGTGATTGGAGTGAGAGGCACATTCATAGCAATTATCGCTATGGATAGAAGTTGAATAACATTCACCGGATTAACGTACATTTTTATTTGTATTTCGAACTCAAAATGTATGGCTGGCTTCCCCGTCGTAACTGCAGCAATAATGATCGTTGGTAAATTTACATGACTTGAAACCCAATTGATAAATACACACGAAAAAAATAACGACGACACACGCTATTACCAGAACTGCTATTAATCTTTGATAAAGCGATTTCAAGGTTATCATGAGAGCCCCTCTTAGCACCGTAGTCGCTGTTTGCGAAGATCTATTTCTTTCGTTCATTGGTTCTGCTGTTTGTGAAATTAAAGTCAAAGATAAAGATTAAATTATGCTGCGTTTTAAGCTGATAAAAATGTTTGCATTATTCTGTTCATGAGTTGCAGCGGAAACCCAAAACGCTGTAATCTCTGCAGATAATGCCTTCGATATGGTGAGCGGAGTGCAATTTCTTCGTAAATATACAATTGTAATCCAGTTGCTTTCCGAAGCACGAAGTCAGCCCGTGATTGCGAGCCTTGCCTCTGCCCATCTGAGTGGGAAATTGAAGAGTGATTTTTCACAAGTAATGCACGAATTATTGCAATAAACAATACGCCTTTTGTTGCTGTACTCATCGTTATCATCATGAACGTCTAGTAGTCGAAGAATACAACATTTTTTCCCCTCGAACTTTATTTTTATTTCGAAAACGAGAAAATGTGTAGCGACTCTTTCGACTGATTGTACTTTCTTTGTAACCCATTTTTATTTCTACAAATTTTCGCCCATGCCACTCGGTAAGAACTTTGAACGTTTGCCTTTCGAGAGGGGGACCGTTGGAGGGAGGGGGGGCTGGAATGCTACAAATATGCAATTGCGTCATAACATGAACATTTATTGACGTGAATTTAAACCGAAATTCCAAAGGGCTAGCTGATTATATGATGCTGCATGTATGCAAATTTACATCCCAATCGATTAAAAATTCTCGGAGGTACGGTTGAAAAAATTGCATTTTTTGCAATAAGCAATATGAAATTTGTTGCTATCTGCATCGTCCCCATCTCCAATGTATAGTACACCAAAAAATATACATTGTTGCAATTTGAAGTTTTTTCATATCTCGTACTGTTAAAACGTTATCGACGAAAAACGAAAAACACCCCAAATTTCAAGGGTGTTTTTCAACCCTTAAAATCGGGTTCCACCGATATAAAAAAATACGTGTCGCCTATTTTTACTCATTCTACAAGCATGCCAAATCTATCGGAATAGGAGATATCGACCTCGCAACCTTTCCTTGTAAGTAAATAAATTGCTGCAAAAGTTACTTGTAGAAGCGGTAGGAACGTTTTGCCAAGAAAATCGAGTATCTTCCCGAGCGCTTGTTCTTAACCATGCACGCCAAGTCGTTGCACAGCATTTCCAGTGATACATACATACAGTACTTGTGTGATGCATACGTTGTACTTTTATATAATCATGATTCGAAGTTTTTATTATAATAGTAATATGGTTTCTTAAAATAAAATGTTGAGAAAAATATTATTTCTAGGGTTTGATCATTTTGTGTACGTTGCTAGTAACTTTGCTTGGCTTTTGCATAAAAAGTTATGTCATTTCTTTTGTACGTTTGAATTGAAAATGTAATAATGTAAATGAAAGTATTGTTTGAAAAAAATCACAAGTATTTCGCGGTTAATTAGAATTTTGTAGATAGTGAAATAAACGAAATTTTTTTCGAGGGCATTTTTTATTGATTGGCGTTTTTTTTACTTGTTGGAATAAACACAAGAATGACATGTGCGAATTCTTAAGTCAATGGGACTTGTTAAGGAATCATCACAGTGTGAACGCCCGAAAAATAGCACATTTGCGCGATTTTTTTAGTTGGGTAGGATAAGCTAATCGGTCTAATTTTTTTTTATAAATTGAAGCACTGATAAAGAATACAAAATAATATTTTTTAGATTTCTTTATTTATTGTTTCACATTGTTTTTATTTGCGGAAAATTACGTGGAAAAAAATGGTGTCCCATGGTGGCCAGGATTAGGGCCCCAAATTTTGTCAGAAACAAAAATTTCCAAATGATTATTAATCTGTAGGAAAGCCTACAATGTGACTTATCATCCGTCGGTAAGACGTCGTTGCTAGTTCACGCTACAGAGGGCATGCGGGCTCGGGCAGCTGCGCGAAGTTGGCGGCCTGCACGGGCGCGGCGGTATCGTCAGTGTCCCCCGCGGTGCTATCTTTTGTGAGTGTGAGAGTCGAATTTTGGGAAGACGTTGTACAAGATCGAGGATTCACGAAACGAGGTAACTATTTTACAAAAAACCATGACACAAGTGAATAGTAACACCCTGAGACGATAAAGTCCAGCAACTATCGTGGAAGAGCATTAATTGGATCTTTCCGAAGTATTTTGACGTGCGACCGGAGCGCGACAGGTCGCCATCTTGTTTCCCGACATGTATACTCGACGCGTACGCCTCCAGTGACTTAATTGCGGAACGCTCGTTAAATTTCCTAATTAGTTTTACGTTCTCTCTGACCTTCAAAGTTCGAGTAATTCGCAGGTGGTAATTATTTTTTCACGTTCGATTGACGAAAATTCAGCCGTGAGCGGGACAATTGACGTGCAGAAGTTTCACAGGGATTGCTTGTCACAGCTATTGTTGTCGGAAGTGCAATAATCGGTGTGTCATTTTTGAGACTACTGTTTCGGACGATGTCAATTGATCGAACGTTTTAACCGATTACAACGAGAAAAAATCGTAGCGTTTCAGGTCGCAAATTCGTTAAAACTAACCTATAATATAATTGTCAGATTTATTGTTGCAGCATTGTCGTATAATGGCGGCTCTTGTTGTTTATTATCGAATGAAAAAATCGAAGGCATTTATTTCGAATTTTTAACGAAAAAGAAACATCAATATTGTGATTATTATCGTATGAGCAAGGGCATGTGTGTCGCGAATGGATTTTAGGCTCGTTTTGTAGATGATATACCATGAAGTCGAAATGTGCATCGTTAAAGGGCAACGTTTTTTTTTTTTCAATTTCTTTATTTCTGTTACGTAATTTTTTTTCTTTATTTTTATTTGTTTATTTTGGTTTCTTTATTTTTATTATCTTAAAAAACGTTGTATTTACAAATTGTGGTTGTAGAGCTCTTATTAGAATATGTGAAGATGTATGACTAATTTTCAAACTTTAAATCGGCCCAGAAGAAATTTTATCAATCAAAGGAATTAATTTTTCGTTGCGCTCCGACTAAAGATGTTGAAGTTTGCATCGTTGGAATGCAATGAGAAGTGTTGATTTTTTCATTTTTATTCTTAATTAAAATCTTTTTATGCAGTTTTATGCAGTTTTTTTTTTTTTTTTTTTTTTTATACATCATTCAATCATTTTTAATAACAATAGTCAAAAACGTTTACGTGCCTTTCGGAGCCTAAATGTGCAAAAAAAAGAATTTGGGAATAGGAAGATTTTATATTTTCGTTGCGTTTTAACAATGCAAACTTTAATACCATTTCAACAATGCAAAATTGGGGATTATATACCAAGATCATTGCGAAAAACGTGTTTTACATTCATTTCAAGATAGGCGTTTTTTGAGCGTTTACAAAAAAAAAATTGCTAGTAGTTTAATACATGATTGTAATTGCATTACTTGAAAGAAACAAATAGTTGCGTACGATAATGCTCAATGCTGACCAAAATGCTTTCGGTCGGGTATTTATGAATACACCTGGCCTAATAAACAGGCTGATGGTCAATATTTTTTCTGATAAGAGTATTGACGAGGTCAGGGTCCATGGGGCTGAAGTTTGCATCGTTGGAATGCAACGAAAATTTTTCTCAATTTCTTATATCCATTATTGTGTAAAATCATATGTTACGAATTTGTTTTAGATAGCCAAATAAGGATCCGAAAAATTGTTTGCGTGATTTCCGTAGCTCAAATCCGCCATAGGAAATTTCTAAAATAAAGAAAAAATCATTTTCGTTGCATTCCAATGATGCAAACTTCAACGTCATTCGGAATCCTACACGCAATCCATACATAGTATTGCCAAGTTTGAGTTTTTTAAATTGAAAAGTATTGGTAAACAACGCAATTATTATTTAAACAAAGTGTCGGTGTTGCAGCGTGGCCAATCGGTGTAGGCAGTTCTGGCGACTAGGGCGATCTGAGATGAATAAAAGAATGGACCGTTAGTATAATAATAAAATTCTCGTAGGACTGGATACTTTTTTGAAATTTTGCTAATTACGAAAATGCCAAGCTGTAGAAAAAAAAGATTCGATTTTCAATCAGAAAAACAAATTTGCTCATTTATAATTAACGAGTGGATAGACATAAAAAAATCATTGGATGGTATAATAGAAAATGTTATTAAGTATGCATTGTACGAATTCGAAGTGAATTGGATGAAAAGACTTTGAGATACGATTTGCACAGTTTCATAAAACTTGAGTGAAACGCTAAAGAAAAAATGAGGTTGAAGTTTGCTTCGTTCGAATACAATGCAAATTAATATTTCTTTATTGCATCATTGGAACGCAACGAAAATTATTTTTTTCTCAAATGCAATTTTTTGTCGGAAGCGCAAAGTTGGGGCAAACTTTTATAAAGATCCTCATTAGAGACCTACAACCTAAATTTATCGCTAAAGCATTTAGATAATAATAAAAGTGAAGAAAAAAGACAACAAAGAAAAAAGAGAATTTCCAGTGTTCCATTCCAACGATGCAAACTTCAGCAGCATACTTTCGTTGGGTTCCAACGACGCAAACTTCAATATAAGATTAAATATATAATTTATAAATTGATATAACTTTTATTTAATTTATAAATACATAACTTGAATATAAGATTACTCCTGTTAAGGAAGTTCGAGAGATCCAGTTGAGTCAAATTGCGGATTATGAATTTTTTTTTTCGCTGAACCCCAAAAAAATGGCTGCAAGGTATAACTTCATTCCATGGATGCACATTTTTGATAAAATATATAATTAAAGGGAAAAATGATGCACTTTTATATTTTTATTACGTGAATAAGAAAAAGTTTTGTTACTACCAACTTGAAAAAGTATAACATTCAGACACAAACATCAAAAAGTATTACACTCAGAATGAAAAGTTGAGTTATTTATAATTATGCCTATTTATATTTATGTCACGAGATTATTGATTATTAATTAATATTAAGTGTTGCTTAAATACGGCGACTTCGCAGACGAGGTTGGCAGCAATGCTATTCATCCATCAGCCAAGATTCGTAACATTTTATCAAACCTTGACGGTTCAATATTGAATATATATGGTTTACAATGGGCAAGATGGGTTTTTTCTCTACATTTTTACAAACGTTCGGTTTGAGTTAATCCGTTGTTCGAAATGGTTTATCTTGGTGCTAAATAGCAAAAAAAAACATTACATCACTCATTTAACAATTTTTTTCGTATGCAAAAGTGATTCACTCAAAAAATTTACTACACATCTATTTAGTATGAATATCAAGCTGTTAGAAAATATATATATATATATTTTTCGATTTGAAAATGGCCGACTACTCTAAATCTCTCAAAACAGCTTTTTTCCAATTGGCATGACAGATAACTTCAATAATTTTCACTCGATTTACTTCAAATTTAAAAGTTATATTCCTAATTGCATTTCGCAGAGAAGTACGTACGGAATTTCTGATTTATCGAAAACTCTTTATTTTATGAGCAGTTTATGAGCAGTTATAACGAAATTTTTCACTGAAAATTCATTTCTTTCAATTTTGAATTCATTCAAGTTCAAATACCTACAACTTTTGAATGAAACAATATTTTTTATATTCCGTACGTACTTCTCCAGGTATTCTAATGTTGATTGACGAGAATTTTTGTTTTCTTGTTCGAGGTAAAAAATTGTGGATGCTCAATGTCACGCCGCGGAGCGCCTGAAAAAATATAACAAAAGAAAATATTAGTAGTCGGCCATTTTGTACATCGAAAAAAAATGTATATATTTTCTAACAGCTTGATATTCATACTTAATAGATGTGTAATTAATTTCATGAGTGAATCCCTTTGTCATACGAAAAAAATGTTAAATTCGCACATGATTTTATACCCGTTACTGTGGCCTAGCACCTTGAGCGAAGTAGAAGATCTACCACGTCACATATGATTGCGAGAGAGATAGCTGAAATTTTCGAGCAGAGATTTCTCAGAGATGAATAATATTTAGGACAAAAGGAAATCATCAAGCTCTGCATCAGGAAATTCTCCAGAGTCTACTGCTTTGTTTTTTTCTAAAAAAATTAACCATCTATGAGCAAATTAGGTTAGAAAGTTTGTGAGGTTACGTTGACCTTGTACATGCCCTTAAGTTTTCACCTAACGCATCAATTTTCACCAAAGAGTATTTATGTAATTTTTCTCATTTACACTATGGTAGAGAACGTGTTAAACAATTTGTTTTCTCTGGTGTTTTGTGACGAAAAAATTCAAAACATTCGTAAGGACTCAGTCTAGTATAAACAAAAATAGATATTAAAAAAAATGTATCCCAGTTTCTATTAGGACGTCGAATAAGTTCTCGCTGTTTTCCAACAGATGGCGTTACCAGAACTGCGTGCGCGTAGTTTAAGATGCTAACGCATCTAACGCATTTTTTAAACTTGAGCATTAATATTCACGAAAAAACAGCAAGAACTTATTGAACATCCCAATATCCAACGCTTCATGGCATTGAACTTTCCATCGTTCAAAGTAGTCCGATCTTTATTTCGGCAAATTTGGGCAACGAAAAACACTCGAATGTTTTTTTTTCACGATCCCCAAACGAAATCCGTACTTAAAATTTATCAGATAAGATTTTCTATGATAAAGAAAACAGCGCAATAATTTTTTTCTTCATTTTCCATCGCATTTCAACGATGCAAACATCGCTCCAACCTTGATGAAGCTGCCATTCGTCTCTATTGTTCAAGCGGAATCGCAGCCTGTTCACGAGGCGAAAGCTAGCAATGGCGGAGCTGGCGGCGCTGCTGCGCCAGGACATCCCCGAGGGTAGGAGCAACCTGGCGGACAGTCACACGAATCTGGAGCGAGTGGCCGAGTACTGCGAGGCGAATTACTTCCAAGCGGAGAACAAGAGGATAGCGTTGGAAGAGACGAAGAATTACACGACGCAGTCGTTGGCGAGTGTGGCTTATCAGATAAACACCCTCGCTTACAACTTTCTCCAGTTGTTGGATCTCCAGACGTCCCAGTTGGCCGAGATGGAGAGCCAAATGAACCACATTGACCAGACGGTCATGATACACAAGGAGAAGGTCGCGAGGCGCGAGATAGGCGTACTGACGGCCAACAAAATGACAACGAGACAGTACAAGATCATCGCGCCGGCGAATCCCGAGAAGCCCATCAAGTACGTGAGAAAGTGCATCGACTATACGATCCTGGACGAAATCGGTCACGGAGTGCGCAGCGGTGGAACTCCCAGGAGCAAACAGCGCGGTGGCAGTCAGGGCAGCGTCCAGAGTTTGGGCGCAGCCTCGACTGGCTCGGGCCTGGCGGCAGCGATGGTCGGCCCGGCTCCCACCACCAAGCCGCCTACGCCCCCGCAGACCGTCAGAACCGGAACTCTCAGCAAAGGCTCCAGGGAGTACAGAACTCCGCCGGCTGTCGCGCCACCTCAAGTTCCCAGCCACTACGCTCCGAACTATCCGCTCGGCCATCCCCGACGCGAGAGGGGACCCGGCTACAGCACTCTGCCGTTGCACTCTCACACCAGCTCGCACTCGAGCCACGCCAACAATAGTCATCCGGCTGGCAACAATCAGGGCCCGACGCAGCACAGCTCGCCTCCACCCCAAATCGGCACTGTTCATCCCTTGCAGAGCCATCCGCAGATGCCGCCACCCGCGCCACCAAGCGTCACCGGCTCGTCCGGATACTCGTCCGAACAGCACATCAGCATGCCGCGTGAGTTTTTCACCCTTGGCATACGCTAATGTTCGAATGCTGGGCTTCTTGGAACTTCGGGTGGTACGAGCGCGCGGATTTTTTTTCGCCGACGGAGGGTACGGCTCGGCAGGGTTGCTTGGGCGGACATTGACATTTCGGAAACGCGGGCAGAGTAATGTGCCAATGAAGCTGTCGCACCTCTGAGGACGTACGAGCACGTACTTGGTTACTATTCGGAGTACAAATAAGTTTCCGCCGTTTGACAACAGATGGCTCCACCAGGAGGGTACGTTACGTTTTGGCGGGAGGACGTTTAGGCGCAGGGATGTTTCGGCGCGGGGACGTTTTGACGCTTTTGCGGGAATGTACTGGCGCACAAGCAAATCCGAATAAAGTCAAATAAACCATAACAACACACACACACACACACACGATTTGTACTTATACAGGGAAGCAACGTAATATTATTTCATAAAAAGAAAACCCAAACAAATCCCAACAAGCCTGAATTTAAAAAAAACAACACAACCAAACGAAAAAATGATTTTTTTGATGATTTTTTTAATTTGGCGCTTGGCTTTACTTGACGTTTTGGCGCTTTTGCGGGAATGTACTGGCGCACAAGCAAATCCGAATAAAGTCAAATAAACCATAACAACACACGATACACACACACCCACGATTTGTACTTATACAGGGAAGCAACGTAATATAATTTCATAAATAGGAAACCCAAACAAAGCCCAACAAGTCCGAACAAAAAGAACAACAAAACCAAACGAAAAAATGATTTTTTTTTATTTGGCTGATATACCCAAACAAACACCAACAAGCCTGACAAAAAAAACAACAAAACCAAACAACAACAAAATAATTTTGTTGATGATTTTTTTTATTTGGCTGATATTTTTGTATATTTTGTATTAATTAAAAGGTGTATGCATCCTTTTTTGCAAATGTGTTCCTCAGACAGCTCAAGACTTAGGCCTATGAAATATGGTTTATCGTCGTGGTGGTTTAACACGATTCGTGGTGCTAGACCAACTTGTGCTGGTGCCGGACACCCTGACATCAAAACGTCCGCGCGTCAAAACGTCCCTGCATCTAAATGTCTCGTGCAAAAACGGCCATGCCAAAATGGCGGCGCCAAAACATACTGCTCCTCACCAGGAGGTTATGATTGAAATTGTCAGATGTAAAACATCATATCATAAGCTTGAACATCTGGCAAACCTAGCCTTGAAATATTAGCGATTTTGTATCAGCATCGCATAATTTTTTTCGTGCGAAAATGTCGAGTTTTGAGCCGAATAAGCGTCATTTGCGGGAACTTTATAACTCTTCTTTACTTATTTAATTTGAAGAAATGTGCAGCTGATGCGTATCGATTGCTTGTCGAAGCATATGGTGAGGCTGCTTTGAGTGAGCAAAGTTGTCGTGAGTCGTTTAAAAAGTTTAAGAACGGTGAGTTTGACGTCGAAGACAAAGAACGCAGCGGAATATGATGTTTTACATCTGACAATTTCAACGATAACCTCCTGGTGGGGCTATCTTTTGTCAAACGACGGAGACTTATTTGTACTCCCAATAGATCGCTGCTGGATTTTTTTACAGCTACGAGTAGTGCACAGAGGCGCGGGTGTATGAAAACTTGAGCAGGGATAGCGGCTGTTTGGGCTAAATAGATTGATACAGAGTAGACGGTTCGAGCAGGGTTTTCTCGTGGAAACGGCGTTGCGAACGCACTTTGGTTCGCTTTTATTCTTATTTCGCAATGGGATACATGTACGAATGAAAAGTGTAACGTGCTACGGAGATCTCGAGGATGCGAATGATGATGGAAAGGAATTGCGCTTACCGGATGTTCCAATGAGAATTCTGTAGTCAATGGCGGCCGGTTAGTTTGCGAGGCTCGGGACTGACTCTGTGCCGGCATGGCAACGCTACGGATTCGGCGGCACCGATTTGTCGGCTGTGCCGAGTCGTCGTGTCGGAACGGTAGCCCGCAAACACGCAGACATTCGTGAAACTCGCGTGAGAAGCGATCTTTCGCTTATTTATAAGGTGTCGGGAAATTGTAGCAATGAAGACAATTGATTCGCGTCGAAATTGCTCCTTTTTCGATATTTTGGAGATCGAAAAGGAGACTATCGAGTAATTTCACGCACGCGTCGAGCTACACTCTATCATATCATTATCTTTTTCATTCGCGTACTGTGGGTCTCGTTTGATCGCCGCTCGTACCACCTCAAGTTACGGTCTTCAAGTTTGCATCGTTGGAAGGCAACGAAAATTCTTTTCTATACTTTTATTTCCGCCTTTTTATTATTTTACAAAATATTTGTTTTACAGATAAACATTTTAGATCTCGCAATGAGCGACTTGAAAAATGATTGAGGGATTTTCGTAACGAAGAGAAGAGAAATTAGGCGAAAGAAAAAATGATTGAGGGATTTTCGTAACGAAGAGAAAAGGAATGTGACAAAAGAAATTCGGTCTAATAAAAAATAAGAATTTTCATTACATTCCGACGATGCAAACTTTGATCTCAAGTTATTCTTTACGTTTTTCTGAGAATTTAAGGACTCGCCCACCACTTTGCGCCTTTTTTGTCCTCGCATGCGCGTCTGGTTTTTATTTGGAATTTTTCGTATAAGAATTTTAGCCTCGTCGTATGAATGTATGAATAGGAACGAGTAAGGGAAATAAAGGAGAATGCATATTTGAGGGGTTAGGCTACTGTGACGACATGAAAATCAGGGTTATCAAGTAAGATTATCGAAAAATCGTTGAGACACTTATTTGTATGTACATTCACAAAGTTGAGTACCTAATTTCATTTTTAAATATTTATAATGAAATAAGTTATAAACAATCCCGTGAAGGACCTTCGAACGTGAGGGACTCAAGGGTGTACTTGATTTTGACCACTTGGTTGATCTCAAACAAATAAACGAGTTGTTTTTTCTTGAAATATATAACATTGCTAAGATTTGACCGATCTATTGTTGGTATCGTATTTCATACATTAAAAAAATGGTCTGAACTTTTTTTCCACTTTTTGAGGAAACTTGAAATCATTATTGTTAATTACTAATGAAAAAATGTTAAGACGAAAAAGGTCTGTCAAAACTAAACTACTATTACACTGGATAACTGTATCCAATGAAAAGTCAATCCATTCATTAGATGTCGAAAAATCATGTACACCGTTTTGAAAAACATAGTTTCCAGAAAAACGCGTATAAAATTTGACTAGCAGTTCTATCGTTGTAATCAAAAGTTAACCTTCAGTCTGCCATTACGGTACCATTTTCAACGTCATTTTAACCTCTTAAGATGACGTTGCAGTTTGCATCGTTGGAATGCAACGGATTTTCTTTTCTTTATTTGCTCTATTTTTATTCGGCCGCTCCAGGCTGCGAAAATCAATCGAGCGTTCCTGCATATTCTTTTTAGAGATTTAAGACCTCAATTTGCAAAAAAACAAAAATTAAATGCAGGAAAAATCTTCACAATATCGTAGATATCGATCTTCGCAACTCGAATTGCCTTTTTTTCATTCCAACTGAGTAACTATCTTTCTGAGTATCTAGAATTTCCAAGAACTAGAAATGATTATTAAAAAGCTATCAATCTTGGAAACACAATGTTTAAAAAAAAATTATCGCAGAAACGATGTCTTCGTTTATCTTCAATCGTTATGGTAGTCCAGACCAGGCTTCAATCCATAGGATTTTCCTTTTTTTTTTTGAGATTCACTAAATATATTAATAATCGTCTCTGTAAAATTTCAGGTTCGTTTATCGACCTAATTACAGAAGAAGAAATATTAAAATTGCGTATTTGTGTGAAGGAATTCCGAGACGACATACAAAAACCCAATTTCCGATCGCTACAAAAGTGTATATAATAGTGGGAATTCGTCAGATTCTTAAAAATAATCAGATTTACATACTCAACACTTGTAGTAATCCAGTGATCTCAAAAAAATTACGCTTATTGACCTAATTTTTATGTAATATCAAGTTTAATTTGAACTTCCGGTATTGGATTTATTACCACTTGCTACGATAAAGAGACGTGACATCAAGGCAACAGCTGACTGTAGTCCTAACCTCATCTCACTCATACGAATTTCCACACATATTTCATTTTTAACCGACATATTTCGCCGACACAAATTTTCCACGCTTTTTACCATTCGTGGCCCGAATACAATGCTTTATATTTCCCGCACCTGACATTGTTTTGACAGATCGACGATAACAAGCATGGAGGTTCAACTCGCCTCGTTGAGTAAAAAGAGACGGAGATAGAACCAATATTGCCAAATATCAAATCTAGAAATACTGCGCGAATCATTGGAATAACTATTTTTTTCATTTTTCTAATTAAATGTGAACATGCATTAAACAGTTCACACATGGAAAATTTAGTTTTTACAATTTTTTTTGCATGTGTTAAAAATATCAATGGTACAAGTCTCGAGTATGATCAGTGGTATGAATAGTGTGGGGCGATAGGACTACCGTAAATTGCTGTTTCATCCCGCGGCTTCCGCAGCATACTTCGTGTCACTGTACTATTTCGTCTCACGCTCCAAAAAAAAAAAAACAGCACCTCCGTCACCGTTGGTCGGGGTCGGCAGCGATTTGGGCGAGTACACGGGACATCACACGTTGCCGCATCGGCTGTCGCATCAGATGAGCCGCAGCAGCGGAGCGAGCAGTCCGCCCTTGCCCCCGCCCCCGCCGCCCGAGCAAGACGAGCATCCGCAGTTCGGACGCCCCCAGCAGTCGAGCGGGGCAATTATGCCGATCGTACCCGACGAGGAGGACTTGCCCGGTTGGGTGCCCAAAAATTACATCGAGAAAGGTCAGTCCCGCGACTCGAGCTCGCGCCAGGTTGAACAACTTTTGCTCCTACAAGGTGGAAAACCACCTTGGTAGAATAAAAACTGATTTGGGGATTCTAATGATTAAAAAAACCGATTTGGAGATTCTAATACTGTTTTTCTTTTTAATCAATGAATTTTATTCGAATTTTTCTATTGGTTGATGTTAATATTCACAAAAAAGAGTACGAGGATTTTTTTAGAAGATTTTTTCTGATCCATAGTCATTTTTTTATCGCTCAAGTCTTATGAAGGTCAATGTTGTTTCAATTTTTGATTTTCGAACCTGGAACAGAATTCCAGGGCCTTTTTGATGGGAATATTGGCACGATTACGATATCTCTGGCGCCTTAATTTGACCGTGGATTATTCATATTTGGCCCAAAAGGAACACTTTTTTAAGAATAGAAAAATCGTAATTTGGCTTTCTTTAGAAGATACAGGACATTTTATGAATTATACAGATAGATACAGGATACAGGACATTTTATGAATTATTCGTTATTAAGGCCTTAGGCCACAGTAACGGGTATAAAATCATGTGCGAATTTAACAATTTTTTTTTCGTATGCAAAAGTGATTCACTCATAACATTAATTACACATATTTTTAGTATGAATATCAAGCTGTTAGATTTTTTTTTTTTCGATATACAAAATGGCCGACGACTAATATTTTCTTTTATCTTTTTATAGGCGCTCTGCGGCGTGACAGTTAGCGTCCTCAATTTTTTACGTAGAACAAAAAAAAAATTCTCGTCGATCTGCATTTGAATACCTAGAGAAGTACGGAGTTTAAAAATTATTGTTTTATTCAAAAGTTGTAGGTATTCAAACTTAAGAAATGAATTTTCAGTGACAAATGTCGTTATAACTGCTCATAAACTGCTTATAAAATGAAAGGTTTTCGATTAATCAGAAATTCCATACGTACTTCTCTGCAAAATGGAATTAGGAAGATAATTTTTAAATTTGAAGTAAATCGAGTGAAAATTGTTGGTTATTTGTCACGCCAATTGGAAAACAGCTGTTTTGAGAAGTTTCGAGTAGTCGGCCATTTTCAAATCGAAAAAAAAATATATATATTTTCGAACAGCTTGATATTCACCTTAAATAGATGTGTAATTAATTTTATGAGTGAATCACTTCTTCGGACGAAAAAAATGGTTAAATTCGCACATGATTTTATACCCGTTATTGTGGCTTAAGGCCTTAAGCCACGTTAATGTAGCTTTCTTTGGAATGCGCTATATCGAAAAAAAAAAAAGAATAAACCCATACAAAGTCCGACGAAACAATGTAAAACACGCGGAAAATTTGATTTACATCGAAAATCGGAAAAATACATTTTTTCTCTCCGAAGCGCTGTAAATCCGAATCTAAGGCTCAAAACGAAAAAGGTTATTCTTGTTTTTCGTATTTTTTCTGGCCATATTTCATAATCCAATGGTCAACTTGAGGCGCCAGAGATATCGTAATCGCCCTGGAATATTGAAAACTGGAGAAGAGCGAACATTTTTTGCAAACGATTGGAAAATCTGGCAATTAATATTTTAGGTGAAAAGAAATTGAAAAAATATCGTGCATGAAAAGTGTGCGTAATTTGTTTGGAAATATTTTTTAAAAATCCATTACACTTCTGTACGGTAACTGCAGTCCGAGTTGAGCAGAGGATTTTTTTTTGTTTTCGAGACATCTGAAGGCTTGAGAAAAATCAAGGATTAAAAATTGATTTCTTTGAAAATGCTACTCATTCAGACCTACGATGTTGAAGTTTGCATCATTGGCACGCGACGAAAATTCATCTTTATATTTTCATTTCCTTAATTTTTATTATTATAACGAATATTGTTGCGCTGATTTCGATTGCAGATCTCTAAAGAAGCGTCTTAGTAAATGGTTGAGTGATTTGAGTAGCTCAAAGCTACTGAAAGAATTTTGAGCGAGTAACGAAAATCATCTTAGGGGAAGGGTAGAGGTTTCAGCGTGAAAAAAACACTTATTTGCGAATTTTTTTCATCTATATGGATAGAGGAAGTTTATTGAAACCTTTTGTACATTGTTGAGTGTCATTTCAAGAACATTCCATGAAATTTGTACGCGAAAATATCCACAAACAAGCCGGTGACGAAGCTTTTCCAAGAACGCCTTTGGAAAAACACGATTTGCGGTGTGCACTGTATCTCTGCTAGAAATTATCTGAAATCAAGTACCATTAAAATTTAGTCAAAGTATCGTCAAACCCTCCCCCCAACGGTGTTTGATAATTTTTATTTCATTTCTAAATTTTTGGCGGTCATGTTAAGTGAAAAGTGCTATTTTCACGAAAAATTCCGCCATTTTGGGGGTGAAAAACCCCCTCAATGTAAAAAAATCTCAAACTAACCGTTGGGGAGAGGTATTTGATATGTAGAAAGTGTGTATCAAGTTTGAAATAAATCGGTCGTGTAGTTTTCAAATGACAGTGAACACGGACTTTGAAAAAGTGGTTTCGAGAAAAAACGCTGCACCGACTTGTTTGTGGATATTTGCGCATACAAATTTCACGGAATGTTCTTGAAATGACACTTAACAATGTACAAAAGGTTTCAATAAATTTACTCTATCCATATAGATGAAAAAAATTCGCAAAAAAGTGTTTTTTTTTCACGCTGAAACCCCTACCCTCTCCTTAATTGCACTCCAACGATGCAAACTTCAATCTCATTTCAAAGCTATGGTTTTCTCACTTTTGGGATTTGACAATTTGAAGCAAATAAAAGTGTGCTTTGTTTAATCAGAAATCAATGTTCAAAAAAATCCTTGGTAATTCTCCAGTGCTGTAACACCGTTCCAAATTGAGATATCGGAATAATTTTTTCTTCTAACGTCCAAACGTTTCAGAAGACTCAAAACTCCTAGAGAATAATAATCAACGACAAAAAATTAATTGTATTAGGCCCGAAGTCGCTCCAATTCTTGAGACAAAAAAAAACAACGCTGATTTTAAGCATTTTTTCAACGAGTATAATGAAAGCAGTAAAAATTGAATTGAAAAACTTTATCATACACAGTTTTGAGTGTGCAAAACATTTATTTTTGGTAACTTTCCAATTGAAAATGGCGGCGTCAGAGTCCAAGAGCGCAGAGTATCTCTCGAACAAAATGTTCCGCGGCCGGAAAGTTTTTCCCTGTAGTTTTCAGTCCAGAACAAAAAACAAAACAAAAAATCTTTGAAACATATGCAAGAAGCTATGGCACTGCGTACGAAAATTAGGACACTCATTTAACAAAACAAAAAAAGACGTACATATTTGAGTGAATACTTTCATTTTTGAACAACAAATAACTCGCATAATTGTTTATAAAGAAAAAAGTTGATGACCAATCGCAAATTCCATACGCAGTTCGATGGAAAATGCGTTTGAGAATGTACGTTCGATATTTTAAGCGAATCGGTGCATATTTGGCTGAGTTTGTTTGGGTTTGTTTAAAAAACATGCTTTCGATAAATACGCGTTCGAAGTTTTAACTAACAATTAGAAATAGAAATTTTCAATTCACCTTTGAGGGGTTAGGCCACTGTGACGATCCGAAAATAAGGGTTTTTTGAAAAAAAAAAATTTTGAAGGAATGGGTAAGATGATTGAAAAAAAAAAAATGAAAAATATTAATAACTCAAGAAGTTATAAACAATCGCGTGAAGGACCTTTGAACGTCAGGGGCTCAATGGTGTACTTGATTTCGGCCACTCGGTTGATCTGAAACAAATAAAACGAGTTTTTTTTTCTCAAAATAGATAATATTGGCTAAGACTTGACCGAATTTTTTCTTATCGTATTTCAAAAATCAAATTTGTGAAACTTGAAATTTGAGTTTTTTTTTAATTTGAGTTTTGTTGAATTTTGAACAATTTGAAATTTGAGTTTTTTTTTTTTCTTAAAATAGATAATATTAGCTAAGACTTGACCGAGCTTCTTTTTTCCTTATCGTATTTCAATACGATATTTCAATACGATAAGAAAAAAAGGAGCTCGGTCAAGTCTTGGCTAATATTATCTATTTTGAGGAAAAAAAACTCAAATTTCCAATTTTTCAAATTTAAAAAAATTCAAATTACAAAAATTTGATTTTTCTTTTATCGTATTTCAATACGATAAGAAAAACGAAGCTCTGTCAAGTCTTAGCCAATATTATCTATTTCGAGAAAAAAAAACGCAAATTTCAAAAATTTGATTTTGTTTTAAGATCAAAATCTTTTTAAGAAATTCAATTTTTTTTTCGTTCTTTCGAGGAAAAATGAGATTTGATTTAAATGAGTTAATTACTAATGAAAAAAAAAATGTTGAGAAGAAAAACGTGGTTCAAGACTAAATTACTATTGCACTGAACAAGTGCACCAAATTGCAAGTAAATCCGTTCATTAGATGTCGAAAAACACGGTTTTGAAAAACATAGTTTCGAGAAAAACACGTTTAAAGCTTACTATCAGTTCTACCGTTGTAATGATAAGTTTACCTTTAATCTGCTTGCACCATATGTTAGACCTTCCTCTTCAATTTGAGTTGCCTCCAGCGACGAATGTTCTTTTTTTTAATTATCACAGTAGCCTAACCCCTTAATTTGCAATGCCAGCCTTCACAATGAAAATTGTCCTCTTCGATCCCTTTTCCACTAAAAAATCCTCGTGTGTTCCGGACTCTTACTATCTCTCATCCGACTTTCACCTCACCCTCGTCCCTTTGCCATCTCCGGTGCGTCTTTCGCGACGAATGAAAAATTCAATGAACGCTTTTCAGTCGTGGCCATTTACGACTATTACGCGGACAAAGAGGACGAGCTGAGCTTCCAGGAGAGCAGCGTTATTTACGTGCTGAAGAAAAACGACGACGGTTGGTGGGAGGGCGTGATGGACGGGATAACGGGCCTCTTCCCGGGCAACTACGTCGAGCCCTGTGTATAAGGTGATCCTCCGGACTCGACTACGAGCCCGGAGCCACGTCCAGGCCACGACGAAACTCCGTCGATCGTCAGTGCGGCTCTCGGCCATAGCCATCCGCGTATATCATTCAAGCCTCCCTCCAAATCAAACCAGCAACACAAAAACAAAGAAAAAGAGCGAGTCAACGTTTTGTACACTCGCGCGGAAAATTGTATTTTTCGCGACAGAAAAAAGACCCACAATCGAGGAATACTTGCAATTCGGTTGAATGGCTTGGTTTTGCGTCGATCGCGGATCGCAATTCACCCGATAATTTAAGTACGCCTCACATGGAGCCTTCCCAGTCAAAAGTTCGTTTCGGTCAGAATTTGCGATACTTTGCGATGCTTCGTTTCGACGAAAATAAGAAATAAGCCCGACATACTCGAGACGCTGTGAATCATCGCGAATTATGAAAATGTCGAAACTAACGAGATCGAAGTTTACATCGTTGGACTGCAACGGAAGTCAATTTCTTTCAGTAGCTCGACATTTTTTTTTTGTGCCGATTCAGACTACGAAGATCACGAATACGTTTTTACATATTCTTATTGGAAATGTGCGACCGTAATTTGCAAAAAAGCCTCTGGAAAATGAGAGAAATAAAGGAACAAAAAAAATGGAAAAAATAAATCGAAGCATTCCGGGGATGGAAACTTGAGGGGGGAAATACCTTTGAGCGAGGAAAAAAACTGCTTTTTTAAGGGTAACATCACAGTGTGACGGGTCGAAAAATAATTGATTCTCGCGATGTTTTTTTGATAGTTAAAATACGCTAATTAGTCTGATTTTTTTAAATGTCAAACAAAGCACTCGTGAAAAACAGAAAATAAATTTTCAAAAGTTTATTTTTTTTACTTTTTTTTTAAGGTTGAAAATGTCTCCGAAAAAAGGAGTCTTCGCGGTGTACACGATTGTGGTCGTAAACATTATTCGTTAAAAGATTATTAATCAGTATGAAAGCCGCCATCTTGTTATAGAGGTTTTTTTTTCAATCAAAATTGACAAAATGGCGCCGCTTTGAAAAAAAGTATGGAATTTAGGCCATTTTTTCGAGTTTTTTGTAAAAAAAAATTAAGGTTTCAATAAAAAAAAAGCTTCCATAACAAGATAAAGAATAGCGCGGAAAATGTTGTGTCAAAATTTGAGACGGATAGCTTGAAAATCCTTTGAGAATGTACACCGTTTGGAGAAACATTTGGAGAAAAACGCGTTTAAAGTTTCGAGTGCGGAATTTTCGTATAAATTGGCTACTCACGATCAATGAGCGATGGCAGGTTCATGTTTATACTATGGGATAAGGCAACAACAAAAAATCGATTTTTGTAAAATTGTACACTGTGATGAACCCTCGAGGGGTTAGGCCACTCTTGAGGCCGGAAAAATAGGCTTTTTTGAGATTTTTTGTTTCAGAAAAACTACAAAATAGATCGAGATTACAAAAAAGGGTGTTTATCATGCATATCAGTGACTATACGATAATTTTTTTGAAGCGATTAATTTCAAAATGGCGGCTGGCCAGCGTTGGTCTCAAAAATACATTTTTTAAGGAGGTACGGTGATTGGAGCGAGTCCAAGATAAAAGCCCAATTTTTTTTAATAACATTGTCGAGAGCTTCGTCCATGCGTATGCGGAGTTTCCACGAGATTTACCGTACAGTTTCCGAGTTATTAATTGCTAAAGTTGGTCAATTAGTCACACGTAGACGACAAAATGTGCCTGTCCTCTCATATATCGATTTTTTTGTGCTACTCGGAGCCAAGACACGCGTAAAAAAAACTGACGGTTGCGTTCGTTGGTTCGTTGTGATCAATAAGGCAACTTGAATTGGAAAGCTCACCGCAGAAATAAGCAATAAATTTAGAAATAAAGTCGCGAAAAACCGAAGTATTCGGCGAGAGAGACGTCTCGTGACGTAACCGCAGCCATCTTGCTCGAAGTGTGGCAACGCCGAATACCCGCGCAAATTTGATTCTTCTATCAGATATTTTCAACGCGAATTAAAAATATGGTTGTGTGAAGCCGTACGTTTTTTAATCGATTATAAAAGGCCTTTCGTCGATATTTACTCAATGTTCTTTTATGTATAGCTAAGGCATCTCAATCTTTCTGGCGACATGCATACAACGCATTTATATGTAAATTCAGCATGGAAAAACCGTCATATAAAATGAACGTTCGTTTTTATATCTGCAAATATTGTGAAAATTAGGAAAGGGAAAAATTAGATAACAATCGATGAAATATGTTTTGGCTTCGGACAGATTGGACATTGGATATTGAGGTTAACGTCAACGCGACGTTTTTCATTTGCATTCGCAATATCATCTTTTCACTCTCTAATTCTTGTCCGACAGAATCTACCTTTGTCTCTAGACTGGAATTCAGGTACAATCTTGTTACTCTCTTGATAAACTTCTACAGTACTTATTTTCATTCTCCATGTTTACCGGCTACCAAAAATAATAAGCCGAGCGCGTGGGACCGATGACAGCTATCGAAAATGCAACGATGCTAAACGTCGACGATATGGCGTACTACTGAA
This sequence comes from Ophion obscuratus, assembly GCA_964007375.1. NCBI lineage: Eukaryota > Metazoa > Arthropoda > Insecta > Hymenoptera > Ichneumonidae > Ophion > Ophion obscuratus. Next base: position 52,389,484 of record OZ023316.1, on the reverse strand, counting down.
CTCGAGTAGTAGATTATTACGTTTGTTTTCATATTATAAAAATAATAAGTAGCTTGAAATTCAATACTTAAAAAATATTTCTCGAAATATAGGCCACACACATATGTCTAAAACGGAGCGGTATTATGGCGAAAAATAGACTCTTAGTTTACTAGCGTGGTCATCACCGTACCTCCTTAAGTTGAACGCAAACATAACTAAGACAATTTTCAACCGATTCACTTGAAATGTTGAATATATCTTGAACAATACATTGTCTATGGAAGTACGTAGGATTTTTTTTATATTGCATAGTTCATTTGTTATTAACAATTATCTGACGATTTTTTAGGCAAATTTTTCACTTTCCAAAAATTTGCCTAAAAATCGTTACTAACAAATGAACTATGAAAATTATTGTATACAGTCACTGATATGTATGATAAACACCTTTTTTTTTATAATTTCGATTAATTTTGTAGTTTTTCTGAAAAAAAATCCCCAAAAAGCCTATTTCTTCAGCCTCTAGTGTGGCCTAAGGTCTTGAGGAATATCCACCACTCTAGCGGCAGAAAATAAGGCCTAACTTTGACAATTTATTCTGGGAGTATGAAAAAAGAAGTAGGATTTCTTTGGAGAGGGCTTATTTAACACATATTAAAGTACAAAAAAAAAACAATTTATTATCATTTTCATACAAAATTGCGGCGACAGAGCCCATCTTGAAAAACGTGTTTTTTACAAACAGCTTCACGGGAGGACGGTTTTCTCGTAAAGTATAAGACCTAGAACAAAAACAAAAAAAAAAATACAATCTATATATTATTAGCCATGGAACTACATAGGGATTTTTTTAAACCAAATTTTGAACAAAATGGCGCACTTGGAAAGAAATAAATCGATTTTTTGCCCTAAAAATAAGCAGTAAATTGCTTATAACAAAACAAGTTTACATTTAATCAAAAAACGGCTACGTACTTCCATAGAGAATGTCATCGTGAAGCTACTATCAAAATTTCAAATCGATCCATGCAAAGGTGTTCGAACAATCCGTCCTCCCAGTTTGAAAAAAGTGATTTCGAGAAAAACGCGTTTAAAGTTGCCGAAGGTGCTGCGGCAAAATCGATAATTGAACGTTAAAAAAAAAATTCGCTGCAGGACCAATTGCATATTGTTTTTATTTATGACACCAAAGTATTTTGTAAGCCAAAAGGACAAACATTTTTTCAAAATCCTAGAGTGGTGTTATTCCTTAAAAGGAGCAATTTCTTCACCTTTTTTGAGACTTAGGGTATGTTTTATTACTACTTTTGGCTGTTACGTAGTATTTTTATTTATTTATCTTTTGAAATGGCGGAGGAATGGCACGGTCTTCTAAACGGGTTGCGGTCAATGTTGTCAGACGGTGTGACACGTAGCGTCGACGGGATTTATCTGAAAAAAAGCCAACCAAGATTTTTCTTTCATTAACACTCACACGCAGAATATGAACCAAGAAAACGTGAAAAATATTGAAAATCGATTCAAATCGTACGCTTTGACCCAAAAAGATTGAATTTTCCGAAAAAAAAAAATGTCTACATTTTGCAATAAAAAATAGTTTTTTTTTTCTTTTTTGAAAACATTTAGGTTCATATTTTAGACAATAAGGTTAGAAAGATTTATACCAAATTTCATCAGAATCGGTCGATTAGTTTTTTAGCTGTACGTCACGCCAGTTTTGAAAATTCAGTTTAGAAGACCGTGCACCTCCGAAAAAAAAAAAAATAGTACTTTGCAGCCAAAAGTAGTAATAAAATATACTCTACGTCTAAAAACTGGTAGAGAAATTTTTCCTTTAAAAAAAAATTCATGAAAATCAGCAAATTTATTCCACGCCCAAAGCTCTCCCCCCTTGGCCGGCATCGAGATTATACGTTTTGGCATTTCGCCGTAATTATTCGTTTCATTATTTTTTTTTGCCATTGACACGAACATTGATCGCGAACGAAACATTTTTTAAATATTTATTTTTGGCAAATTGGTTTTAGCAACTCGCTACAATTCTTTGTTAATAACAAATTATTTGTTTGGGTTCGTGTAAAATTGCATAATGCATTTCTCCCAATACTAGCAATGCTTTTCGCGATTTTTCGCTGATCAAAATTCCTCTTGGAATTTTTTTCTTCACATTGTATGTATAAAAATGTTTGCTAGTGACTCGGAAACAATTTCGAAAGAATTTTAAATCATTCTACGAAGAAAACATTTTAAAATCGCAACTGTTTGAGTGTTTTTGAGAATGAACGAAAAGAATCCATGCGGGAAAATTCGGAACATTCATAAACATTTTTAAAAAAATCAACGAACATGTCTTTTAATTGTTTATCTGTTCGATAATCATTCGCTCTACCTATTTATTAATAATTTTTTGGCATTATTATTCGAAATCAATGATCGTAGCAACTTCGACAAATTTCAATCTTTTTCCGATTTTCTCGAATCGCAAAGACCGGAAATGCCGATAAATCCTTAAGGGCTGTCGCGGAGCTAGCAAAATGAACGTAGAGTTTGTTTATCGATATTTTTCCGTGACCAAGTGAAGGTAATGAGAAATCAAAAGAAAAGGCAAAAAAAAACAATATCAGGTAAAAGCCGCGTAAACTTTTTTTCCGGTTCGTGAAGATGAAAGTTATCAAAAGATTTATGCCGGGCTTTTCATCGTCACGCATATGCATTTAATACACTTGTAAATCTAGACGTAATACGTATATAAAATTAATTCTCGAATAGCTTAGAAATTATTTTATTAGGTGAACGTTGTATCCAGCTTGAAATAAAAAAAAAAATTAAGAAACTCGAACTTCCGGTTACGTCGTTCACCGGCGGGCATACGAGAGTGCTGTACCAACGAGGCTGACGTGCATGTTTGAGGCCGTACGAGCACGTACTCGATTACTAGATTGCTGGATTTTCTTCCCAGCTACGAGTAGTGCACAGAGGCGCGCGTGTATGAAAACTCGAGCAGGGATAGCGGCTATTTGGGCTAAATGGATTGATACGGAGTAGACGGTTCGAGCAGGGTTTTCTCGTGGAAACGGCGTTGCGAACGCACTTTGGTTCGCTTTTATTCTTATTTCGCAATGGGATACATGTACGAATGAAAAGTGTAACGTGCTACGGAGATCTCGAGGATGCGAATGATGATGGAAAGGAATTGCGCTTACCGGATGTTCCAATGAGAATTCTGTAGTCAATGGCGGCCGGTTAGTTTGCGAGGCTCGGGACTGACTCTGTGCCGGCATGGCAACGCTACGGATTCGGCGGCACCGATTTGTCGGCTGTGCCGAGTCGTCGTGACGGAACGGTAGCCCGCAAACACGCAGACATTCGTGAAACTCGCGTGAGAAGCGATCTTTCGCTTATTTATAAGGTGTCGGGAAATTGTAGCAATGAAGACAATTGATCCGCGTCGAAATTGCTCCTTTTTCGATATTTTGGAGATCGAAAAGGAGACTATCGAGTAATCTCACGCACGCGTCGAGCTGCACTCTATCGTATCATTATCTTTTTCATTCGCGTACTTTAGGTCTCGTTTGATCGCCGCTCGTACCACCTCGAGTTACGGTCTTCAAGTTTGCATCGTTGGAAGGCAACGAAAATTCTTTTCTATACTTTTATTTCCGCCTTTTTATTATTTTATGTAATATTTGTTTTACAGATAAACATTTTAGATCTCGCAATGAGCGACTTGAAAAATGATTGAGGGATTTTCGTAACGAAGAGAAGAGAAATTAGGCGAAAGAAAAAATGATTGAAGGATTTTCGTAACGAAGAGATAAGGAATGTGACAAAAGAAATTCAGTCTAATTAAAAATAAGAATTTTCATTACATTCCGACGATACAAATTTCGATCTCGAGTTATTCTTCGCGTTTTTTTTCTTCAGAATTTGAGGACTCGACCACCACTTTGCGCTTTTTTTGTCCTCGCATGCGCGTGTGGTTTTTATTTGGCATTTTTCGTCCAAGAATTTTCGCCTCGTATGAATGCGTGATTGGGAACGAGTAAGGGGAATAAAGGAGAATGAAAGAATCCATATTTGAGGAGTTAGGCTACTGTGACGACAATCTAGATCGCTAAATGAACGATTTAAAAAGTGATTGAGGGATTTTCTCAACGAAGATTTGCCAAAAGAAATTTGGGCAATTAAAAAAAATTATCTTTTTCATTGCATTCCAACGATGCAAACTTCAACCTCAAGTGATTATTGTGCATTCTGCATTCTGCAAGTTATTATTGCACTGCACTTTGCGCTTTTTTTTGTCTTCACGCATACACGCCACGGTAGCCCGCAAACACGTAGAAATTCGGGAAACTCGTGTAAGAATAGATCATTCGCCAGTTAATTTTTTTGGTTTGCCAAAAACACTAGTTTTTAAATTAACTTTGACGATTGTGGAATTATAGCCATAGACACGCCATATTCACATACGTTTTTGCGTATTTAAGATTTAAATGAAAATCTATTTATATAATGATGTTTACATTGTTTGAACGCAACGAAAATGAAATCTTTTTATAAGTTCAATTTTTTTGCCATTTTTGCCTGCGATAACTGCTCAAATGTTTTTACATGTTCTCATTAGAGATTTTCGAACTCAATTTGGCGAATAAAAGCTTTGGATAATGATAGAAATGAAGAAATGAAAGCTAAAGGGAAAAAATCGTTGCACTCCAACGATGCAAACTTCAACGTCATATTATAAAGCTCCAAAACGTCGAAAAATGTGACATTCGGGAAACATGTACGTAGATGAGCCCTCTAAATTCACGGGAAGTCTGACTATTCGTAAAAATGTTTTCCAGGCACGTAAATTTGAGCATTTTTTTAGGCGTTTGGACAAACTTTTGTACGGAAATAGTGACCGGGAATGTTTGCCATCGCATTTCTGAAATACTACTGCCCAGGAAAAAAAGGGGCAATGCAAAGCATACCCGTTGCTGTGTCATCGTGCGATTATTTTTCATGAATAAATTCATTTCGAAAATAATGATATAAATGAGGTATTCCACATGAATCCGGTGGACTTTTTCCCTGACCCCCGCCAAACCGATTAATTTTTTAAAATCTAATTCCATTGACTCTCAAAGACACCCTGATTTTTTTTACATTTTTCGAAATAACCTTTAGTAAAAAAAAATACTCCGAAAAAAACGCCTCAATTTGAAAATGTGAAAAAATTCCCAAAAATGCGTGATTATATGTAAAAATGTTCGTAGTGGAAGTATGATTTTTTCTGTGCTTTCTGAGCGATTAACGTTAAAAAAATCCGAAAAAATTCACGAACCTCTTACTTCGCGCGGATACTTAAATATTTTGATTGCACTGCATTTTTTTTACATATAATCACGCATTTTTGGGAATTTTTTCAGATTTTTAAATCGGGGCGTTTTTTTCGGAGAATTTTTTTTTTATTAACGGCTGTTTCCAAAAATCTAAAAAAAAATCAGGATGTCTTTTAGAGTTAATGGAATCAGATTTTTAAAAATTAATCGAATTGGCGGGGGTCAGGGAAAAAGTCCACCGGATTCACGCGGAATACCTCATATACTATATCAATATTATGATAAATATATAAATATATATTACAAATAATATACATATAATATTGTAAATATATTTAAAAATTGATATTTATATCAATATTTTTTAAATATCAATTTAAAAAAATTGATATTTATATCAATATTTTTTAAATATCAATTTTTAAAAAAATTGATATTTATATAAATATATTAACACACATGGTGTCCTGTTTAGAATCGATAATTTTGCAACTGTCGATAAGTCAGCTCATGTTCTACTATGTGCTGGAATTTCACCTTAGTGAAGTCCCCCAGATGAAAGTCCCACGGTCCCAGGGACCAGGGTCCCAGGGACAATATACATATAATATTGTAAATATATTTAAAAATTGATATTTATATCAATATTTTTTAAATATCAATTTAAAAAAATTGATATTTATATCAATATTTTTTAAATATCAATTTTTAAAAAATTGATATTTATATAAATATATTAACACACATGGTGTCCTGTTTAGAATCGATAATTTTGCAACTGTCGATAAGTCAGCTCATGTTCTACTATGTGCTGGAATTTCACCTTAGTGAAGCCCACCAGATGAAAGTCCCACGGTTTTTGAGATAAAAATAATCTGCTTTTGGTTTTTCGCCTACCATTTTTACAAATGATAACTTCGTTTAATCTAGAGAAATCTCCTTTTTAACCTCAAATGTTAAGGAAACTTTATGAAAAGAGATCTTATGCAGAATTTTCATACAAACCAATTCGAACATCTCACTTTGACAGCCTGCGGTGTAAAAAAAAGTACTGTGCATATCGTGCCAATTACGTTAAAAAGTTGCTTAGTTATTGTCGATTCATATCATTTGTAGAAATGGCACGCGAAAAACCAAAAGCAGATGATTTAAAAAAAAATAACACAAAGCCCAAAATGTCGAAAATCGTGGAACTTTCACTAAACTGAAATTTCAGCATACAGTAGGACATGATCTGACGGGGCCGGGTTGAAATTACGAACGTTGAATGATCACAACGCTCAAAACTCCGAAAATATACTACCCCGAAAGATCAAAACTCCGAAAATATACTACCCCGAAAGATCAAAACTCCGAAAGAATTTTAAACGAGAGACGAAAACTCCGAAAACCTGAACACCGTCAAAATAATTCGGCTATGGAAGTTCTAAAAGTTTCAAAATTTTCAACAAATCGACGAATAATTTAAGGCAGGATTCTACTTTGAAACCATGAAAAAAACGCTATTTTCGTGAATTTTTTCTGAGAATACTATTAAAGATATCGATATGGGGTTTAAACTGTTCAATCAATACACTCTTTAAGTACATAAAAAAAAAAATTTAAATGTATTTTATTCATTTTTTGTACACGTAAAATATGTTTAAAGCCAACGCCTCGAAAAGCAGGTACCGTTGCCGCGGTCGTGAAATCTTCCCGACGGATGGTCTGAAACAAAAAAATCAAATAGTTTCATGTTCAGTATGTCTTCAGGAACCGACCTAACTAGAATATTTTATATACGTGCAAAATTAACAAAATGGCGGCTAAAATACGAAAAAAAAATGCGTTTTTTTGGGGTCTTTTTTTGCAATAAAAAAATAGTTCTAATCAAAATTTTAAGTTGATTGTAGTTAGGTCGGTTGGTACACACATATAGAATATGTGTTCCAAATTTCATAAGGATCGGTTCAGTACTTTTTGAGTTATCACGACCATGGTACTTGAAAATGTCGTTTCGAGGAAAACGCGTTTAAAGTTTTGGTGAGTCCGGGCCGTGCGCCGGGCGGGTCACAATAGCGCGCTCAGGTAGGTGCGTTCGAAAGGCGAAAAAGGATAGTTAGACTGCTTGGAACTTTATAAAATTTTGACCGAACATTCTTGAACATATTTACTTTCGAAAAATGTAAAAAAAAAAAAAAATTTTTTTTCAAAGTTTCAAAGTAGAATCCTGCCTTAAAGAATTTTTTTTATGAAAAAGTGATTATACGTCACTTTTGAAATTTGTCTAGATAATGTTATACGTTCCACATCATTTCAGTAAATGACGTAGAACGCGCGATATTGTCTAGAAAAATTTCAAAATTGACGCAAAATCACTTCTTAAGGGGTTAGGCCACCCTAGAGGCCGAAAAATAGGCGTTATGGGGATTTATTTTCAGAAAAACTACAAAATAAATCGAGATTACAAAAAAAGGGTGTATCATACATATCAGTGACTGTATACAATAATTTTTTTGACGCGATTAATTTCAAAATGGCGGCTGTGCAGCGTTTTTGCGATGACATCTCCGTTTTTCCAAAGTCGAACAAACAGCTCCTGTAATTTCAGAATCATAATAAGCCAATTAATTTTTTTCGATTATATATAACTGCTATAGAAGTATGCAGGATTTTTTTTTCGATGTATTGATTTTTGGCCAATTGCGCACTTTTAAAGTGGAAAGTGAAAAATTTGCCTAAAAAATCGTCTGGTAATTGTTAATAACAAGGGAATTAATAATTAAGGGCTGAAACGCACCCTAAAAAATGGGGATGTTTTTCGTTTTTCGTCGATAACGTTTTAACGGTACGAGATATTAAAAAAATTCAAATTGCAACAATGTTTATTTTTTTGGGCACTATACATTGGAGATGAGAACGATAACGTTGTCGACGAAAAACGAAAAACACCCCTATTTTCGAGGGTTCGTTTCACCCCTTAAAACCGTTTTTTCGACGATAAAAAAAATACGTATCGCCTACTTTTCAGTGCTTTATAACATATCCAAATTTCAACAAAATCGAAGGAACCTGAGGGATGTTCCTTGTGAGTCATATTTCCGGCCAACTTAAAAAATGCAGTTTTGAGAGAAAGGCTGCACAGCCGTCATTTTGAAATTAATCGCGTCTATAAAATTATTGTATACAGTCACTGATATGTATGTTAAACACCCTTTTTTGTAATCTCGATTTAATTTGTAGTTTTTCTGAAAAAAAAAAAATCTCCAAAAAGCCTATTTTTTCGGCCTCTGGTCTATGGCCTCAATAAAAAAAATCTTGAAATAATTCGTCGATTTATTAAAAATATTTAAACTTTTAAAACTTCCATAGCCGAATTTTTTTGACGGCGTTAACGATTTTCGGAGTTTTGGTCTTTCGTGTAAAATTCTTTCGGAGTTTTCATCTTTCGGGGTACTATTCTTTCGGAGTATCGAGCGTTCTGACCATTCAAAGTTCGGAATTTCAACCCGGCCCCGATCTGACCTATCGACAGTTGCAGGATTATCCATTCGCAACAGGACACCCTGTATATTATAAATAATATAAATACAATAAGTAAATTTGTAATAAAATGATTTTCACTTCACTCACAAAGCTTCCTCCATGGAGTAGTCAATTTAAAGAAAAACCGACTTCCTCACGGACCAGAAGTTTCCCGAGCAGAATAAAATGACGAGAAACCAATGTGCAAGTTTTTCAGGAATAAAGAGCGTCTTACCTCGCTCGCGAGACAATACGGGAAAAGTGTCCGTTTTGTAAACTCGACCGAATGTCGCGACGCGATAGTCCAGGAACGAATAGAGAAAACCGGAGGCTTTTCTGATAAATCGCAAAACTTTATTCATTCGGTAAAGACCTCCGCGAGGGGGGTTAAAACACTTTGCAAGGGTGTGGCGGGAGGGTGGGCAACGTAGAGAGTGGAACACGAAGGCTCGTGTAACCGCCACGTACATTTTTATTTCTTGTACAGCTGTGCACTGGAACTTTTCCATTTACGGGAATTATCCAAACGCAGAGCACTTGGGGTTGTTTCTTTTTTCTTTTATCTTTTATCTACTCTTCCAATGAACGAGAATTCGAGAAACATTTCAAGAAACATCTGCTCAACGATTCTCCAAATTACGAAAATCACTGACTAATACAGATACAGATATATATTTGTTTGTTTGGGTTTGTTGTCAATCCGTGATTTTTTTGTCACTATTCAATGTTTTCTGAGCAATTTTTGACTTGCCAATATTTTTCATCCACCGCTTTATATGCAACGTTGCGCACATGGAAAATCGGAAAAGCTCGGCGAATTTTTTTTTCATCCTGGAATAATCAGGGAATTTTGCAAATTCTCAGCAATTTTTCGAGAATTTACTTTTTGCAGGAATCACGAAAAATGAAAGCGACTTGAAAACAACTGTAAGTATAAAATAGATATTTTTGGATTAGGTGTAGTAAAAAGAAATTCATTATTTTTGCCTTCAATTTCACGTGCAAAGATAATGGATTTCTTTTTACTACAGCTAATATATTTTTGCTATTGATATTATTCTTCATTAATTCAATATAACATTGAAAGTTTCAATAAATAAATTCGATTGTCGGTACACAAGTACACAATTATTATTGTAGATAAGTGTTTATACCTATTGGATTTTTATTAGCACCGACATAAAAATTTCCGTTTATAATAAAGAACAGGTTCTGTATATACTTTTGATATATATATATATATTTTTAATTTACAGCGATTAAATAATTTTTCGAATTTCAGTAAAAAAGAAATTTTATTTTAATGTTAAACATTTTCATGTATTTGATCTTATTAAAAATTGTTATTTATTTGACCCCAATCTCCCTGGAGTATTTGCAAAACTTGTGTGGAAAACCTGGGAAAGTCAGGGAATTTCTGAGCCAATAATGCGTAACAACCATGAACGCTGAAAGCTTTTCCAAAAAAAAAAAACGCCAGACGACTATTCCTATCCTATTTCTTATCGAATTTTGAATTATTAATCTATACTGAGTGAGACAACAACTATTAGCAATGAAAATGTAGGATACCTCAAAATTACCTGAGGTTTTTATTTATTGATAAAACGAATTATTTATTTGAAAAGTACGAATATTTTTATTATAATATAAGGTACAAACATGGAGGTTATGTGTGGAACACAATATCCTAAAAATGGCCGCCTCGTACCTGTTTGCAAACGTACACTCTTTTGACAACATTTTCAATAACGTTTTGGTACAATTGCGGACTAATTTCATTGAGGCTTTAGGCCACAGTAACGGGTATAAAATGATGTGCGAATCTAACAATTTATTTCCGTATGAAAAAATGATTCACTCATAAAGATAATTACACATCTATTTAGTAGGAATATCAAGCTGTTGAAAAAAAAATATATTTTTTTTAACCAATTAGCGTGACAAATAACTTCAACAATTTTCACTCGATTTACTTCAAATTTAAAATACATGTTCCTAATTGCATTTCGCAGAGAAGTACGTACGGAATTTCTGATTAATCGAAAATTCTTCATTTTATGAGCAGTTTATGAGCAGATATAACAAAATTTTTCGCTGAGAATTCATTTCCCAAGTTCGAATACCTACAACTTTTGAATAAAACAATATTTTTTAAATTCCGTACGTACTTCTCTAGGTATTCTAATGCAGATTAACGAGATTTTTTGTTTTTTGTTGTAAGTAAAAAATTGTGGATCCTAAATGTCACGCCGCGGAGCGCCTAAAAAAAGATAACAAAAGAAAATATTAGTAGTCGGCTATTGTGCACATTGAAAAAAAATGGTGCGTCCAATTGCTTTCTTGCGCTCTGGAATGGTCTGTGGATCATTGGCATACACTTGTCATTTCAGTTTATGCTTTCCGTTTATGCCATTTATCGGATCTTGTGATCCATACGTAACCTCCATGTTTGTACCTTATATTAAAATGAAAATATTCGTACTTTTCACATAAACAACACGTTTTATTGATAAATTAAAATGTCCGGTTATTTTGGGACACCCTTCATTATCTCACCTACCAGCCTTAGGAGAAAACTTTTCCTATAAAAGTTTCGTTTCCTGTAAAAGCTCAAAGGAGGTTATCGAGTGGTGGCTACGAGATTCGTCCAGAAGGTGGCGCTTCGGAGATTTCAAGGTCACCTTCTTTTTTTAATGGGACCACTATTTTTCTTTCAATATTTTATCAAGGAACTAAAAATAAGTTTACACACCAAATTTCACGATGATCGATCGAGATTTAGTACAAAAATCGATAAAAATGAAACTTCAATGTTTCTAGCCTAGAATCGATTTAAAAAACGGCGCAAGCACTTACTCCTGTAAAAGGTGCTTAAAGTGATGGCCACCACTTTCGATGCACAATTGCCAATAAAATTATTGGTCCTTGTTTCATCGATGGACATTTAAATGGGAAATCATTCGCCGATTTCCTAGAACATCAATGAGGACTTTTATTGGAAGATCTGCCATTGAACACACGACGCACAATGGAATTCCAGCACGATGGATACCCGGCTCATTTTTCTTTGTTGCGAGAAATAAGCTCAGTTGAAAATTTGCCAATCGTTGAATTGGGCGTGGGGGTCGTGCGGTTTGGCCAGCTCGTTCACCATAGACTTGACATCGCTGGAACTTTTTTTTATAGGGGACTTTCAAAGACATGGTACACGAAGAAGTGCCGACACTGCGCAAGATATGCAAGGAAGAATAATTAGTGCCGATTCGTTAATACAGACTGACGTGATTAATAAGGCAATACAATTAATGCAAATCAGATTACAAGCGTACGTTGAAAAAGTGTTGATCATCACTTTGAACATCCTTCATATTTTATATAATTTATATTTATTATACAGGGTGTCAGGAAGGTCGATGCTAAGCTTTAAGGGGGTGATAGCCAACCTCGTTAGACTCTAAGGATTTCGAGTTATCATGGTAAGTAAGATTTGTGGAAAATTTCCCAAAATTAGGTACTAACTCGTTCGTAATGTTCAAATACCCGGGGAAAAAGTTCATGTCTGAGTGGATATGTTCATATATGTTTCAGATATTGTCATATATGTTTCAGATATTGTCATATATGTTTCAAATATTGTCATACATGTATCAGATATATTTATATCTGACATTTTACAGTATCATGTATCATTAGGTCTGATCATATTCCACATCACATATGCATATAGAAGATCATATCTGATCAAATACAGTATCTGGCCTGACCATATATGAACCCATATCTGTTTATATCTGGCTAAGTACCAAGGCGAGTTGGTACCGTAAATTCGTATCTGAACATACATGATGTGATATGTGAACGTATCTGTTCGTATAAGATCATATCCGATCAAATACGGTACCAGACTCCGCTATATAGATCTCACATATGTTTTTATCTGGTCAGGTACCAAGGCGAGTTGGCAGTGTGAAACCATATCTGAACATATATGATGTGATATATGAGCAGGCACGTTCATATAAAATTTTATCCCATCAGATACGATACCAAACCTGGAAAATATACGAAGTCTTATACACTCATACCTTGTCGTATATGCAGTTCAGTTGTTCACACATGAAGACATCTGAATATATGAAACGATGTATGGGGATATGAGATGATATCCGATCAGATATGGCACCTCACCTGACTGTATTATATGTGATCATGTGAGTTACTATAATATTATTAATTATTAACACGTCAAGTGATGACGTGTTAATAACCCCGCTCCATATATGTAAACATTTTAATATCTTCATGACTGCACTAACAAGATTTGATCTGTCTCAACAGGGTAAGATTTGCTCTGATCTAGTCGGAGTCATACCTGGTCTGATGGTTCAGATAAACTATGATTCTATCATATGGGCAGGTCTATTGTTCATAGATTTTCACGTCTACTGGGATCCACGGTATTTTATTCTTATGCGGACAGACAGATCTGGTCCAATAAGATTTGATTTGCCTGACATGATCAGATCTGGCCCTATAAAATCAGATCTACCTGACATGATCAGCTCTGGTCCAACAAGATCAGATCATACCTGGGGATTGGATCTGGTCAGACCTGCTGCGATATGGACGGGTCTGCTCTCAAAATTATCAAAATGGCTCTGATATGATCATACATGCTCAGATATAAGCATACATGATCTGTCATGACACTACATGAACAGATATTGCCAATTTTCTTGTCTGATCATATCTGATTCTACGGATATGATTCAGATATATTCAGATATGAACTTTTTTTCTCGGGCATACAATAATTGGTAACCAAAAACTTATACATTGACAACGATAAAAAAATTGATTTCTTTTTTTTTTCTTCAAACGATATAACTATATATGTAGAATATTTTCGTAAAGTTTCAAAGCGAAATTCGAAAAAATTCAAACGTTACCGCCCGTCAACGCTGTGCCTCACCGCTCGGATTCGGAGCGAGCGCGAACTTCAAACGCGTTTTTCTCAAAACTGCATTATCGAAATTAGCGTGCAGGATTACTCAAAAACTATTAACTCGATTGAGTTGAAACTTGCTAGAAATATTGGTACCGTTTACTTGACGAGAATTGTTTTTTTGAAAAATTGAAAAAAAACAACGACTTTTTTAATCCACATTTTACAGAAATGTTGCGTGAAATGTTGATTTTTTTTTGTAATTGCGTGTCATTTTCTTAAATTTGCATTTTCTTAATTTTCATTACCGTCACATAGAAACTATACATCTTCTAATTGTAAAAATGTTTGGACTTTTTGCAAATCAAAGTCTACGGGACGCTAGACTGCACGCCGATTTGCAACTCCCGCGGTGATTTCGCTGTAACACTCTGCCACAGCTCCGTCATTTTGATAATGAATTAATTTTGAAAAATTGTTTTATTTACTTAAGACGGAATGACACCTCATCGCGGTCGGTATGGTAGAACAATTATAGATACCGAAAAATCTCTGAAACGGCTCTTCAGATCGCGTCGAAACTTTGCCAAACGACGTCAAATGCACAGCTGTTCGTCTATTAGTACAGTCGTGCTGTCGTCGAAAAACACCGGAATCGGAGAAAATTAGAAGAAGGCTGGTTTTTTGACAGGTGATTTTGTGGGTGCCAGGGGTGCTAATGCCAAGTTTGCCTAAAAATCGGGGTGTAGGGTTTTTTTCTAGGGGATGAAGGGGGATAGGGGTGGATTGATGCCAAACTACATCCCCCACGAGGTCGGCGCCATAAGACAAAATGTTCAGAAAAATCCGGGCTTTATTTTTGTCCACAGCGTCGAAGTCGGGGAAGTGCATTTTGGGGGTGAAAAAGTGGGGTGAAATTTTGAAAAATCAGTTTTAATTCAATAACTCTTTAGGAAAAATTCAGAAAATTTTTATTCAAATAGAAAAGTTGTAGCCCTTGAAAAGACGCGTCGATTGAGTATTTGATCATCCCTCTCCGATAAAATCTTCAGCCCCATAAAAATGATGGATATATAAAAAAAAAAATTGTTCATTGAATAACTCAAAAACAATCAATTTTTCGAGTATGGTTTAAATGTACGAAATGTAGAGAATAACTTTCTCTACATTTTTGTTTCTATGGACCACCCTTGAATTTCGCTTTTTCCAACCCCTCTCGGGGGTTGAAAATTCAAAATGAAATTCTGGGGAAACTATTGACCGTACGAATTCGCCGCCATGGAAAGATTTGTAGCTTGAACTCTCAGCTACATTCTTGCCCATAGCGTTAAAGACGTATCTCTTCATTTTCGATTTTAAAAAGTGGGGAGAACGTACCAAAAATCAGTTTTTTGAGAATAACTCCTCGGGAATTTTTTTTTCGAACTCTATTTAAATGAAACAGTTGTAGCTCTCAAAAATACGCGTCGATTGGGTATAAAGTAATTCCTCAACTCCAAAAGTAACCCCCCCATAAAAAATGACGAAATACTGTGAAAATTTTGTTTTCGTGATTATTCAAAAATGGTCGATTTTACGGGTGCAGTTTGAATGTACGCAATGTAGGGATTAATGTTCCCTACATTTTCGTTCATATAAACAACCCTCGAATTTTACCATGTTTTCATCCCGTAACGAGAATAAAAATATTTTTATTTTTTGCCGGATAAGTTTTGAGTCTACGAAATTTGTCATTGGGGATAATTTAATTTATTATTATCGGAATTATCGAAATTATCGATATAACTGTATTATATCGATAATTATATCGATATAACTGTATTATATCGATATTCCGTTATATCGAAATTATCGATATAACGGAATTATCGAAATAACTGTACCAAAGATTGTTTACCCTGATTGTTCACCCCCCAAGGATCAACCTCGCGGGTTTGAGTCTATGAATAAAATTGGAGCTGAATGTTCAATGAACAAATTATCCCCAATGACAAATTTCGTACACTCAAAACTTATCCGGCAAAGAATAAAAATATTTTTATTTTCGTTACGGGATGAAAACATGGTAAAATTCGAGGGTTGTTTATATGAACGAAGATGTAGGGAACATTAATCCCTACATTGCGTACATTCAAACTGCACCCGTAAAATCGACCATTTTTGAATAATCACGAAAACAAAATTTTCAGAGCATTTCGTCATTTTTTATGGGGGGGTTACTTTTGGAGTTGAGGGATAACTTTATACCCAATCGACGCGTATTTTTGAGAGCTACAACTGTTTCATTTAAATAGAGTTCGAAAAAAAAATTCCCGAAGAGTTATTCTCAAAACACTGATTTTTGGTACATTCTCCCCACTTTTTAAAATCGAAAATGAAGAGATACGTCTTTAACGCTATGGACAAGAATGTAGCTGAGAGTTCAAGCTACAAATCTTTCCACGGCGGCGAATTCGTACGGTCAATAGTTTCCCCAGAATTTCATTTTGCATTTTCAACCCCCGAGAGGGGTTGGAAAAAGCAAAATTCAAGGGTGGTCCATAGAAACAAAAATGTAGAGAAAGTTATTCTCTACATTTCGTACATTTAAACCATACTCGAAAAATGAATTGTTTTTGAGTTATTCAATGAACAATTTTTTTTTTGATATATCCATCATTTTTATGGGGCTGAAGATATTATCGGAGAGAGATGATCGAATACTCAATCGACGCGTCTTGTCAAGGGCTACAACTTTCCTATTTGAATAAAAAATTTCTGAATTTTTCCTAAAGAGTTATTGAATTAAAACTGATTTTTCAAAATTTTACCCCACTTTTTCACCCTCAAAATGAACTTCCCCGACTTCGACGCTTTGGACAAATATAAAGCCCGGATTTTTCTGAACATTTTGTCTCGTGGCGCCGACCTCGTAAGGGTTGTAGTTTGGCATCAATCCACCCCTATCCCCCTTCATCCCCTAGAAAAAAACCCTACACCCCGATTTTTAGGCAAACTTGGCATTAGCACCCCTGGCACCCACAAAATCACCTGTCAAAAAACCAGCCTTCTTCTAATTTTCTCCGATTCCAATATACAGCACGACTGTACTATATCTATTTGACGTCGTTTGGCAAAGTTTCGACGGGATCTGAAGAGCCGTTTCAGAGATTTTTCGGTATCTATAATTGTTCTACCATACCGACCGCGATGAGGTGTCATTCCGTCTTAAATATACTATTAAAGTATTCCTAAAGTTTGATAATTGTAGAATAATTATTTCTCAGTTTAAAAAATCCCTCAATATTGCTTATTTTTTTCTTGTCTAAATGTATATCCCGCCATAATGTGTATTCAATCGACAAACACCAATACAATCATCTGCATCCACACAACTAACTAAATGGGACGTGTTGAATAATTAAAAACTTGTAAAAAATAAAAATATCTCTTATATTAATTCTATACAAAAAAAAGCTTGAACATAAGAGATAAACGAGTTAGTACCTAATTTTGGGAAATGTTCCAAGAACCATACTTACCATGATAACTCGAAATCCTTAGACTTTGGACTAAGGTAACCTAGGTTAGATATGTTCCCAACGAGGTGACCTATCACCCCCTTAAGGCTCTGCATCGACCTTTCTAACACCCTGTATATTATAGTCTATTATACTATTTATATATTGGCTATATATTCATATTATTACTATTATATTATATTATATATAATATTATATTTTACAGTCATTAAGGGGTAAGGCCACTGTAGCGGGGGAAACACATAAGTATATTTTGGGATTTTTTTTCAGCGGGACAATGGAATAATTCAAAATTCTGAGAAAGATCCTTTATTGTATATATCATAAGCTGTATAAAGTATTTTTTCAATGTAATATAAAACAAAATCTAAAACGGCCAACGGTACTTGCAATTTTTAAATTACAATGAATGAATTTTTTTTTTATTATACATGTGAATAGCTACAGAAGTACGTAGGATTTGTTTGATATATCGATTTGTCCAAAAACAGAGCGGTTTTTAAATAAAAGTTCAAAATTCCCAAAAAATATCGTCCGAAAATTGTTTATAAAAAAAACTATGTAATGTGTTGAGAAAATCCTACGTACTTCTATGCGTAATGTAATTGTGAATATATAGTTAACATTTCAAGTCGATCGGTCAAGATTTCTTCGAGTTATGAGTCCGGCCGACTTGAAAAATGTAGTTTCGAGAAAAACGCCTTTAAAGTTTTCGGTACGGATTGCATCCGACTGAGAGGGGCTGCGCCAAAATTCACAATAGAAGTATTTTAACATTTTTCCCACCTTAATCCTTTGAGCATGTCACTTTTAAGATATTAAGGCATCTTTTAAGAAAGAAAAAAATCGATTTTTTACATTTATACAATGGTTTTGCCCCTTAAGTGTTTGCATCGTTTTTGGATTTAAAACATTGAAATTCCTGTTTCATCGATTTGTTATCATAAATCCCGATCGATCATCTTTAAATTTGGGGTGTGAACTAATTTTGGTTCTAAATTCAAAAAACTAATTTTATTTCTTTGAGAACATTAAAAAAAATAATAATAGTAGTCCTATTTTAGCAAGTGGAGGTGACGTTGAAATCTCCGATGCGCCTCTACCTGGATGAATCTCATAGCCACCACTCGATGACCCCCTTCAAACTATGCAACTTTTGTAGAAAAACTTTTTTTCCAAGTACGATAGTTGAGAAAATATTTCTACTGCTAATAATTGTTGGCTGCCCATGGTATACGTTTGACACAAAAGCGCGGACTTACCTGTCGCGAAAACGCGAAATTGAATTTCTACCACCGGTAAAAAGACACTCCAATCAAAATAGAATATAAATCCGTTTAGTGCCCGTGGACAGATTCTGTTCTTGATTGGTGTACGCCGCGGAGAGCTTTCGCGAGCAACGTGACTGCAATTTGCGAACTGGTCGGAGAAATCCTATTTCGTGTTGGTGGCACGTAACATTTTTAACCACCTGAGGAAATGTACACAGGGTGTCTGTTTCAAATACCGTGATGAAAAACGTTTTTTTTAAATTTAACAATTTTTTTTTTGGTGATGATTTTTTGAGTATTGGTTATTTTTTATTTTTTTTTGTTGTTTAGAATTTCGAGCATTTTCACTTTAGCTATGTCGGAAGTTAGTGGTTTTTAAATTTTATTTATCAATTGAGTAATAATCTTTTTGGGTATTTTTGAGTATCCCATTTGTCGAATAATTTTTGAGAATTTCGAACTTATTACTTTTAGAATTTTTGCTACTCAGAGTGTTCTTTGTTTTATTTATTCATTGAGTGACGATTTTCTTAAGAATCTAATTTATTAAAGAATTCTTTAGAATTTCGAGCACATTAATTTTAGAATTTTCGCTACTCAAGGAGCATTTTTTAGTTTATTTATTTTTTGATTAACGATCTTTGTGGGCGTCTAATATTTCAAAGAGCTTATGAGAATATCGAGCACATTAATTTTAGAAAGTATGCCACACAACGAGTGTTTCTTATTTTATTTATTAATTGAGTAACGATTTCTTTTGGTATCTAATTTTTAGAAGAATTTCAAGTAATATCGATGATATGAATTCTCGAATTTTTGTCACTGTAAAGCTGTTTTTTATTTTATTGATTAATTGATTAACGATCTTTGTGGGCGTCTAATATTTCAAAGAGCTTATGAGAATATCGAGCACATTAATTTTAGAATTTATGCCACACAACGAGTGTTTCTTATTTTATTTATTAATTGAGTAACGATTTCTTTTGGTATCAAATTTTTTAGAAGAATTTCAAGTAATGTCGAACATATAAATTCTCGAATTTTTGTCACTGTAAAGCTGTTTTTTATTTTATTGATTAATTGAGTAACGATCTTTTCCGGTATCTAATTTTTTAAAGAATTGTAAAGAAATCTAAGATACCACTTTTACAATTAGTGCCACTGAAATTGTTGTCTTTTGTTTTGTTTTTTTATATCGCAACTGAGTAACAATCTCTTCGTGTATCTAAAGCTTCTAAAATAATATCTGTAAATGCCTATGAATATAAAATATAACGATCTTCAAATTTTGACAACTCAAACAGGCTCTCCTTTTTAAAAAAACCTTAACTCAGTAACGATCTGCTTTGGTATTTACAATTTTGAAAAATATGGAAAAGCTATCACTTTTCCGACCTCAAAGTTATTTTCGTTAACTGAGTAACGATCTCTTTGGATTTTTACGATCATTCGTTCGCTGCTGTACAATTTAGTCTCGTGCTGCCGAAAAAGAGCACCACCTGCGTCACCTACAAGTCGTACGAAAAAAGTCTCCATGTTGAAAATTGCCTAAGGAGTACAACGCTTTTTTCGTTCATGTCAACAGGACGACAACTTTCCACGCAACCTTCAAACTGTCAGAGAAAATCCTTATTTCGTCTGCTTGCTGCACCTTTCGTAGTATTTATTTCGTTCCCTTTTTTTTCCATAGATCACTTCAATGCAACTTAGGAGGGAGATACCTTTAGGTGAGGAAACAATTGCTGATGTTGATGACTTTTTTTTTAAAAGGAAAGCTTTCTTCACAATTCCTTAGATTTAGGGTATGTTTTATTACTGCTTTTAGGTTGGTACATGGTATTTCAACAAAACAAAAAAATAATCTTTAAAAATAGTGGATGCATGGCACGGGTGGCGTTCGATGTTGTCAGACGACGTGACACGTAGCGCCGGCGGGATTAATCTGAAAAAAAACCACCGAAGATTTTTCTTTCGTAATACTTATACGCAGAATATGGACCAAGAAAAAGTAAAAACATGTTGAAAATCGACGAAACGGTACGCTTTGAAACAAAAAGGTTGAATTTTCCGAAAAATGGCTACATTTTGCAATGAAAAAAAAACTTTTTTTATATCCAAAAACATTTATGATCATATTTTAGACAATAAGGTTAGAACGATTTATACCAAATTTCTTCAGAATTGGTCGATTAGTTTTTTAGTTATACGTCACACTAGTTTTGAAAATGTAGTTTATAAGACTGCCATTTTGAAAATGGAGTTTAGAAGACTCCGCCATTTCGAAAGATCAACAAAAAAAGTACCATGTAACAGGCAAAAGTAGTAACAAAATACACCCCAGGTCTCAAAAATGCCGAAGAAATATTTCCTTTAAGGCCTTATATAGGCCACAGTAACGGGTATAAAATCATGTGCGAATTTAACAATGTTTTTTTTTCTTATGAAAAAGTGATTCACTCATAAAATTAATTACACATCTATTTAGTATGAACATCAAGCTATTAGAAAATATATATCTTTTTTTTCGATGTACAAAAAAATGGCCGACCACTCGAAACTTCTCGAAACAGCTTTTTTCCAATTGGCGTGACAAATAACTTCAACAATTTTCACTCTATTTACTTCAAATTTAAAAATTATGTTCCTAATTGCATTTCGCAGAGAAGTACGTACGGAATTTCTGATTAATCGAAAACTTTTCATTTTATGAGCAGTTTATGAGCAGTTGTAATGAAATTTTTCACTGAAAATGTCTTAAGTTCAAATACCTACAAATTTTTGATAAAACAATATTTTTCAAATTCCGTACGTACTTCTCTAGGTATTCTAATGTAGTTTGACGACAATTTTTGTTTCTTGTTCTAGGTAAAAAATTGTGGATGCTAAATGTCTATTTGCTATTTTCTACATCGAAAAAAAAACATATATATTTTCTAACAGCTTGATATTCATACTAAATATATGTGTAATTAATTTTATGAGTGAATCACTTTTTCATACGAAAAAAATTGTTAAATTCGCACATGTTTTTTTACCCGTTACTGTGGCCTAACCTCTTTAAAAAATCATGAAAATCAACGAATTTCTTCCTCGCCTAAAGGTACCCCTGCCCCTTAATTGCTCCGCGGGTCGAAGCAATTAATAAACTTCGAAACTACAGATACGAGTCAACGGCTAGGAGCAAATTGCAAGCGGCAAAAACAGCGCAAAGTTGGGGGCGAGAGTTTACCAGAGGGTGCTGCGAAGGGTCGGTGGGTAGGGTGCAACTGCCTCGTCCAACAAGCCAATACGTTTCCCACATCCGGGATCCTGTCCAATTTCGCATTGTTGCGGCCACCGTCAGACTCGAGTGGCACTCCCGCGTTCCGTTACTGCCATAATGTTAGCGTTACAGTCCATCCTTATTTGACAGAGGCGGCACCCGCGACGACAAGAATTTTCGCTACCCTTCACGCGTGTGCGTCATAAGGGCCCGTAGTGGGAATCGATGGCTGTACAAATTCGACCTATATATAATCCTTTCGGAAACCCCCCGATAAGTCTCCGTTACTCAAAATGGACGGCCGCTACGACTGTTTGAAGTTTCAGGACTAGCGATTTAAAAAAAGGGTCAAAAGGGTCGACATTTTTTTTTCGACTCATGCACCATTTGAAGAGTTTGTCCGGTAGGAAATTTTCCGCTGATCACGAATATCACTGAGGGTTTATCCTAAACTCAAAATAAAGCCGGGGAAATGCAAAAAAACGAGATTCTATAGAATTTTATTGATTTTTTTGACAATTGAGGATTTGGGGGGAAATGAATTTTAAATTCGTATTTAGACGATAAATATACATTGATTGGGGACTGATAAAAAAAAAATGTAAATCCAAAAATTTTCGCATTCCGGCCAAAAATAATTTTCTTCACTGAACCGCAGTTCATTTCGTTTGGATCTGAAACTCCACTTTCTGAAAAATGCTCTTTGATTTTCGAGGCTCCGATTATTTTTCGATTTTTGCCAGTATTTCAAAGACCGACCATCGATTTTTGCACATTTTTCGATATATAAACCCTTTGCCTCTTTTTTGTCCATTTTTCAAGTACAGTCCCCGGGACAACTAACCGACACATCGGGATAAATCAATCGCCATTCTCTAAGTACATTAAAAACCTTTTTGGACACCTCCCCATAAGTCTCCATGACTGAAGTAGAACGGCCGCTACCGCTGTTGAAAATTTGAAGACTTTGCTGATTTGAAACAGACCAAAAGTGTCGAAAAAGTTCGTTTTCGACTTCTACACCTCTTCAAGGGCCTAGCTGGTGAGAAATTCTTTGCTGATTACAATAATCGTAGAGTTTTTGTCGGAAGCTCAAAATTACGCCCGTTGAACGCGAAAAACGTGTTTCCATATAGATTCGACGTTTTGTAATCGAAATTGAGGGTTTTGGGTCAAATGAATGGTGAATTTTTATTTTCTCATGGGATAAAAATGTGAGAGCTCCCAGAGACCTGGGGGATTGTTGACCAATGCCAAAAATTCTCCCGACGCCCTGACGTATTGCGTTTGCACGAGGGCATGGGGCAACTGCGGAAAACGTGCGTCGATACAGGCGCCTGCATTTTTTATAAGCTTCAGGGGTCTTCTCATTTTAAACGCCAAAAAGGCGATTTTCACGATTTTTTTGGTAGGTTTATACTATAGATATTGATATAAAAGTTGTTACACTTAATAAATACACTTTCGAAATACATTGAAATTTTTTTTATTCATTCGAGTCACTATTTATAGACGAAAATAGTAGTTAAAAATGTCCTAAAAAAATTGTCGGTCTGCGCTGATGATGAAATCTCGGAGATGGATCATCCGAAAGAAAAAAAATCAAACGGTCTTAGATTCAGTATGTTAATGGCTGGCTATAGCGCATATCATACGGTTTTTTAATATATGGAAAAATAACAAAATGGCGAACATTTTTCGAAAAAAAACAAAACAACGTGTTTTTTTCACCGGTTTTGGAAAAATAAAAATAGTAAATATCGACGTTTAAAAAAATCCTTGATATGCGCTATAGCTATAGTTGTAAAGAATATGTGGTCAAAATTTCATAAGGATCGGTTCAGTAGTTTCAAAATTTTTATCAACAAGCCGTCGAAAAACGTTGTTTCGAGAAAAACGCGTTTAAAGTTTGTTTGGGTTACATAAATACATCAAGTTTAAAGAAAATGTATTTCGAAATTGTATTTATTAAGTGTAAAAACTTTTATATCAACATCTATAATACAAACATATCAAAAAAATTCACGAAAATACCATTTTTAGCGTCTAAAGTGAGAAGATCCCTTAATACAGTAGAGTGCCGTGACTAATAAGACAATACAATCGAAGCGAATCAGATTGCAAGCGTGCACTAAAAGTGCTGGCCATCACATTGAGCACCTTTCATAGAAGTAAGTGTTTGCACCGTTTTTTTTTTCATCAATTGTACACGGAGAAAAATACGGCCTCAAATTCTAACACTGGTTGCCAGAATTCTAATATTCAGTGCTAGAAAAGTATAGCAGTTTACTGCCAGTTCGGAATTCTATGACTTGTTCTTATAGAAGTGTAAAAATGATTCTCACACCGTATAGTGAAAATGATGCGTGCATATTACATTTGAAACTATTCTCACATAGGCGCGAGTCCTATATAATGTATAGTAAAAATGATGCGTGCATATTACATTTGAAACTATATTACATGAAACATATGCTATATTTTCATATGAATTTTACTATACGTATAGCATGAATCCTCGAGTATGTATAGATTTCACTATACGCATGTTATAAATTTTCGGCGTATAGCGAAAAATATTACGAAATTATTAGTAAAATGTGACTCTTTATACCGTACTTTTTGTAGAATACTGGAATCTAATTCTTCCAATCACGTGGGCAAAATATTTTTTGAATGCTACAAAAAATCACAATATGCCGAATAAAATATATTATTTGTATCAGTTCTGGTGCCATATCGTAGGGTAAAATTTTAATTTCTTCATTATTACTATACTATAATTACAATTTTTATCTTCCATTTAATATTTTTTGATATTTAATGATATTTTTTTTAGAAGCATAGTGTTAATTCTAAACTTCGAGGCCTCTGTTTTCTCCGTGTAGGCTAAAAACATGTAAATTTCTATTTTAAATCGATTTTGTGGACTAAATGTTGATCGATCACTTTGAAATTTAGTGTCTGAACTCATTTTCAGTTCCTTGATAAAACTCTTGTTACACTTTCAAAATACATTAAAAAAAAATTATGTATTTATGTAACCCGAACAAACTTGAATCGCGCTTTTCTCGAAACGACGTTTTTCGACGGCCCGTTGATAATATCTTCGAAACTACTGAACCGACCCTTATGAAATCTAACCACATATTCTACACAACTATAGTTATTGCGCATATCAAGGGTTTTTTAAAAATTTTAATATTTACTTTTTTTTTGCCAAAAACACGTTTTTTTTTCGAAAAATGGCCGCTTTTTGGTTATTTTTGCATGTATAAAAAATCGTATGATATGCGCTATAGCGATTAACATACTGAATCTAAAGCCGTTTGATTTGGGTGGGGATCCAAATATCGAAGGACCAAATATAGATCGACAAATATTTCGATACGACAGAATTATGAACTCTCAAAATAAAGAAGGTTTAATTATTCGAAATGTTATGTTTCGATCGAAGAAAAAAATCGAATGACTATAAAGCAAGGCATCATTTATTCGAGAGCTCATTTATCTGAAAACGTACATTCAGATTGTCTGCAATTTGAGACATACAAATATAGATTGGAACAATCTATAACATCCATATTTCCGAAACAGAAAAAAGCGAGTATCTAAGTAATACCGCCTATAGCGAAAAGCAATATATCGAGACGCAAAATATCGATGGTCCGAAATGGCGAATGCCAAAATGGCGAACATGGTATGGATGCCGTCCCGGCCGACTGCTAACGTTATCTGCCTCGATCACAAGTTTTCGCTATCCGGGCCATTCGACATTTTGACCCTTCGCTATTTTAACTACTCGACTTTTTGGCCGTTCGATTTAATACTTTCAGTTTTTTGATCCGTCGCTATATTTACAATTCGAAGATTTGTCTTCTCGAATTATTTGGTGTTATTTATATAAGCAATTCGATATTATGTCTCTCAATATTTTTTTTATCGGTTTTTGTTTTTCGCTATATTTCAACTCCGAGATATTCGTATTCGGAATTTTTATTTACGACTTATATAAACCCTCCGAACATTCATCTATCTATATTCAAACATTCGAAATTTTTTAATTCGATATTTCAGCCCATCCGAATATTGATCCATCGATATTTCGACTCCCACCCGCATATTAGGCACTCGCTATTTTCTGTTTCGGAGATATGGGTGTTTTACATTTTTCGATTCTGTATTTTTATGTTCCGAATTGCAGACAATCTGAATATTCGTTTTCGAATAAATTACCTCTCCAATAAATAATGGTTCGATTTATAGTCATTCGATTTTTTTATCAGTCGAAAGATAAAATTTCGAATGATTTAACCTTCGTTATTTCGAGAGTTCATAATTCTGTCGTTTCGAAATCTTTGTCGTTCTATATTTGGTCATTCGACATTTTTACCCCCACCCAAAATGTCGATGGCCCGAAATGTCGAACGCCGAAAGGTCGAACGGCCAAAATGGCGAACGTGGTGGGGCCCGTCACGTGGGATGATTGTCTTACGATATTTTAGCCTATGTGGCGGACTTGCCCAAGCTTCGCTCTCCAGCCGCCGGAGCGCTTCGACCCGACGCGCCACTACAAGCTGCCAACGCGAGATAAATAAAAAGTAAAAAAGAACCTGCAGGTTGGTCCAACTGGACAGAGATATAACTCGCTTAACGTTTTTTCCTGGACACAAACGGCTTCGGCTAAAAGAAGGTTTTTTATAACAGAAATAAAGAAGTACTTTAGGTGGTTTGATAACTTGTGTCTGTTCCTTGATCCCGTTCCGGCACACCATACATACGACTACAAAACTGGTGACCCCGACGTGATCTTGGTGTGCCAACGTTGAAAAAAAACGTCTCGGCAAGCAACAAGGACACGTGCGGACAACAAAGGCTGATAAAGAAAAAAAAATGGCTCTCGTTCACACTCCCGCGAAACGCTCGGAAGACGAAACGAATCAATCTAGCCAAAATAGGATGGATGACTCTCAAGGAGTAAGCTCTCAAGGAGCTGAAAACCTGTACGCAGGAAACGAAGAAGCACGAGACTACGATGCTCGACACGCAAGCCGCATAGACGACATCGGCCACTTCAAATTACCGAAATTCTGGACACACTCTCCTGACCTTTGGTTCGGTCAAATAGAATCAACCCTCAATAACCGACGAATACGTAGCGACAACCAGAAGTACGACTACGTCGTTGAGGCTCTGGATCCGGAGACCATCCGTCACGTCTCGGATCTCATCAGAAGACCGCCTGACCGAGATAAGTATAATACACTAAAAAACTTGCTCATCTCACGGCTCATGGATTCGCGAGAAAGACAAATCCAAAAATTCCTGAATGAGCTGCAATTAAGTGAAAGGAAACCATCTCAGTTACTCAGAGAAATGAAAGAACTTGCTGGCGAGGCTGTACACGAAGACTTCTTGCGGTCACGCTTTATACAATGCATGCCAGGTAACATAAGAGCTTTTCTAGTCGGTAGCACAGATCTACCCCTAGACAAGCTAGCAGATACAGCGGATCGCCTATTGGAAACCTGCGGTGGTCCTCACATCATGGCCACGAGTACACAAGCAACGCAGCGGGCTGGGGGCCACGGCTACGATGCAACGCAGCGGGCTGGGAGCCACTGCCACGATGCAACGGATCGGAGACTCAGCGGGTTAGAGAAATCCATTGAGGCGTTGACAAAAGCGTTCGACAAGTTTTCCTCGAAAGTAGAGACGCTTATAGACGCACAATATGCCAGAAACGAAGGAAGAAGTCGTGGACGACAAAGCCGATCCCGACCGCGAAGCAAATCTGTCAACTCACGATCAGGTATCTGCTATTACCACTCAAGGTTCGGCAATGATGCCAAATGCTGCCTTCAGCCATGCAACTACTCGAAGCCTGCAACCCCGGAAAACTGAGAATGCTGTCTCAGATCCAGACGGTCAGAGATAGCAACAACAACAACAACAGTCTGAAAGAAGAAATCCGTCTGCACATTTACGACAAAACGAATAATGCGACCTTTTTGATCGATTCAGGTTCCGTAGTTACGGTCTTGCCAAGGAAGCTTTTCAAGGAGAACCTGCAACCGCAACCGATGAAACTTTATGCAGCCAACCAGTCGGAAATCCGAACCTATGGGAACAGAATACTGACGGTAGACTTAGGACTGCGGCGACAACTCAGATGGTCCTTCATAATTGCAGAAGTCACTACTCCAATCATCGGCGCGGACTTCGTATCGCACTACGGGTTGCTGATAGACATAAAAAATCGCCGTCTCATTGATTTGACTACTAAGATGGACTCGAAAGGAACAGTTTGCACGGTCACGTTACACAGTGTATCGACGCTAAGCAATCGTGGTGAGTATGCCGAGCTTCTTGGAAAATACATAGGCATAACCAAACCCTCGGCGCTCCCACGGAAGGAAAAAGACTGCGAAATCGCCCACCACATCGAAACGACGGGTCCACCCGTTGTGCAACGACCACGACGCCTAGTGGGAGAAAAACTCGAAGCATTAAGACTAGAATTGGAATATCTGCTGGATCATCAGCTAATCAGACCATCAAAGAGTTCCTGGGCTAGCCCCATCCACCTCCAAAAGAAACCAACGGGCGGTTGGCGGCTGTGTGGGGATTTTCGTGCGCTCAATTCGAAAACGGTGCCCGACAGATACCCTATAGGACACATCCATGATGTGTTCACCGGCCTACACGGAAAAACCATATTCTCCACAATCGATCTGACACGAGCTTATCATCAGATTCCGATGGCCAGCGAAGATATCCGGAAAACGGCCATAACAACCCCACTGGGACTATATGAGTTCGTGGTCATGCCGTTCGGATTGAGAAATGCATCGCAAACATTCCAGCGATTCATGGATTCCATCTTCAGGGACTTGACCTTCGTAGTTGTCTATATTGATGACATTTTGATAGCATCAGAGACTCCGGAGGACCATCGACGGCACCTAGAAATCGTCTTCGAGAGGTTACAAAAAAATGGATTGACGATTAACCTGGAAAAATGTGCGATAGGCCAAAAGGAGCTCACATTCCTGGGCTACACCATCAACAAGGAGCCACCGACGGAACGAGTTCAAGCAATAGTCGATTATCCAAAGCCACGAACTATGGCTGACCTACGACGGTTTCTTGGACTAGCAAACTATTACCGCCGATGTATGCCGGGAGCGGCAAAGATACAATGTCCTCTCAACGAACTACTGAAAGAGCCTAAGAAAAACGACAAACGGCCAGTACCCTGGAACTCGGAAACGACGGAAGCGTTTGAAAGGTCAAAAAAGAAGGTAGCGGAAGCCACACTAAATTCATTTCTTTCGGATAACGCACCACTGATGATGACCTCCGATGCATCAAGTACGGCGATAGGCGCGGCATTAGAGCAATTCGATGAAGAGCAATGGAAACCTGTAGGATTCTTCTCGCGAAAATTAACACCAACGGAGAAACGGTAGTATAGTACGTATGATCGAGAACTGTTGGCGGTCTTCGCGGGCATCAAATTCTTCCAACACATTGTGGATGGGAGACAGCTCGTGATCAGAACGGATCATCGACCACTGACCTTCGCGCTCCAACAAGTCTCTGACAAGTCTTCGGAAAGACAGCGACGACAACTCGACTACATTTCCCAATTCACCACGGAATTAGTATACATTGAAGGCAATAATAACGTGGTTGCAGACGCACTGTCGAGAATCCAGGAGGTTCACCAGATCGAGATGCCAAAGGTTCTCTCGGCGCAGGAAATCAGAGACGCTCAACAAGACGATGAAGAGCTTGAAGGAATCCTCGAGAACAACAAGACGTCGCTATCACTTCAACTACTCTCTGTCGAGGCCTCCATCAAAATCTACTGCAACATCAACGCGGGTGTAGTACGACCCTATATTCCGGGCAACCTACGACGGAAGGCATTCGATTCGGTGCACGCGCTATCGCATCCTAGCGGCAGGAGCACCTGTCGAATTCTCAAGGATAAATATGTATGGCCAGGAATAAAAAAAGACGCACTGGAATGGGCTAGAGTCTGTTTACCGTGCCAGAAAGCAAAAGTACACCGACATAACAAGCTGCAACCGCGGGTCATCGACGTTCCGGATAATCGCTTCAATCACATCCATCTAGATTTAATCGAACTGCCAATCGTAAAAGGGTACAGGTACTGTCTGACCATCATAGACCGGTTCTCGAGATGGCCAGAAGCAATTCCCCTGACCAATATCACCGCCGAGTCAGTAGCGGCAGCCTTCTACGCCAACTGGATCTGTCGATATGGAGCTCCGCTAACTATAACAACTGACCAAGGTAAGCAATTTGAGTCAGAACTCTTCACCAGTCTTGCTTCAATGATTGGAGCCAGTAGAATACGCACAACTCCGTACCACCCGGCATCCAATGGTCTCGTGGAAAGATGGCACCGAACGCTTAAAGCGGCACTAATGTGTAACAGACAAATCCAGTGGATCGAACTACTGCCCACGGTGCTCCTAGGACTTCGGACGGCATTCAAGGAAGACCTGGGTGCTTCTTGTGCCGAGATGCTTTATGGTACTACACTCCGCGTGCCGGGGGAGTTCTTTATCAGTCAAGATATGCCAGTGGAGCCAAAAATATTCCTGGAAAGATTTAGAGAACACATGCGAGGAGTCCGGCCGACACCAACTGCGCACCATAATAAAGCTAAGATGTTCATACTCAAGGACATCTACAAGTGTTCCCACGTCCACCTAAAAAACGACAAGGTCAAACCTCCGCTCGAACCGCCGTACTCTGGGCCGCACAGAGTGATCAAAAGGCTAGACGATCGTCGATTCGTCATAGATGTCGACGGGAAGGAAAGAACAATATCAGTGGAACGGTTGAAGCCTGCCTACGTAATAAAAGAAGATACAACACAAACTACGAACGAGGACTACGAGGAGGTGGCACCGCATCACTGGGGATCAACGAGTGATAAACCAATAAGAACATACAAAAAAAAGAGCGTATCGTTCCCTCCTCATGAGCTCACTAAAGGGGGAATGGTTGTGGCGGACTTGCCCAAGCTTCGCTCTCCAGCCGCCGGAGCGCTTCGACCCGACGCGCCACTACAAGCTGCCAACGCGAGATAAATAAAAAGTAAAAAAGAACCTGCAGGTTGGTCCAACTGGACAGAGATATAACTCGCTTAACGTTTTTTCCTGGACACAAACGGCTTCGGCTAAAAGAAGGTTTTTTATAACAGAAATAAAGAAGTACTTTAGGTGGTTTGATAACTTGTGTCTGTTCCTTGATCCCGTTCCGGCACACCATACATACGACTACACCTACAGACCGCCAGCGCCATCTCGCAGCTTCACTCTGAGGCGCAAGTGACGTATTGCTCGATTCGCCATTCGGGCCGTTCTACATTTTGACCCTCCGCGATTTCAACCACTCGACTTTTCGGCCGTTCGCTTTAATGATTCGCAATCTGCATTGTGAACCGTCGCCATTTTTTTAATTCGGAGAATTGTCGTCTCGAATTATTTGGTGTTATGCATACAGGCCCATCGATTTTATGTTTTTCGATATTTTATTAAATCTGATTTTTGTTTTTCGCTACATATCAACTTCCGAGATGTTCATATTCGTAATTGTTATTTTCGACTTCACAGACTCTAGTAAGATTGATCTATCTATATTCGAACATTCGTCATTTTCGAATTCGACATTTTGGCATCTACATTTCGAATTCGACATTTGACATCTACACATCGATCGTTCGACAATTGTCCCCCCACCCGGCCTACACTACTGTCCGAATCGTCGGAAGTGTCGTAAGAACGGATGGCGAGGATTTCGCGTGTATCCGCGTTACAGTCGATATTGATTTGGAATGCGTTTTATGAAATCCCTAGCATCGATGATACTATCCCGATGGAGCGTCTGGAGCGCGGATGGTATTTGAGAGGAATGGCGCCTCTTCGGGACCTCCTCTTTCACATCCTTCCTCAATTTTCTTCCTCGACTTCACACAGGGAGCACGAGATTATCGATTATGGGATTTTCGTATAGCTGGCGGGGTCGGAATTTCCGATTGCAGCTGAAAAGTCTACGTCAGCTTGAAATTTCAAAAATGTGATTTTTTATTGCATAACCTGATAGTCTAGAATCCATTTTTGAAAATGCTCTCTGAGCAAAGTTTACGCGAAAACAGCTGAAGCTTTTTCCATAAATGTTTGGTATTTGGAAAAAAAAACGCTTGCGGACTTCGCGTGCACTTTGTTTCACTTCTGGATCCGTCGAGTAGACATTAAGGGGATACCTTTAAACGAGGAAAAAATGACTAATTTTTTTTAACGAAAGTTTTCTTTGCCTTTTTCGAGACTTACGGTGTTTTTTTTTATTTCTACTTTTGGCTGTTACATGGTATTTTTAAAAAATAATCTTTGAAAGTGGTTGAGGTATGGCACGGTTTTCTAAACGGGTTGCGGCGGATGTTGTCAGACGGCGTGACACGTTACGTCGGCGGGATTAGTCTGAAAAAAAAATCAACGAAGCTTTTTCTTTTATTAATACGTATGCGCAGAATATGAACCAAGAAAAAGTGAGAAATTATGGAAATCGATGAAATGGTACACTTTGAAACCAAAAGATTTGATTTTCCGGAAAAAAGTGGCTAGATTTTGCAATCAAGAATACTTTTTTTTCAATAACATTTTGCGTCATGTTTTAGACAATAAGGTTAGAAAGATTTATACGAAATTTGATCAGAATCGATCATTTTTTTTAGCTATAAGTGACGCCCGTTTTGAAAATGCAGTTTACGGAGAGATATACACATAGATGGTCGAGGTCGAGGATTTAGAAGCTATGAACATTGCGTCGACCGTAGGAGACCTACACTATGGGCCTGGTATCGATGATTCCATGTAAGTTGACAAATTTCATGATTTATTCATTCCCAAATTTTCAAACGCGTTTTTCTCAAAACCACGTTTTTCAAATCGGTACCTAAAATTTCTCGAACACCAATGAACCGATTGCCTTGAGGTTTTTTGTGGTTATTCTAGACACCATTATCTAGTACTTGTCATAGGATTTTTTTTCCGTTACTTAGTTTTTGTTTTATAAGCAAAATAATAACTAATTTTTGGCCCAAAAAATCACTATTTATGTTCAAACGTCCGCCATTTTGTCATAAATCGATATTTTCAAAATCGGCTATGACAAGTACTAGATTATAGTATCTAATTTAATAATTTTTTTTGTTATTTTTTTCAGATGATTTTTTAAGAAACGCCAGTGGGTACCGTATACGCAGATTTTTCTACGACGCTCCAAGGATCATACAATATTCTTGTATAATTTTGATATTTTTAAATAAAGAAAATTAAACATTTTTTTTGAATGTATATACTTTTAGATAATAAAAACCCCAATCCGGAATTTCGAATAGTTTTCCTTGGAAAAATTCACAAAAATGACCTTTTTCCGGCTCCTAGGTATATCTCCCCTTAAAAGACCGTGCCACACATTCCCCATTTTTAAAGATTAATAAAAAAATACCATATAACAGGCAAAAGTAGTAATAAAACATACCCGGAGTCTAAAAAATGGTGAAGAAATATTTGCTTTAAAAACAATTTTGAAAATCAGCAATTTTTTTCCTCGCCTAAAGGTATCTTCCCCCTTAAGAAGACGCGATTTGACGGGTCTGCGTATGTTTGATGTTTCAGAAATACTTTTTTTATTGCATAGTTTTATAGTCCAGAGTTTTTACTTTAGTTTGCGACAAAGTTTCTTGTAAATATTCCAAAAATTGTGCTATTTATGAGGATTTTAGTAAAGGGTAAGGGGTAGAATTTACCCTTTTCTTTGATTATGTTGAATTTTGCATCGTTGGAAAGCAACGAAAATTCTTTTTGACATTTTATTTTCCTTATTTTTATCATTATAGAACATCTTTTTTTGCCTTTAGATTGTAAATCGCCAAATAAGTATCTTAAAAAATGGTTGAGGGGTTTTCCGTAGGCAAAATTTGCCATAAGACATTAAAGGAAAAGGTGTTGAAGTTTGCATCGTTGGAATGGAACAAAATTCACTTTTAACGTTTACATTCCTTCAGTTTTTCCATCATCCGAATTCTTGTCCTGCAAACTTATGCCATCGATTTTGTTATGAGGATCTTAAAAAACAGTTGAGTGATTTCGGTAGCCTCAATTTGCCCAAAAGGGTCGTTCTCCTGAACTTTAATTGCGTTCCAACAATGCAAACTCCAATATCATTAAAGGGGTTACGGAAATATTATATTCCATTGTATCCGAACAATACAAACGTTTTCATTTTTTCTCTTGCGTTTGTGTCGACACCATGTTTTATGAAACTGTGTGAGTCGTATCTCAAAATGCATTTGTCCGATTCACTTCAAATTCGGACAGAGCATAGTTTATAATATTTTCTATCGTACAACCAGAAGATTTTTTCATACGTTTATCCATTTATTAATGATAAAATATTAAATTCATTATTATTGTCGAAAAATGAATTTTTTTTTCTACAGCTGCCAGTTTGAGAAATTTCAAAATTTCGAAAAAGTATCTGGTC
The DNA here is from genome assembly GCA_964007375.1 of Ophion obscuratus. NCBI lineage: Eukaryota > Metazoa > Arthropoda > Insecta > Hymenoptera > Ichneumonidae > Ophion > Ophion obscuratus. The sequence goes on along the minus strand of OZ023316.1, from coordinate 52,355,084 downwards.
ATATGAAGGTTTATAATTCCAAATTCGACGTCGTTGCATACGCTAGGACGCTTCGGAAAATTAAAGACGTATCTGATGACAATAGCAAAGCGGCGATTCTCTCCTCGCCTTGACCGCACGTGGCCCAGGAGTGGCGCCCCCATGATGACAATGACATGTCAAAAGAAGTGGGGGAATTTTGGCATTCCATTAGTTTAAGGGGTTAAGCTTAGTTTGAAAAGTGGAAAAATCACTTTTTTTTAAACCAATATGTTTTGACAGTATATCATCTTATAAATAAATTTTAGTTCCTTAAAAATTCCAAGGTGATCGGCTCGAAATTTACAGATTCATAGGCTGTTATGTTGACAACAGTCGGAACGCTCGGAGCGTCGTTCGAAACTTTAAACACTTTTTTCTCGAAAGTACGTACGTTTTCAAAGTCGGTGAGCAAAATGTCTCAAAAACTACTACATCGATCTTTCTGAAATTTGAGGGCTTTTTTCTAGATGTCAAAATGTAGTATTTGATCGAAGGATATTTTTTTGCCATGTACACTTTCGATTTGATGATCGAAAATGCCCATTTTTTCGCAAAAATCCAGACTCTTTTGAACACCTAGAGTTTTTTTTTTCAATTTGATATTTTCGAAATTCCTCTGATTAATCATAGGATAAACTAATATACTAACGAGATCTATTTGATTTTTTATATTAGATAACCTGGTTTTCCGGACATTGGTTGTAAATCGATTATAATTAGAGATTTTTAAACAAAAAATTAGTGTTCATCAGATTATACTTTTTAAAATACTTAATTTCTATAAAAATGTATCATCACGATTTTTTATTAATATAAAAATTAGTTGTTATCGACTGTTTTTTTTAAAGAAATATGAACCACATACGTAAATTAAAAAATGTATTATCAATGTTCCTTCGAAAAACCCTTTCGAGCTTTTACCGATCCCTTTTTACGTTGTCCCACTCCCGTCACTTCACTGTTTCCGGATGTTGCGGGACCTCCAACTTTTCCAATGCACTGCCTGCACTTGCACGAGAGCACAGGGAAACTGTGGAAAAACTGTGCACTGAGAAAAAAAATCATTGATCCAATATCATTGGTGTTATTGAATGAAATTTCGTTGATTCAACGAAATTTTACAATTGTTGGTGTAAATAATCGGATTTATTAGTCCAAACAAAACGCTATTGACTTTGATAACATAATAAAATTGAAAGTTTGTTTTTCATCCAAAAGATATATTGTTAGCCGAGAACAATATATTATTGAAACTATTAAAAAAATTATCGCAAACAAATTATATAGATTTGAATGCATTTTCTGCAACGAACAAAAAAAAGCGTTTCAATTTATAACATGAATATTGTTGATTTCAGTACACAAGAAAAATTCAATTTCGCTCGTTTGATTCAGATAATATTTCTATTGAGTAAATATGTTATTATATTTTTTTTCACCATATCCGATATTGATTTTCAAGTACATTATTCGTTAAAATATTAATATTTTATTTTTATTGAAAAATATTAAGCAAATGTCTGAAGTGGTTAAACAATTATACGAAAATAAAATGTGTTTCTTGCGCGTTTGGTTGAAAAAATTCAACCAACTCATGGCCGAGCACCACCGAAATTATCGGTGTGAGGAAACCCGTGGTTCTCGGAGTAACCGCTAGAAGCCGCACGCGCGCTCGTTTCTCGTAAGCGTAGCACGAACCGAAAATCTACTTAAACGCCGGAGAAACTCTCAAGAGAATCGCTTCTTGGCCTGTGGCTAAGATTAAAGTGTAGTATCTGTTCTTATCAGTTGAATATCTAATATTCTCTCCATGGATATTCCATCGGATATCTGATATTCTCTCCACAAGTAAATCGCGGATGATCATTCCAATGCTCACTTTTTATTTAAGATTTAAGAAAAATTAAAAACTAACTTCTCATGGCATATTCGTTTCGATATAGCAAAGAAATAGTTCATTCTATTGATTATATTTTTGTACGAAATAAAAAATGTTGTAGCAACCGCTTAATTATTTCATCCATACATCTACGGATTGTATATAGAATGATTTCAATAGAATACAATTTTATTTGAAGGATAATGTAGATATTCACAGAACAGAAGAGATTTTCAAATAACATAATATGTTATTTAAATCAATCACATTTTCCAATATTTTATAGAATCGTAACAATCTCATATATCGGCGGCACTCCGGGATGAGACATTCATTTCAATCAACCAATATAATATTTTTTTATTCAATTGGTTTTTTTTTCTCAGTGTGCCGATAGAGGTCTCTATATTTGCGTTCATCATCGGAAACTCTGTGGAACTCCCACCCACTCAGTTATCGATCCCCAATACGTTTCAAACGGTCACCCATCCAAGTATTGACCCAGGGCAACACTGCTTGACATAGAATAGATACATGGAGGCGAGACGATCGATGGTCTTTGATTCCATGTCGAGTAATTAAACTCTCGATGGCTGGATGATTCCTTGGATGAGTCTTTGGACGAATCATTGGAATGGATGATTCCATTCTAAAAATGGCGTCTACACGAGAGAATACTTGATCGTAGATCCGAATGGAGGTAAAAACCCGGATGCTGGAAGAAACGATTTTATTCTCTCTCCCTCATTCGGGGGGATGCTTTTCTCGTGTTGCTCGATTAGGTAGGAAGAGCACTATTCATTTAGGTAGAGCCTGTGCACGACTTTATCCAGTGCTTTGTCTTTTTTTGGCCTCCATGTATTGTTTTCATCCAGAGTAGGAGAGAGGAGAGAGAGAGAGAGAGAGAGAGAGAGAGAGAGAGAGAGAGAGAGAGAGAGAGAGAGAGAGAGAGAGAGAGAGAGAGAGAGAGAGAGAGAGAGAGAGAGAGAGAGAGAGAGAGAGAGAGAGAGAGAGAGAGAGAGAGAGAGAGAGAGAGAGAGAGAGAGAGAGAGAGGAGAGAGAGAGAGAGAGAGGAGAGAGAGAGAGAGAGAGAGAGAGAGAGAGAGAGAGAGAGAGAGGAGAGAGAGAGAGAGAGAGAGGAGAGAGAGAGAAGAGAGAGAGAGAGAGAGAGAGAGAGAGAGAGAGAGAGAGAGAGAGAGAGAGAGAGAGAGAAAGAAAGAGAGATGGATAGATGGAGAAAGAGTATATTATGCAGGTGGCCATTAATCTTTATGGATCCCCCAAGACAGTGACAAGGGGCAACACTCACGTCCAGATTGTTTCACTCTCGAGTAAGTATTATGCCGAGAGCACTCGAATTAGAATCGCTCGACGAAATGGCGCCTGGGGATAATGTCCCAGAACTCATTTTCTCACGATCTTCTCATACTTCAGCGACTTCACTCCTCACCGCCCCCCCCCCCCCCCGTTCCTGTCGCCATAGTCCTTCACCAAGGCAGAGAGGAAAATTTCAAGAGTGAATTTTAGGTTAGGTCTGTTGTTTTTTCCGACAACCACGAGATTCTCTGCAGCAACTTTTGATGGGTATAGAAACATCGATGATGTTGACAAGTGATATGAATTTGTTGTTTAAATATGGCGAAGAATGCAATTCATTTTTTTGGGGTCTTTGCTCACCTTGGAAGATGCTGGTTCACTTCAATATTACATTTTTTGGATGTCATCTATTCGGAATTTTGTCGGCGTGCGTTTGGGGATAAAAAAACTTGGTCGATTTTCAATATTTTTTTCCCGATGAGAATATTGGGTTAGCGAGCGTGGGATTTTACACACAATTGATACATAGTCTTGGGGTTGGGTTGGAATTCCGAGCTTTGAATGGTCAGAACGCTCAAAACTCCGAAAGAATAGTACCCCGAAGAATCAAAATTCGGAAAGAATTTTACACGAAAGACCAAAATACCCGCAAAATAATTCGGCTATGGAAGTTTTAAAAGTTTCAAAATATTCAATGCATCGACGAATTATTTCAAGATTTTTTTATTTATTAAAAAGTGATATTGCGTCAATTTTGAAATGTGTCTAGACATTGTGTGTAGACACAAATGTGTGTACACTTTCGCTGGCATGATCTTGACATGAGGGTTGGGTAGAAATTCCGAACTTTGAATGCGCTGAAGATTTAAAATGCCTAATTTTAATATTCCGAAATTACAAGGTTCGTCAAGATTATGCCAGCGAAAGTCTACACAGTTGACTGTAAATGATGTAGAACGTGTAACATTGTCTAGACAAATTTCAAAATTGACGCACAATCACTTTTCAACCAAAAAAAATCTTGAAATAATTCGTCGATTTATTGAAAATTTTGAAACTTTTAAAACTTCCATAGCCGAATTATTTCGACGGTGTTCAGATTTTCGGAATTTTCGTCTTTCGTGTAAAATTCTTCTTGGTTTTGCGAAGTTTTTTTTTCTGATTGAGAAATATTGATAAGCAATGGAGATATTATTATGTGAACAAAGGGCTGATCCTCCACTAAAATCGTCATAACTCCGTCAATTTTTTAATATTTTACACAATCTTTATTACATTTATAGTTAAAATCCTGGACTGTGAAATTGTGCAATGAAAAATCTCACTTTGAAAATTTAAATCTTACGCAGGCCCCTTGAACGTGTACAATAAAATATCGCGCATATAATATTTTATATGTGTGTAGTATATTCTTACATGATAGTTAATATTTGTATAGTTAACAGATTTAATACATTTATACAAATGATGACTGTTGGACAAAAAAGGGCAACTTCACCGTCTGGTGAATTTCTTATGCAAGTAATGATCTGTTTTTAATATCACGAATAACTTATAACTATACTTTCGTATATACTTATGAATACTTGACTATATTTATAGTTATTATAAACTACAATAACTATAACTAATTCACATATTTTTTTTTAAACTGTCTGGCTCACAGTATTCGCAATTATGGAGAAAAACATTACGTTGAATCGGCACCATAAGAATCTGGAAGGTGCCGGGGATCGTCCATTTACATAATCCCGATATTAAAAATAATGGAAAAGCGAGTCTCGCAATCTTCGCATGGCTTTTTGGCTAGCAGCATTACGACCAATCAGCATTAAGATCTCTCACGAGAGATTTGGGCAGCAACAACAGCAAAGATTTATCAGCATTATACCGGCAGCCCCAACCCTCGTAGCGTTTTTTTTTCGCACGGTGCAAGAATACCAAAGCCGCGGAAAATGCATAATATTTTTTTTAAAACTTATCTTTACTTATTGTACCTGCCACTAAACGATAAGATCGCACACACGAGATTTGCAAATAGCAACCAGTGTAATTTATCCTTAAGGCCTTACATACGCGATTTCGCCTATTTTCGAAGGTACTTTTCTAGACGCGGTTAAAAAAATGACGCATATATTGATAACATTTTTTTTACAGATAATTTATGCACACGGTTAAGTATATGTAAAAAAAAATCAGAAATGTTAACAAATGGCGGAGATATAACATAATAAAGCAATGTATTTGTTTTTGCGCGCGCGTTGATGGTGAAAGTTCTCGGCATTGATGTGGGTGTCTGAAAAAAAATTAACATATTTATAATTGCATAATGAATGTATCTTTAATGTGAACCAACAATATTATTTGAACAAAAATTATTATAATGAAAATTCAAAACCTAACATTTTTTACTCATTTTTTCGGTCGGTATTTTTTTTTTGTGTCATTGAATTTTTTGTTTCTATGGATGACACGATAGGTGATGATACTAAGAATGTGTTGCAAAAATTTCAAAGCAATCTGAACCTTCGGCCAAGAGTTAGAACTTTCACGAGGTTCAAAAAAGTGAATCGTGGAAAAACGGCTTTGAAGTTGGCGGTCGGGCGCGCCGCGCGGTATCTATTGAAAATGCAATCTGACCTTATTTTTTGTATTTTTGGAATTTTTCAATTCTGTAAAGCTTAAAATATTCCTAACTGTTCAGGCTAATGGAATAAAAAATAATTAAGAAATTAAAAATTTTCAAATTTTTCGCATCGTTCATACCGCGTGAAATTATTGTCGAAGTATATGTGTGTGTGTGTGTCTGTGTGTGTGAGTATGTATATATGTATATATATTAGACTGATTCAAAAAACAAAATTTCCTTCTGGATTCTCGTGCTATTGTTGGGCACTGATAAAACAAAATTTCTCTAAAAAGATGGGCGCGGTCACTCAATTTTTAGAGGTGGCTATCTCGACTTTTTTGTATTTGAATTTTTTTTAACAAACGTATTGCATTTAAGCATAGTCATGGCTTCGGATTACGGATAAAAATCACATCCAGCAGCTGTTTCGTAACAAAAATAAACTCTAACAATTTGAAAAGGGTGCAATATTCACAATTCAAATCCAGGTAGATCAATAATGGCGTCTATACTACTCTCGTTATTCATGTAGATTTATTTATACGCATTAACATTTTGCACTTTTTACGAAAAATTAAATTATAAGCTTTTATTCATAAATCGTATATTTACATTTTCAAAATGCTACGCTTATATTATCTTCAAACTCATTTACATTTCTTCCCAGCCATTCTCAAGTTCGTTAACATTTTGGGCAGAAAGAAAATGTGCAACGTTGAACAGTTTGTCCAAATCTCTCTTAAATTTACGCTCCTTCGATATTTGTGACGGCAAATTCTTTTTAACTCGATTTTTTAAAAGTTGTTTCCAGACTAGATGGAGTTTTATTGATTTCAAGATTGCGTTATTCAATCGACGCGTTGGAATTTCAGCACATTTCCATTGTTCGAAAATTTCTTTCATCGTTTCGTGTGCACTTCGACGTATGGTCAGTTTTTCTCTGTTATGTTTGTAAAAGAACAAACTCAAAACTTTTCCGATTTTTATCTGTAATCCGAAGCCATGACTATGTTTAAATGCAATACGTTCGTTAAAAAAAATTCAAATACAAAAAAGTCGAGATAGCCACCTCTAAAAATTGAGTGACCGCGCCCATCTTTTTAGAGAAATTTTGTTTTATCAGTGCCCAACAATAGCACGAGAATCCAGAAAATTTTTTTTTTTTGAATCAGTCTAATATATATATATATATATATATATATATATATATATATATATATATATATATATATATATGTATATATGTATATGTATATATGTATATATGTATATGTGTGTGTGTATATATATATATGTATATATATATATGTATATGTATATATATGTGTGTGTGTGTGTGTGTGTGTGTGTGTGTGTGTGTGTGTGTGTGTGTGTGTGTGTGTGTATATATAATAGGCCGATCAATATTTTTTTAAGGCTGGAATATATTTTAAGAAGTCTAAAAATATTTTGAAAGGGGTCTAAAAGAGGAGATTGAAAAATGTTAAACAATGGAATGCGGTACGATAAATAGAAAAAAAATGGGAACCGGCAATAATGAATTACCTCCTAATGATCCAAACTTCAGCACCACGACAATTTATATAATTTCTTCTAAATCACAATTTTTCCATATAAAAATAAGATGCGATGAACTGTCCTTTTCATACCAAGCTCCCGAATGCTCCAGAAATGTATTAGTTCGATTAATAATCAATTCGGTAATTATACAGTTTGAGGACATTTCCGAAAAACGACGCAAACATTTTTTTTTTCACCGTGAACTTGTTTATTCCATTATATTGCGTGATATTCCGTCGAGGGAGGCTGACACTTTATATTAATTCCATAAGTTTTGAAGTTTTTGAGGTTCACGGCAACACGTGATAAAACAGCGCATTTTGCAATATTTCGTTGCTTATATTGGGGGTGGGGGGATTTATAAAAAAGCCCTTCTAAATGCAATGCCGAAAATAAATCGCGGTGGTCAAATTCCCATAAAAACGTATATGGTTTTCAAGTTGACAAAAACACGTTATTAAATAGCGTATTTTTGCAAAACGGGGAAAACCCCTGCCCCCGAACGACACTAAACGTAGTTTTTAAATATATTTTAATGAACTACAATTGTATTACGTTGATAATTTTCGGGGGCCCTAATTACAACCCAAACAAACCCAAACAACGGCTGCAGGGGGAAAGAGAGAAGTGACCGCCGCGATTTCTCTTGAGCGTTGCATTCAGGATGATTTGTTTTATAAATCCCTCCACCTGCCCCCATTTCGACCCCCAATAGAGGCGTCGAAATATTTTAAAATGCTCTATTATATTACGTGGTTCCGGGAACTTCGAAACCCCATAACTTATGGAATTAATAATGTCAGCCTCCCCCAACGGAATATCAATCGTGGTCATGAATCAAAGCAGTTTTGGAAAGGGAAAAATTTGCCTGAAAAATCGTCAGATAATTGTTAATAACAAATGACCTTTGCAATATAAAAGAAAAATCCTACGTACTTCCATAGACAATGTATTTTTTAAGATATATTCAACATTTCAAGTGAATTGGTTTAAAATTGTCTGAGTTATGTTCCCGGCCAACTTAAAAAATTCAGTTTTGAGATAAACGCTGCACAGTCGCCATTTTGAAATTAATCGCTTCAAAAAAATTATTGTATACAGTCACTGATATGTATGAAAAACACCCTTTTTTGTAATCCCGATTTATTTTGTAGTTTTTATGAAAAAAAATCCTCAAAAAGCCTATTTTTTCGGCCTCTAAAGTGGCCTAACTCCGTGTCAAACAAAAAATACACAGAAATGTTTCCCTTCGATTAGAAAATACTGCGAAAAATTGCTGTTTTCCTCGAGCAAAGTATACTCAGGGGAAAAAAATAGAGCACGGTGTTAATTGCATTTATTAAGGCAATTTTGCTCGATCTCCATGGACGACGGTAAAAAAAATACCGTACGAGTCGAAGTCAACGAAGATTGTGTCATCGACGTGCACGGCGGTGTACGTTAAGGAATAATTCCATAGGGTGCACACAGAATAAAATGAGGAATCGCATCCCTTCGAAGTGCCTCGTCGCGCGCGAAAGCTCTGCGGGCCGGGTGGCACGGAGGGGGAAGGGGTTAAATGCATTTTCATTATCCTAATGGTTATGGAGCATTCACGAGACGAGAGATCCCTTTCCCTCCATCGTTTGCATTTTTAACGGAGTCTCGAGACCTCCGGGCGCAACCTGAGCCACTCGTTACGTAAACAATTCAATTAATTGCACGTAACGAGATTTTGTACGTATACGCGCGTTGCTGGCCTCGTTTGCTTATCGCCGCGAGGCGAAGCTTACAATAAAGTGCAATGAGATATGAGGCTCCGAAAACGAACGGAAAAAAAACCAAAACAATATTATAGCAAAATATATACGACGACGTGATGAAACAAGGGGGAACAAATTTGCGAAACGAAATTAGTATGTTTTCAGCGAAAATTAGTTTTGCCGTATTAATCGTAAAGATATATAGGAAAAAAAAATCTGATGGAGAATCAGGTGACTGCTTTGTCCAAGATGTTGCTGCAATAACGAAAAGATACGCGAGTGCTGATATTTTAATCTGAAATATTTAATCTTTTAATCTTAAACATTTAATCTTTTTATCTTAAATATCTAATCTATAGATCGTAAACATTCAATCTTTTTATCGTAAATATTTAATCTTTTGATTTTAAACATTTCATATTTTTATCTCTTTAATCTTTTATCAATCTTTTGACCTCAAATATTTGATCTTTTTATCTTCAATATTCAATCTTTAATAATTTGCTACGACATATAGTTGAATGTTATATTTATTATACGATATATGGATTTTAAAATGTTTTATATAGTTTGTATGCTTTATCCCTTCTCATTTACATAAATTATTTTACATCCGTTTTTTTTATATCTTTCTTAGTTGCTAGTTTCTCGAATTGTCAGATGTAATCGCATAGTTGATTCGCCGGTTGCATTTTCTGCGGCGCTAATATTTTTCCGGTCAATTTCTAACCCTTTGCTATTTTCCAACCATTGCTCCAGTTTATTTATTATTTCTTGGTTCAGTTTTCCCGTGAGGAATTTCGGGACAATTGGTGAAGTGTTATCATTTGATTCAAATTCATAGAGTAAATTCTTTGTCACAAACTGAACCTACTTTCCAAATTTTGAAAATTGGTCGTCTGTACCGTTTCGATAAAATATTATAATTTAAAAAATACCTTTTTACGTAGATACCTACGCTCATCGCTGAATGGCAGTTTTACGTACAAAATAGTGTGAAAAAATGTTTAAAATGTTATGAAAAGCTGTCGAATAATTCCGTAAATTATCATAATTGTTCAAGCATTGTTACAAATCAAACAATGTTACAAATATTCGAAATCAGAAAGAGAACGATTTCAGCGTGAATAGTGTCTGTTATATGCTAGACAAAAACAAAGTACGCACCCAAGGTTTATAGGAGGGTGGGGTGAAAAGTTTCCGGCCTGACCAAGAGATGGTGCCACTAGGTCTAGTTTTGGAGCGGCGTCCTACAGTACCATTTCTACCGAGCTTGTATGTACAGTTTCAGCCCAATCGCTACGTTAGTTTGCGTTTGAGAGCACATTGCGCGAGACGCTTCCGTTGTTTTCGTAAAAATGGAAAAATTGTAAAAACGTGCTGTCATCAAATACTTCCATTTGAAAGGTTTTACACCAAAACAAATAAAAGAAGAGATGGATTCAGCACTAGGAGACTCCGCCCCATCATATTCAACTATTAAGCAGTGGGTTTCTGAATTTAAAATGGGTCGTGTGAGCACCTCTGACGAGCCTCGCTCAGGACGGCCCGTTGAAGTCACAACTTCAGAGATGATTGAAAAAATTCATAAAATAGTGTTGGAAGACCGCAGGTTGAAAGTGCATGAAATAGCTGAGACCTGTAGGATGTCAGCTGAACGGGTGCGAAATATTTTGCACAAGCATTTGAACATGGAAAAGCTGTGTGCAAGGTGGGTGCCGCGTTTGCTCACGCTCGACCAAAAACTGCTTCGAAAAACCATTTCTACCGACAATTTGGCGCTGTATAGGCGTAATCCAAACGAATTTTTGCGTCGATTCATAACTGTTGATGAGACATGGGTCCACCACTACACTCCTGAAAATAAAGAACAATGAAAACAGTGGGTTGGAAAAGGGGAACCAACCCCAAAGAAGGCAAAAACAATTTTATCGGCAAACAAGGTTATGGCTACTGTTTTTTGGGATGCGAGAGGAATTATATACATTGATTACCTTGAAAAGGGTAAGGCTATCAATGGTCAATACTACGCAGAGTTATTGCAACGTTTGAAGCACGAGGTGCAAATTAAACGACCGCATTTGGTGAAGAAAAAAGTTTTGTTTCATCACGATAACGCACCAGCGCATTCGTCGATTGTTGCCATGTCCAAAATCCACGAATTGAAGTTTGAATTGATGCCGCATCTTCCCTACTCTCCAGACTTAGCCCCCAGCGACTATTACCTGTTTCCTGACCTCAAAAAATGGCTCGGCGGAAAAAGATTTAAGAGCAACGAAGAAGTTATCGAAGCTGTAAATCAGTATTTTGAGGAGCTTGACGAATCTACGTTTAAAACTGGTATAACTAAATTAGAACACCGTTATGAGAAATGGATCAGTATTGATGGAGATTATGTTGAAAAATAAAGCAAAAAAAATTTTAAACATCGTTTTTCTTGGTCAGGCCGGAAACTTTTTACCCCACCCTCGTATGTTCTCAACATTGACAACAAAGCGATTTTCTCCCGACGAAGCTTAGGGAGGCATACGGAATGTAAACATATAGATTTGACGATTTTTCGGCCAGTTATCGATTGTCTTTGTTCGAGTACGGTAGCGACAAATCCGCGATGCCGAAAATTGCAATTCAAGTGCAAGAACTGGTAATTAAAGAACAAAAAAGGTCCTTCCAAAAGAGAAACTGGACGAAAATATGACAGAAGTGAAGGTGCAGTGAGAAAAATATGCGACAAGTTCAAGGAATTAGGTATAGTCGGTGATAAAAAAGGACGAGGTAGAAAAAGAAAAAAACAACTGCATTGGACTATCGCAAAAATATCAGGGATGTAAAGAAAAATCCGACGATTACTAGCCGTGTAATTCTTGAAAATACCCGAGTGGAGAACGTAACTCATCACCGCCTAGCCACTAGTTAGTAAAGTAATGTTTCGAATCGCCATTAGCTAGTCGTCTTAGCGATTGACTACCCATCCTTGTAACGCTTTGGTCCTCTAGCGACTGAATACAAAAAATTAGATGGTGACTAGATAGAAAGAAATATCCCACGGCTGTATTATATTTCTGACCTAGCCAAGAACTAGTTTTTTCAGCTAGCGACTGGGAACAAAAAAGTAGGTGGCGATTAGATAAAAAAATATTTGCAGCTATATATTTATATTTTCGTCATTTTTTTTTGCACATTATTTACATCCTGGGACCCTTTTACGATATTCGTTGTTGTTAATTAATTAGGGTTATGATGTTTGCGCTGTCAATATATGAATGGTTCAATTTTAAATTATCTCAGACAAAGGCTTGTGCCGTAACGTGGTTTCGATCCCGGGACCTTTGGGTGATGAGTTGTGACGTTGTCCACTGAGCCAATTCTACTTGTTTAATTTCTGAATTTCCTTATCGTCTGCATATGTTACACTACACAATGTCAGATTATTGGAAAATGGGTGGATTAACAAATGTAAATAACATTATCGCATCAATGACTCAATTGCGTTCGCATTGAGAGCGATAATGGGGTAGAATTACATAACCTTAAACTGTATTTGTCCGATCATTTATTCCGGCTAGTGCGGCCGCAGTTGGGAAGTGTTGGCTAGGTCATCGCGGTATACCAACTTGAGGATTTTATTCTTTTGCAACGTCATCTGTAACTCAAATTGGTTAACCAACCATAAGCCAGTCGCTGGATGGAACTACACGTATTCACATAACCACACTGTGTCATTTGTGACCAAGATCGGCTGGGCAGTGACTAGCCAAGGGGTGCACAGCCGCATAGCTGGCTAGGTCATGGCGAGATACCTACTTGCAAGTAGGTATCTCGCCATGAGAATGCTTGCATTCGCAACGCCATCTGTAACTCAAGTTGCTTAGTCAGCCATGAGCCAATCCCTCGATAGAACTACACGTAGACACATAACCACACTTTATCATTCGTGACCAAGCTCGGCTGGGCAGTGACTAGACAAGGGCTGGATAACAAAACATTCACAATATTACTAGCTCATAGCGAGCCAACCATTGGTTAGTTCGTATGAGCTTAATTGGGCGAGTCGGTTACTAGGTCGTAACTCAGACAGGCTAGAACAATTTCTACTCGGGTACAAGCCTGAACATTTTCGACCGAACAGTCCGTAGGAAACTTCGAGGAGCAGGCTTAAAAAATATCAGGTTGATAAAAAAGTTTTGTCGCAAAATTTTTTAAAATGTCTTTTTACGTATTGACGCAATATGACATCGAGCTATGTCGAGAATATTCTAGAATGTTTTCTATTCTTCCGCGTGACAGGGTATAAAAGGGCGAGCGCGCGTTCTAGTGAACAGAAATGGCTTCGATCTCGCAGGAGCAACTTCGAGCGATCATTTTTTACGAGTGGCGGCGCGGCACGAACGCAAGCACAACTGCTAAAAATATACAGGATGCATTCAGCGAGAACGTACTTTCTCATCGAACAGTCCAGCGTTGGTTCAATCGTTTTAAATCTGGAGACACAAGCCTTGAAGATAAGGAACGCTCCGGACGACCGTCGACCGTCGATGATGATGCATTACTCCGCTGCATCAAAGAAAAACCGGAAGCAATTACGCACGAGCTAGCAAGAGACCTTGGCTGCACCCAACCGTCAATAGTCAATCACTTACACAACTTGGGATACAGGAAGGTTCTAGCTCAATGGATACCACCACCATCTCACCGACGACAATAAGAACTGTCGCGTGACCATCTGCCAGTCTCTCCTGCTTCGCCACCATCGCAAGGAGTTTTTAGAAGATCTTGTGACGGGAGATGAAAGCTGGGTCGTGTATGATAACAGAACGCGTTTAGCCTACTAGCTTCCTATCGGAGAAAAACCGCCACACCAACCGAAATCTGATCGTCACTCACAAAAGGTTTTGTTGTGCTGTTTCTGGGACGCAAAGGGAATGCTGTTTCACAATTTTCTCCCTGTACGTAAGACGATCTCCTCTACACGATACATCGAGAATCTCCAGAAATTGGCAAAAGCTATAAGAAAAAAACCAAAAAAAGGCCAAGACGCGCGACTGTGCACCTTCTCCACGACAACGCGAGACCCCATGTCGCAAAGGAAACCCACAAAACAATCATTGAGCTTCACTGGAATACCGTTCCTAATCCACCATACTCTCCCGACATCGCGCCATCTGACTACCATTTGTTCAGACATTTGAAGGCATATTTGAGAAACAAAACTTTCAAAAACGTCGACGATCTCAGAAGGGATATTTCAAATTTCTTTGAGTTCCAGCCGCCGCAGTTTTGGGCAAAGGGAATAAATGAGTTGCCAACTAGATGGTCGAGTGTCATAGAAACCGATGGCGATTATATTGTTGATTAATAATGTTTTGTATAATATATATAAATAAATAAATTACATTGAAATTATTGCGACAAAACTTTTTTATCAACCTGATAGTTTTGCACAACGTCGCCCTCCAATTCGCAAAGCAAATAAAATCAAGCGCCTCGAGTTTGCAGAAAAAATACGTGAATATGCCGATTTCGTTTTGGAATAATGTTGTTCGGAGGGACGAGAGCAAGTTTGACTGATTTGGGCATAAACGACGATCACGCGTTTGAATTATGCCGGGAGAAAAGCTTCTTGAAAAAAATATTCAAAAGACTGTCAAACACGGAGGGGGAAGTTTTTTAGTGTGGGGGTGTTTTGCGTTGTCAGGAGTGGGAAATTTGGTTCCCATCAAGGGTATTATGACCGCCGATGTTTACATTGATATCATAAACGAAAATCATGACTACGAATTCATTTTTCAACAAGACAACGATGCTAACCACACGGCTCGAAAATCATCGGCCTTTTTCCGTTTTTCGCAGATCAAACTTTTAGATTGGCCAGCATAATCGCCAGATTTAAATCCTATAGAAAATCCGTGGTCTATTTTGGACCAAAATGTTAATTAGTGCGATGTGGCAAACAAAGAAAAGCTTTTTGATGCTTTGCGGGAGACCTGGGACAATATCGACGAACAGCAAATGCAATCTTGTAGAAAGTATGCCTCGGCGTTTACAGGCTGTTATCGAAACAAAATATGGTCACACAAAATATTAGATGCGCGACGTGATGACATATTTTCTTTTTTTCGTTGGGTGCGTACTTTTTTTTTGTCCAGCCTAACATTGGCATCCTATACGTTGAAATTATTTTCGTTCAGAGTTCGAATATTTTCGATGATGTTTCAGTAAAAATGTAAACGTGAACTTATAAAGTATCGTTGAAACAACCGTGGAAGTACTCCATTAACTATTTTCGTAAGTATAATGGCACCAATATTGAATTTGTAACGGTGCGTACTTTTTTTTGTCCGGTACTGTATATATATGAAACAAGGGATTTATTGAAGGGACATTGTAAAAAATGGCAATTTTCTATTTTTCTCTTTATTATTTCAATTTTGTTCTATTTTCTATATTTATATTTTTCTCTTTTCGTATTTTTTTTCCCTTTTTCACATCCATCGTACAATAATTTACAGTCAAATGCTTTTATGATGTTGTTTCGTGACTGTTCCATGCTCACAAAGGTTCCCTATAACCCAACGAAATGAATTTCAATTATCTGCGGTCGATTATTCAATTTTTTTCATCCCCGAAACATGAAATGAAATTTGCAAGAGCTCGTTGCTTTCAGGTACTACCCACCCATCAATGTAAATTAATATGTACCCACACACGCGCACATGTAGATTATTATTTTATTGCGCGAACGAGGGACTGGGCACGCTATAAAACAGAATTGGTAACATATTTGTGACGATCTAAAGCTTTTATTTGCGGAAGTTTGCGAGCGCTCCGAACGCACGCAGTTCGATGCCTCGATCATAGCAATACTTTTATTTCGGCGCATCGCAACCCGAATTTTGCCGTAGGCCGTATTAATGAATTAACAAAGAGGCCAATGTGCAATCCACGCGTGAGCAGGAAAGCGTTCAATACGTCGAACGCACATTTATCGAGCAATGAAAACAAAGCCTGGGTGCGCTGTACGAAAGACTCAATATGATCGTTTGATTTCATACGCGCGACGAACCACATAAAACACGTATACTCTGAAAATCGGTGCTCGTTAAGCCGGGGGGACGAATGAAATATATAATTGATTTATTGTTAAAAGAAAAGCGCGCACTCGATCGTACGAGGAGAATTTATACGGGTGAAAAAAGCCCTCGATCAATATAGCTGCAATTAATCGTCGTCAATTCGTACTCGTTTTACATTTTGAATATATAAACTTTTTATTTTATCATCTTTTTCTTTATAACTCGAATTTTTTTTTTATTGTCACATTCATTTTTTTCACCGCAGCTATATTTCTTTAATTAATTTTCTTTTTAATACCGTCAGTCACTGAACATGACATATGTACTGTACATTTTGAAAAATGTATAAATACATAGGGGAGACCGGGGCAAAATGGTATAGCGGGGCATAATGGGACCGGGGCAAAATGGGACCGGGGCAAAACGGGACTGGGGCAAAATGGGCCGGAGAAAATCAGGCTCCTCAGAAAGAGGCGGTTGGGGCAAAACGGGATCGGGGCAAAATGGGACAGTGGAATAATTCGATGCAGAAACGAAAGAAATGCAGGGGTAAAAAACGAGGGGTAATAAATGAGTGAAAACAGGTTTTATTGAATGTTACACGATATTTGGGTCACACTCTACTTACGATACTATAATTTAACGGTGGCAATGTTTAATTTTTATTGCTTGTTTAACTAAGCTAATTTTTATCGGCACAATTGTCGCAAACGTACTCGATTAAGTTATCGTCAGCATGGGCACATGAATAGTGGGCCCCTTTCTCGCATGAATTACAACGAATCCAGGAAAAACGACTCACAATGGACGCGTATGGCGTCTCACTGCTAAACAAAAATAACATTGACTAGGGTTCAACAACAATAAAATGTACCTCATGATTTTGTTGCGAAATAATGATAGATGAATAAATACGTAATCGTTTAGATAACGAATAAAAACATAAGACATTGATTTCAGAATATCGAAATCATGAATTGAGGATAGGAGTTTGGAATGAAAAACTAAAAACTGAAAATCCAATATGGCGGGTGAAAAAAAGTTCTATTATTGTGGAAATAGTTATTTTTTCACGAAACTACGGCCGATGCATTCAATAAAACAATGGATATGTTAATTGAGCTTGATAATCCAGGTGATACGATAAGTTTCTTGATATTTATCGTTTAACTAAATTGCATTAATTAGCATATTTTTAAAGACGTATTTTGATATCGACTCATTTTATATCGTTGAGATTCGATTACGCGTAATAATTTATTAATATTAAAGACTGCAGCGGTTTTCATTTGTTAATTGAATTGTTCAAATATTTATTCTTCATTGTACGATCGGCATTTTCTGAAATTTCTTGGAAATTGTTAATCGAGCGTAACAATTCGATTCGAACAATTTAATTGTTAATGAAATTGTTTAAATAATAATTTTTTATCATTCGGTTAGAATCTTCGCAAGTTTGGTGTAGTCTATTAATGCATTAATGACTATTAATGCAGTCTAAAACTTCAATTGATTTTTTGATATTCATTTTTTGACCAAATATAATGATTGGACATGCGGTTAAGGCAATGTTTCAAGGTCGACTCGTTCGATTTCGTTGAAATTTGATTGATCGTAGTAATTTAACATTAAAGAAGACGACAATTTTTATTTGTTAACTCAATCGCTTAAACAATTATTATTATTTTTGACTTTACAATAAATTTAAGTACTCAACATTCAAAAAATACTAATTTTTCATTTGTTATTAAAGTTTGTTAAACAATTACGGTCAGAACTGCGTTTAATTAAGGATTCTGCGGTCAGAACTGTACCAAACTTGACTTGTTATTTGAGCCTTCTTATTCGATTGGTACAATTTCTTTGTCGTTATTAATTATTTAAATAATCAAGTAATTTTTATAATCTGACGCGTGCAGTTTATGGTTTTTTTTTGTTTTTTTCTTTCTTTGTTTTTTTTTTAAATTTATTTTCTGCCAACTGCACGTTACTGATACTGATTTTCAAGCCATTGATGAAAATCAGTATCAGTGATTTTCATCACTGATACTGATGAAAATCAGTATCAGAATTGACTCTTGTCAATTTTTACGTAAATTGTTTTATGAATCTAGGACCGCCGCTCCCCATGAAATCGACGGATATGTGTCGACAAATATATCGGTCAGTCCGTATTATCTGCGTATATGTGGACTGAAAGGAACCACAAGCACCATTTAGATTAGATTATGTTTCAACAGCTCTTTCATAGAGCCGAAGCATGAATTTTCCTGTCATCCCATTTTGCCCCAAATTCAGCGGGCTGCGACACTTCATTTTTGTGTGTCCCATTTTGCCCCTATCCCATTTTGCCCCTATCCCATTTTGCCCCAAATCAAGCACCAAGAAACTTCATTTTTTTGCTATCCCATTATGCCCCGATCCCATTATGCCCCAGTGCCGTTTTGCCCCGGTACCGTTTTGCCCCGCTATACCATTTTGCCCCGGTCTCCCCTAGGTAGGAAAATAAACGAGAATATTTATTTAATATTCAATATTTGTCAATGGCAGCGGACGATCAATATGATATATGTGTATATTTATCTTTTTTAACACAAATAAAAATACGAGAGATATTGTACGCGATCGGAGCTCGCTCAGCTATGGCCACAAAAAAAAGAGTGACACGGCCGAGTCGTCAGCTTGGAAAACTCAGTTTTCTCATCACAGTTTTGTTCGAACAGCACATTAAAAATTTCGTCAAAATAACACTTTTTTGAACACCCACCATTTCGAGAAATTGTTTTATTTTCGAAAATCGACTACAGATCAATTTGGAGAAAATCATAAATTACCGGGAGTTGTTTGTACATTCGGCTAAGTTCTATAGTTCCTGATAGTTTTTGGCAATAGTTGTGGTGATTTGACGAAAAAAAGTGACGGATTTTTTTTGTCGTGCTAGTTCCTGCAGGTATATGCTGACGAATAAGCGTGGATTCTGGGTGTTTTTTGTGTGAGATATTATCGTTTTGGTATTGTTTAATGTATTTGAGAATAGTTCTGGCTCCCAGATATTTTCAAATAATTGTTAAAAATGTTTATGCATATCTCAACTATACAAGGATGCTCTGCTGATGGATAGGCGTTAGTTCCAGGTGCTTTCTGTGTAAGATATTATAGGTTAGGTATTGTTTGGTGTATTTGAGAATGGTTCTAGCTTCCAGCTATTTGCAAAAAATTATCAAACATGTTTATCAGCATCTCAACTATACAAGTGTGCTCTGCTGAGAGATAGGCGTTAGTTTCAGGTGCTTTTTGTATGAGATATTATCGTTTTATTATTGTTTGACGGATTTGAGAGTAGTTCAGGCTTTCAGCTATTTTGAAATAATTATAAAAAATGTTTGTCAGTTTCTCAACTATACAAGTGTGCTCTGCTAATGGATAGGCGGTAATTCCAGATGCTTTTTGTATGAGATATTATAGTTTTGGTATTGTCTAATGTATTTGAGGAGAGTTCTGGCATCCAGATATTTTCAAATAATTATAAAAAATGTTTATCAGCATCTTAACTATACAAGTGTGCTCTGCTGATGAATAGGCGTGAGTTCTAGGTGCTTTTTGTATTGGATATTACAGTTTTGGTATTATTCGTTGTATTTGAGAATAGTTCTGGCTTCCAGCTAGTTTCAAATAATAATTTTAAAATGTTTAGCAGCATCTCAACTAGACAAGCGTGCTCTGCTGAGGGATACGCGTCAGTTCCAGGTGCTTTTTGTGTAAGATATTATTACCGTTTTGGTATTGTTTGACGGATTTGAGAGTAGTTCTGGCTTCCAGCTATTTTGAAATAATTATAAAAAAAGTTTGTCCGTTTTTCAACTATACAAGTAGGATCTGCTAATGGATAGACGTGAGTTCCAGGTCCTTTTTGTGAGAGATATAGTTTAGATATTATTTGATGTATTTGAGAATAGTCCGTGGGGATTGCCTCTCACATGGTTCTGGAGTTCTATGTATTTTTTTATCAATAGTTCTCATGTTAGTAATGAAGTCTATTTTTGTTGGGGGCGGGGGGGGGGGGGGGGGGGCAACTTCACAAATTTTGGACGAGTGTACCGTTGCAAATATTTATCTGATGAGAAAAGTTGTAAAGATATGCAACAGAACTCTTGCAGGGGCAACCAGAACCGCCAAAAAAAAAAAATTTTCCAATAAAAAAATTTTGATCCAATCTAAGCATTCCATTGTGCCTGCTACTCGAGTGTACCATTGTAAATATTTGTCTGATGAGGAAAAGTTGTAAAGATATTTAACATAACTCTTGAGGGGGCAAGCAGAACTCCAGAAAGAAATCATTTTTCCGAAAAAAAAAAATTGGTTCCACTCAAAGCATTCCATCGCGCCATCAATCTACTGCTCAGTCGAACGAAAACAAATCGGTTCTGGTTCCCTCTCACTTAGTTCTGGAGTTCTATATACTTTTTATTGATAGTTCTGTTGCTGGTAACGATTTTTTTTTCGTTAGGGGGTCGGGAGGGGCAACGTCACAAAGTTTACTCGAGTGTGCTGTTGCAAATATTTGTCTGGTGAGGAAAAGTTATGAAGATGTTTAACAGAACACTTGAGGGGGCAATCAGAACTCCAAAGGGAAATTCATTTTTCCAAAAAAAAAACATTTGGGTCCACTCAAAGCATTTCGTCGCGCCATCAATGTACTGAGTTCAGTCGGAGGAAAAAAAATTCGGAAGGAAAATAAAAAACAAATTCAGTTTTGACTGCCTCTCACATCGTTCTGGAGTTCTATGTACTTTGTATTGACAGTTCGGCTGTTAGTAACGATTTTTTTTTCATTAGTGGGGGCCGATTTCACAAAATTTACTCGAGTGTACCGTTGTAAATATTTGTCTGGTGAGGAAAAGTTGTAAAAATATTCAACAAAATACTTCCGGGGGCAACAAGAACTCAAAAGAAAAAATTCATTTTTCCGAGAAAAAAAAATTTGGTTTTACTCAATGCATTCCATCGCGTCATCAGTCTACTACTCAGTCGGAGGAAAACAATGAAAATTAGTTCTGGTTGCCTCCCACATAGTTCTGGAATTCTATGTATCTTTTATTGATAGTTCAGTTGTTAGTAACGATTTTTTTTCGTTAGGGGCCAACTTCACGAAATTTACCCGAGTGGACCGTTGTAAATATTTATCTCACGAGCAAAACTTGTAAAGATTTTTAACAGAACTCCTTCGGCGGCAACCAGAACTCCAAACAAAATCATTTTTTTTTTAAATTTGGTTTCACCCAAAGTATTTCATCCTGCCATCGAACTACTGCTCATTCGGAGGAAAAAAAAGGAAATCAGTTCTGGTTTATAATATCTTACTATATTATCTTACACGAAAAGCACCTGGAAGTCACGCCTATCCGTCAGCAGATCCTACTTGTATAGTTGAGATGCGGATCAACATTTCAAATAATTCTTTGAAAATCGCTGTAAGCCAGAACTTTTCTCAAATACATCAAACAATACCGAAACTATAATATCTCACACAATAAGTACCCAGAACTCACGTCTATCCATCAGCATATTTCTACAAGAAGTTCGACAAAAAAAATGCCGTCTTTTTTTGTATAATCACCAGAACTATTGCTCAAAATTATCAGGAACTATGGAACTTAGCCGCATGTACAAACTCCTCGTAAGTTTCGGTTTTCTGCAAAATGATCTGTTACGGGAAGTTAGCAGATAATTTTTTCAATCACCTTTTTTTCTACAAAATCACCAGAACTATTTCTAAAAACCATCAGGAACTATAGAACTCGACTGCATGCGAAGAGAACTCCCACTTAATTTTGATCTACTGGCAAATGCTCTGCTAACTTCACTGACACGACTTATCGATCCGGCTGTTGAACCACATTTTTTATGCAGTGGCTCTATACTTTGATAACGTATAAGGTATAAGGAATGATTTTTACAAATAAACCATTAATTTTCACGGAAGAACAGCGTGAACTTATTCATGAAGCAAACAAAGGAACCGGACCGAGGATTGAGAGCGAGTTGCGGCGAAAACGGAGGGAGGAAGGAATACGTCCTAGCGTGTCTTGGGCTAGCGTCGTAGGAGAGCCCCGCAAAAAGAAAGGGGAAGGAGCCCTGATGGCGCGTGAAGGGAGAGAGGGGCGGCGAGAGGAGGCCCGGCCGGCAGGCCCACGGGAGAGACAGTCGGAAAGACGAACGGAAGAGAGCCAGATCGTACAAACAGGAATCGTTAAAACGACACGCGATAATTTGGGTTTAACTGAAGCAAGACGTTTCAGGGAATAATTTCCACTAGAAGATATAGACAACTATGTAAATGTGAACAATAAAGAAAAGATATATTTGTATTCTACATTCAACATCCCTATATATATATATATATATATATATATATATATATATATGTATGTATGTATGTATATATATATATATATATATATATATATATATATATATATATATACATACACACACATACACATGTATGTATGTATATGTATATGTATGCATACATTAGTTTCTACACGCACGAAAGCACATCATCGTATGCACGTCCCCAAAAAGTTACCTCAGGGAAGTGAAAACTTGGTTTATGTATCAGGCCAGCCAATGTAGGCTCTCTCACACGAACCCAAGTATTCACACGTACACGCACGTACGTTCCAACACGCGTGTAGCAATTTGTCCTGATGCGCACATTCAGTTGGTTACATTCTCTCGCTTCTCTCGTCGCCCTCTCGCTGTGCCCCTCCTCGACTAGATAGAAAATACAGAGAAGCGTGTTCCTCACTCTGGAAGAGTGAAAGAGGCGTGCAAGCACGAGGCAAAGTAGCGAAGAAAGAAACAAGGACAAAAAGATTAAAAAGGAAAAATCTCCTAGCGCATGTATGGTTGAACGAACGGTGACAGAATGTTCTCCCTTATTTACGCGTGAGATAGTTTATTCCGTAGTCCCGATGTACATTCATATATATGAGGTATTCCAAGTGTTTTCGAACGGCCTGAAAGCCTGACCTTTTGCAATATTTTTCAAAGTTGGTGATATTTTTGTATCATATGTTTTAAATACGTGGAATTTTTTTCAGATTTTTATCGGCTCGCTAACTCCACCAACTCGGAGACAAGATTTTACACGTGATAAAATTTCAAATGATCGTATCGTAGTGATCTTCTCGTCGTACAAAAAAATTTCCTCTACAAAAAATGATGCGTTTTTCTATGAACTATTTTGAAATAAAATTTCAAAAATTTCAAAGTACTACAACACAAAAAAAATCTTTCATTTTTTCATTTTTTAACCCCAATGACTAGGTTGATCCTGCTGAAATATACACTGAATTTTCTTTTAATAGTGTAAAATAAACTATGTAAGTTTCATTCTGGGATGGGCTTGCGTTCAGTTAATATCGTCGTCTTAAATGTAATGAGAAATTGTTTTAGTTGAATAACTCGGCGATTTACAATTTTAAAGTAAAAATGGCAATGACAAAACTTGTAGGAAATCGAGTGCTTTACAACTTTGGTCATTACAGTTTTTTCTCTACCATCGATATTTTTCTAATTAAACCGGAAAAAAGCGGTTATTACATTATCTCGTTTATTTTTAACTTTAGGGCATAAACAAACATGGACAAACTTGTAGAGACTGAAATTTTGGACAACTTTTGTTCCTACCTTGTTTTCCTAGAATCAATATTAAAGTCGTACGGGAACGGTTAAAAAATGAGAAGCGTGAAAATATTTCGCGAACCATTCGCTCTCTTCTTTTACCGTTGGCGTACGACCTTAAATATTGATTCTCGGAAAAAAAAGTAGGAACAAAAATTGTTCAAAATTTAATTCTCTACAAGTTTTTTTATGTTCGTTTATACACTAAAGTTAATAATAAACGAGATGATGCAATAGCCGTTTTTTTTCAGGTTCAGTTCGAAAAATTTCGATGGTGAGGAAAAAAATGTAATGACCAAAGTTGGAAAGCACTCGTCTCCACCAGGAATTAACTGGTACGGATTTCATGAATCGCACTGAATTCTGCCGATGGACTCAACGCCAGATTCAGAGAGATGACTCATTTATTAATCGGATTTTATTTACTGATGAGGCAACATTTACGAATCATGGAAATATTAACTTGCATAACATGCATTTGTGGTCAACTGAAAATCCACATTGGCTGCGGCAAGTTGCATACCAAAGACCGTGGTCGGTTAATGTATGGTGTGGGATTATTGGGGATAGAATCATAGGCCCTTATTTCATCGAAGGGAATCTTAATGGCAGGAAGTACACTACATTCCTTCAAGAAACATTAGGTCCGTTATTGGAAGAAATACCTTTAGAAACAGAACAGAATGTGGTATCAACACGATGGGTTCCCCGGCACATTTTTCGCTGATAGCTAGAAATGAATTGCAAAAGAGATTTCCAAATCGTTGGATTGGACGCGGAGGAGCTGTATCGTGGCCGGCTCGCTCGCCAGACTTGACGCCTCTGGACTTTTTCTTGTGGGGATACTTGAAAGATCTTGTTTATAAAGAACGTCCAACTACGCCGGATGATATGCGTGAGAGAATTCTTCGAGCCTGTGATTCGATAAGTGCCGAAGTGATAAGAAATTCTACACAATCCGTGATGAGGAGATTGCAATACTGCATTGATTCCAATGGCAATCACTGTGAACATCTATTGTGAATAAAGGTAATTTTACGTAAAAATAAAGTTCATGTCACTTTTTGATCTTAAATGATCTTGAACGACTTTGGCCCCTAAATGTTTTTTATGTAGTTTTCGATGCTCTACAAGATAGTTGAAAAAAATGTACCGTCCCATTTAAAAAAGTGGAGGTGACCTTTATTGTGCGACAGCGCATCCACTGAGATAAAAAAAAATAGTCGCATTTGATGACCCCTTTCGTACGGTACAACTTTTGTTTCAAACATTTTTTTGTGGCGTCGATAATTACAGAGATATTCAAGGTGGCAACAGTTAGTGCCTTACCCTGTATATATATATATATATATATATATATATATATATATATATATATATATAAAAGAAAGTGGTGTTAGTTACACCACTTATAACTCAAGAACGGCTGAACGGATTTAGCTGAAAATTGGTGGGGAGGTAGCTTAGAAGCAGGAGACGGAGATAGGATACTTTTTATCCCGTTCGACCGCGTTTCAGTCAAGTCACTATAAAACGTGTTATAACAAAAACACATCTGACATGACACAAAACGCAAATGACAGTGGAATAACAAAACTTAAATGACAGCTAAACGTAATTTTGTCTTTGGTTAAGTATGGTAAAAATTTGACAATTATAAAAATGATAGCTAAACGTAATTGATAATATCATCAGTAATTTGTTTTCTCTTTGAATCATCATTAACAATGCCGCGACCAAGGCGATCAAATCTTTCCCGACAAAGCCGTAATGCAAGAAGGATACAAAACATTGCGAATGAAATGACTGAAGAAGCACAAGGAATTGCCCGTGAAGAGCGCCGCGTTAGTATGGCTCGACTTCGTGCTTCTCAATCGCAAGAGCAAACCGAGGCAGCCCGTACAACGACTCGGTTGGCAATGCGAAATCGTCGAGCGAATAACAGAGATGAAGAAGTAAATAATTTTCGACGCACAAGAAGAAATGTATCAAGTGCTGATTTGAATCGATCAGCATTTCGATATGATTGCAGCACTGATTATTGCTTGCATCCTAGCGTTTGCATTGGGCCAATGGACGTTGTTTGCGAGTATTGTGACGCATTTAAGTTTTCAGGAGAAACGCCCGGATTGTGCTGCCTTAGTGGAAAAGTGAAATTGCCATTATTGACTCCGCCACCTGAGCCATTGCATTCATTGCTTTGTGGCGAAACACCAGAATCACGTCATTTTCTTGCAAACAGTCAAAAATACAATGGTTGTTTCCAAATGACCTCATTTGGGGCAAACATTATCGAAGAACGAGGATTTAATCCGACATTCAAGGTATTTATTTGTTTATTTTTGTACTTACATACAATATAGTAGATGAATAAGTTACTATACTTATTCCTACGTATTATGTTTGCTGATTATACAAAAAAAAACTTTATAAATCAGAAATACTGACTTTGTTTTTTATTTTGTAGATACAAGGACAAATTCACCATCGAATTGGATCATTGCAACCTCTCGAAGATGCACAGCATAGATTTTTACAAATATACTTCATGGGCAACATGGAAGAACAAGTTGATCGACGTCAAGAGATAAATGCAGTAATGAAAAGAGTAATTCTTCAAGATCTGCAGCAACTGCTTCATAAACATCATGCGTTGGTCAGGCTGTTCAAGAGTGCTTTGGAACGTATGCCAAATGATGACTACAAAGTCGTTATCAGAGCACATAAACGCCCATCTGGAACACACGAACGCACATTTAACGCTCCAATAATAGATGAAGTTGCCATCCTGATTGTTGGTGAAAACTTAGAAGCACGCGATATTGTGCTTACACGTCGCGATACTGGGCAATTGCAACGAATATCTGAAACACATCGTTCATATGACACGTTGCAGTACCCGCTGATGTTTTGGCAAGGAGAAGATGGATATTATTTTAATATCAAAATGATAAATCCATTGAATGGTGAGTATCAATATCATAGTTCAACATGACATACATTTTACATTGTTTGGTTTTGGTTTACAATAAAAGACCAATTACACTGCTTATTACCATGAAAAGATAAGTGGTTGTTATAAAATTAGACAAATGACTGGCAACTGATTTAAAATCATTTATCTTCACCAATTTATATTTATGAAAAAATTAAATATTTACAAAATACTAAATCTAATGTTTTAATTTCAGGTGAAGAAACTACAAAAAACGTTAGCTCGATGAATTATTACGCATATCGTTTGATGATTCGTCAAAATGCTGACAACTATTTGCTGCGGTTTCGTCGATTGTTTCAGCAGTATTGCGTCGACATGTACGTCAAAATAGAAACGGAGCGTTTAAATTTCATTAGGTTGAACCAAGCCAAACTGCGTTCTGAGGAGTATATACATTTACGTGATGCAATTGGTACTGAAGGAAATACAGCTAATATTGGTCGATTAACTATTCTTCCGGCGACGTAGATAGGCAGTCCACGTCATATGCATAAATATGCGCAAGATGCAATGACATATGTTCGTCATTACGGTCGGCCAGATCTCTTTATTACTTTTACCTGTAATCCAAAATGGATAGAAATTGTTCAGTTGCTGCTTCCCGGACAAACATCAAGTGATCGACACGACATCACCGCACGTGTATTCAGACAAAAAATGCGGTCCCTGATGAATTACATTGTTAAACAACGCGTCTTTGGAGATACTCGATGCTGGATGTATTCAATCGAATGGCAAAAACGAGGCCTGCCGCACGCACACATCCTTATTTGGTTAGTGGAAAGAATTCAAACAGACCAAATAGATGATATCATATGTACCGAGATTCCCGATCCCGAAACCGATCCAGACCTACATGATGTTGTAATTACAAATATGATTCATGGACCGTGTGGCGCCATCGATCCCCAATCACCTTGCATGGTCGATGGCAAGTGTTCTAAACGATATCCACGGAAATTAACGGCGGAGACCGTCACTGGCAACGATGGTTACCAACTGTATCGCCGTCGATCACCCGATGATAACGGTCGAACTATCACAACAAAAGTGAAAAGAATGGATTTCGTTGTCGACAACAGTTGGATTTTTCCATATTCGCCACTTATTTCCAAAACATTCAAGACACATTGCAACGTTGAGTATTGCAATTCAGTAAAGTCCATAAAATACATTTGCAAATATGTCACGAAAGGCAGCGATATGGCGGTTTTTGGTATCGAATCCTCCAATACCAACGATGAAATTGGGCGCTATCAAGTTGGTCGTTATGTGAACTGCAATGAATCGATTTAGCGTATATTCGCATTCCCTATTCACGAACGTCATCCTACTGTTGTGCATTTGGCGGTGCACCTGGAGAATGGTCAACGAGTATATTTCACGGCTTCGAATGTTGTTCAACGTGCTGAAACACCTCCAGCGACAACATTGACCAGTTTCTTTGCAATCTGCCAAAGCGATCCGTTTGCAGGAACTTTGCTATACTCGGAGATGCCACGTTATTACACTTGGAATGCTTCATCGAAGAATTTTCAACGACGAAAGCAAGGCAATACGGTTCCTGGTTATCCTAATGTGCGTTCTACTGATGCTTATGGTCGTATGTATACAGTTCATCCAAAGAATGATGAATGCTTCTATTTGCGATTGTTGCTGGTAAATGTGCGTGGGCCAACGTCATTTGAGTCACTACGGACTGTTAATGGTACAATATTCCCAACATATCGTGCAGCATGTGAAGAACTCAATTTACTAGAAAACGATACTCATTGGGATACGACAATCGTTGAAGCCATTATCTCTGCATCTCCAAGTCAGATACGCACATTATTTGCTATCATAATTTCGACATGCTTTCCATCGAACCCATCTAACATGTGGCATAAATACAAGGATAATATGTCAAAAGATATTTTACATTAAAATCGTGTCAGTTCCAGAAATCCCGATCTTGAGATGAATGAAATGCCCGATACATAATCGGGCTTTACTCTTGATAAGCTAATTTTAATGACATCACAAACTAATTTTAAATACCCCTTACTTGGCGCCCCTAATTTATTCTTATTGACACGTCACTGCGAGCACGATCTCTCCCCCAATTCATAGCACAGAGACTTGAACATGCCACCAGAAAACAATACATCACTCAGTCTTTCTCGAACTTTCGTCCGCTACACATCTCAAAATGTAACGAACCAACCAAGATTTCGAGTTTTTTACTCATTTTGGAAAGATAACACACTTTTAAGAAAGAACTCAATAGGTAACTACCATAATTTTTGATTATTCACTAAAACTTTTCTTAGATCAAATTCTTTTACTTAAATTCTCAATAATAAAACATAAAAATTGACCCATAACCACTTATCCATTACAGATCAGTAAAAATCGCCCATAAACGATATTAACTCCATCTACTGAGTACCTTTTTCACAAAACATTATTTATTTTCACAAATAATGTCTTCGTTCATCTCAACATCTTTCCAAACATGTGCGTTAAAAAAACCGAAATATCACTACTTCGAGGTCAGTAAACTATCATATCTTACTTATATAATTTCTCCACACTCTATACATTTCACACATCAATACTTACACATAACAATAAGTAACTCAATAAATAATGTCATCCATACTTTATGTGTATAATTATAATTAAAACAGTACCAACAATATTGTCACACAAAATAACACACATCTAGACATTACGTGATTGTAAAAACATTGTGTATCACTATTTATACAGAAAGAAATATACATATTCTGAAGAGGACCCGAACCACAGGGCCGAAACGTAAAGAAACACAAATTCTTACTTCCTTCAACAACCTTGGAAGTCCTTCACTGGCCGGACCGAAGCCGAAATTTCAACGATCTCTTTACTCTTGATCGAAGACATGTGTTACCTTATGTGCGGCAGTTTATTAGTCAGATTAAGAATGCCAGCGCCAAATCGTGAAATGAATGACGCATTTGATCGAGAATTGGAACGGGAACGTGAATATGATCACCAGGAATTAGATTTTGTAGTTCAAACGAATGTACCACTGTTGAATCCCCAACAAAAGCAAGTTTATGATACATTAATGAAGGCAATTGATGATAGAAATGGTGGCTTATATTTCCTGGATGCCCCTGGTGGAATTGGTAAGACATTCCTGATGTCATTAGTTTTAGCCACTGTTCGTGCGAGATCCAACATTGCGCTTGCAGTTGCTTCTTCTGGAATAGCAGCCACAATGTTAGAAGGATGCCGTACGGCTCATTCAGCATTAAAATTGCCATTAAATCTTCAAACTATTGAAGAACCAATATGTAATATTTCCAAAAACTCCGCAATGGCCAAAGTTTTATCAGCATCGAAAATCATAATATGGGACGAATGCACAATGGCGCATAAACGTGCATTAGAAGCACTCAACCGAACATTGAAAGATCTACGCAATGACTCAAGATGTTTTGGAGGCGCAATGATTTTACTGTCTGGCGATTTCCGCCAAACACTGCCAGTAATTCCAAGATCAACTGCTGCCGACGAAATAAACGCTTGCCTCAAATCATCGAATCTATGGCGCTATGTAAAGAAACTTCAGCTAACAACAAACATGAGAGTTGCATTGCTTAATGATACATCTGCTAAAGATTTCTCTGAGCAATTGCTTACTATCGGTAATGGTCGAGTACCGGTCGACGAATCAAGCGGATTGATTTCTTTTCCTCAGAATTTCTGTAACTTTGTCTCATCGAAAGACGAACTTATCAACAAAGTATTTCCAAACATCATTACTAACTACAAAAATAATGAATGGTTGAGTGAACGAGCAATTTTAGCGGCTAAGAATAAAGATGTAGATGACCTAAACTACATAATTCAGAATGATATCATTGGAACATTGCATTTATTCAAATCAATTGACTGTGTAACAAATGAAGATGAAGCCACCAACTATCCAATTGAATTTTTAAACTCTTTGGATGTGCCTGGCTTACCACCGCACAATTTACGCCTCAAGGTTGGCTCCGTAGTAATTATGCTTCGAAACATAAACCCACCAAAACTTTGCAACGGTACGCGTTTGGTGGTAAGTAAATTGATGAACAATGTGATTTACGCGACGATACTCAAAGGAAAATTCGAAGGTGAGGAAGTTCTCATTCCGAGGATCCCGATGATCCCAACCGATATGCCGTTTGAGTTTAAAAGACTTCAATTTCCGATCCGTCTTGCATTCGCCATGACCATTAACAAATCACAAGGACAATCTTTGAAAGTTTGTGGTCTGAATCTTGAAAATAAATGTTTTTCACATGGGCAATTATATGTGGCGTGTTCACGGGTCGGAAGCCCATCTGCGTTGTTTGTATTTACGCCTGATAATAAAACAAAAAATGTCGTGTATCACAAGGTGCTTAACTGAAGAGTACAACCGATGCACCAAAATACATAAACAATAAAGAATCATTAAAATACTTGATTGTTTATATTTATATTTTTCCTAATAAAAAATTGAATTGAATAAAACCCAAAATCTGCTTATTTATTGCCTCTAAGGCGGAACAGAGTTTGCCGGGTCAGCTAGTATATATATATATATATAACGTATATTTAATGATAATATTGAATGATGAGAAGTTTTGTCATCAAAATGTTAATATAAACGGAATAAAAAATATAACATTATATAATAATTATTGACATACAACATAATTGTATATGATAATATATTTATATATAATAGATATATAAATATTACGTATATTTAATGGCGATATTGATTGACGAGAAATCTCATCATAAAAATCACAGCCATAGTTTTTATATTATTTATCATTTACAATTATATCTTGTATATTAGTAACTATAACACAATGTTATCTTTTCTAAACTTAGTTGATATTTAATTTATACTGTACATGTATATATCTATATATATATTTTTTCTTAATTATGATAATTATAATTATAATTTAATGGTGATGAAATTATATTCTTCAACGGTAGAAAATCGTAAAACTTTTCCCAAAAATGTCTCACAACCACTGCGTATATATTTCAAAAATACCCACGAAAAGAATAAGAATTCACGAACCATCGTGGAGTTGGAAGTTCGCTTCGGATTCCAAGCAAACGAAAGTGAATTATCGTATCATTGATGACGTAAAACCCTTCGTTATTTTTCAAAATTCATATTATACCGTACAATAATGTTCAAACAATTATTGACAAGTTTCTCACCGGAGACGAAAAACGGACCTGGATAAGGCAGGAGCTGGTCAAAAAAAAGTAAAAGAACAAAACATGGATGAAAGGAACTGAAAAAAGCGTAAAAGCGAAAAGCTGTATAGAACGCGGTCCCTGACGGATTTCCGTGGAAAACCAAGTATTTTCCTCACTTCGAAGCGGAAGAAGCGCACTGTATGCTTTTCCCTGCGTGTCCCGACTCCTTTTTCCCCCGCCGTTCTCGACCCACTCGTCCCTCGCGCAAAAAGGGCATAATTTTATTCATGGCTCGTCTTCGCCATCGAGTCAGGACTTTCACCCTCTGGGAGTTCCACACTCTATCATAGGACTGTTTCATCGGGATGTGTGTGTGTGTGTGCCTACCGCATAGTTGAAGCGAGCCTAGGTCGTGGGGATAAAAGAGCGTCGAATGCGAATTCGTGCGAGATCGGAAGGGTGGGAGTGAAGAATGTCGACTAAGAAAAATGTGTAAAGGGTCCGAAAGAACGATGCAGGCCCGGGACAACGTGCAATCTCGTTATTGCGAATATACATACACATACGTTCCTATCACAAATATATATATATATATATATATATATATATATATATATACATATATATATATATATATATATATATATATATATATATGTATATATATATATATATATACAGGGTGGGGCACATAAAGTGTTAGACTAATAGCACTCAAACTGTTGATCATATCTAAAAATGTTTCAGACAAAAGTTTCAGTGTTCGAGAAGGCCGTCATACTGGACCACCCTATTTTTTTTATCGGTGTAGGCGCTGAAGCTACGTCAAGGTCAACTCTACTTTTTTCAATGGAATGGTACATTTTTTTAACCATATTGTGGGGCACCGCAAGCCGCATAAAAAACATCAGGATGTCAAAGTCGTTCAAGGTCATGCAAGGTCACCTATTAAAATGCAATACAAATCTACATATCTCGAATCACTAACAAATATTTATAGTGATCCGAGTGATTGAAATACTTACATATATATTTATAAGTATTTATATAAGTATAAGGTGAATAAGTATTTATTCAATAGGTGAATAAATACTTATTCACCTATTGAATAAGTATTTCAATAGGTGACCTTGAATGACCTTGAACGACTTATACATGCAGACAGGAAGAAAATAAGCAATATTGAGGGATTTTTTTAACTAAGAAATAATTATACTACAATTATTAAACTTTAGGTATACTGTGATAGTATATTTAAGTATACGAAACAATTTTTTTAAATTAATTCATCATCAAAATGGCGGAGCTGTGGCAGAGTGTTCCAGCACGGTCGCCGCGGGAGTTGCGAACCGGCGCGGCGTGCAGTCTAGCTTCCCGTAGACTTTGATTTGCAAAAAGTTCAAATGTTTTTTCAATTAGAACGTGTATAGTTTCTATGTGACGGTAATTAAAATGGATATAATGCAAATTTGAGAAAATGGGACGCATTTACAAAAAAAAATCAACATTTCACGCAACATTTCTGTAAAATTTGAATAAAAAAAGTCGTTTTTTTTTCAATTTTTCAAAAACAATTTTCGTCGAGTAGAAGGTATCAATATGATCAACATTTCTATCAAGTTTCAACTCAATCGGCTCAATAGTTTTTGAGTAATCCTGCACGCTAATTTCGATAATGCAATTTTGAGAAAAACGCGTTTGAAGTTCACGCCCGCTCCAAATCCGAGCACTAGACACAGCGTTGACGGGCTGTGACGTTTGAAGTTTCTCGAATTTCGCTTTGAAGTTTTGGGAAAATATTCTACATATATATTTCTATCGTTTAAAGTAAAAAAAAGAAGTCGATTTTTTTATCGTCGTAAATGTATATCCTGCCTTAATCGAATAGCATTTTTATACGATTTCTGAATGATGAGCGGCCCACCTAGGTTTCGTTTCCGAGTGCCTAGTTTCGCGTGCCTTTTGCGACGAATCATACATGCATATGCACACATGTGTGTGTGTGTGTGTGTGTGTGTGTGTGTGTGTGTGTGTGCGTGTGTGTGTGTGCGCATGTATATGTACGTTTGAGACAAGAAGGGAAAAAAAGAAAAAAAATGGTTCGGCTTGGCTGGCATGGGTGAAAAGGAACGAAGAGAAATTGCAGAAGGCGATGAGGCGAGAGTGTTGGAAGTTTCGTCGGGTTCAAGAGGGAAGCTTATATGCGTATTTATATATATACAGGGTGTCTAGTTACGAATGGATAATCCTGAAACTGTCGATTTGTCAAATAATGCTCTACCATATGCTGGAATTTCAGTTTAGTAAAGGACCCACGGTTTTCGAGATAAAAATCATCTGCTTTTGGTTTTTCGCACGCCATTTCTAAAATGATAACCTTTTTTTACCCGGTTTTTTAAAAAATACTCTTAGTTGTTTTACCTAGAAAAGACTTCTTTTTAACCTTAAATGTTAAGGAAACTTGCAGAACTATCCATTCATAACAGGACACCCGGTATGTGTATATGTGTATATATGTATACACGTCTATATACATATTTTTTTCGATTTCTTCATGCGCCGGTGACGGGAGCAGCCGTGAAAATTTCTTTCAAGTGATTAAACGCCACTTTTCGTTCGGGTCGGGCCCTTTGCGAAACTACTAATACGAAGGGGGTGAAAAACAAAAAAAAATTGACAAATTGAATGTTTTACGAAATCGGATAGATCGATTTGCCGAATGGTTTTTGCCCCCCCCCCCCCTTCCCAGCGAGAAAAAGCAACGCTCGAGGCCGTGTGGACTACCGCCCACAACCCCTAGCCGTTTTCCTTCTCACTGCCTTCGGATTTTCAGGAAACTCGAA
Organism: Ophion obscuratus; assembly: GCA_964007375.1. Lineage (NCBI taxonomy): Eukaryota > Metazoa > Arthropoda > Insecta > Hymenoptera > Ichneumonidae > Ophion > Ophion obscuratus. The sequence goes on along the minus strand of OZ023316.1, from coordinate 52,320,107 downwards.
T